>CM037853.1:82224839-82376101 GCA_021234595.1 Delia radicum | reverse complement strand
CTGCAAACCATTGTTTTAAACTCTTCTTTAAGATCAGTTACGAGCGTATCATATGATTTTGCCTTGCACTCATGGTCCATGAAAGTTTAGCCGTACCCGTTAACAGCCTTTTTGCGTAGATTAGCTTCTGAAGATTTCCACTTGTTCAAACTCATCAAGCCATTCGTCGATACTTCGCCCATCTTCACCGGAAACTTTTGCATTGACTCGTCAACATCGCGAAATGTAACTTCCGGCAGACTTCTTCTTGGTTGTTGTTCTGCTACTATCTCATTAGAATTTTGTAGTTCCATATCTCTTAGTCGTGTAGTTCTATCATGACTCTTTCTTCAAATCGTTTTTCGTTTTCTTCAAATTTTCTTTTTTAGCCTCTAATCTTACTCTTTCAGCAAATCGTTGCTGGTCATCATCATCGTCATTCGTCTCTTCTGTCTGCATTAGTGATTCAGTAATTTGTCGTCTTACCACTTCATTATGCTCTTCTTTCTTTTTTCGGCCTCCGCTTTCAACCTTTCGTCTTCCTTCTTTCTTCTTACAGCTTCAATCTTCTTTCTTCTTTTTCTTCTTGCTTACGTTTTTCGATACGTTCCTTCTCGAAAAATCTGATTCGTCTTATCAATGTTTTCTGTCGCCGTCGTCAGATAATTTGTATTCAGGCATGCATCCTTCAGGTCCTGGTCAGACGCGCTGTTCCACTCCATTCTTGATTCATTAGTGTTGAGCCCCCAAATGTAGGATTTGATATTAAATAATCGAAGCCTTGTTGTTGATTTTATATAAAAATTGATTTTATTTTAAAAATATTTAATTGACAATAAAAATTTCGTTCTGGTTCTTACGATGATTCAAAAATTAATAATAACTAATAAATAATTCATTGACAAACTTGAAAAAATTAAACATCAAAAACTTGATTAAAAATAATAATTATACACAAAGTGAAAACTACTACAGTACATTTAGCATCACCACATAAATAAAGGCTCAAATCAAAATAATACCTTTTTTATGAAAATATACGATTCATTTCTATTTGAACTTTTGTATTAACTCGAAAATACCTTTTTTGTTGAAATAAAGGTAAGCACTACATTATCATGAAAATGGTCTCAAAAGTGGTTTTCGAGATGAAAGAGTAACCGGAATACGTTGAAATATTTACAATAGATAGATATTGATGTTGTTAGTTGATTTCTTGAAAAAAGTTGTTTTAAAAATTTTTGAGTTTATACCCTCTTGTTGATCAAGTGCGATATATACTATGCTTTATTTTTGTAAATATACGGAGATTGAAAGCTTGTTATAAATAAATAATAAAAGGAACGTAAAAATAATCTCGATGAATACACACTCATCAAAAGCCCGTAAACATAGTTGAAAACTAAGCAACGACAACAGAAAATAGTATCTGAATTTGTTGAGTATCATAATGATGTTGAGTATCACAGTGTGCTAAATTAAGGTAACCTAAATTTTCGAAGAAGTAAATTTAAGTTGACAGATGTAGTTAAATTGACTAAGAATTTAGCTAAATCAACAGAATATTTTAGCTGAATCAATTGAAAATTCTGCTAAAAATGTCATTCTGGATCTGACCAGAGGCGGTTCCACATACCAGACCAGAGGCAGGTCCATATATAGATTAATAGATACGGAATACCGATTTTTAGTTCATTTGCTCTATATCGCTTAGTTTTCGAGATATACCAGATTTTATGATTATAAAATAAAAAATATGAGAAAAAAAATATTGGTTTGAAATCAATTGTGCTTTAAATAAACTGGCAAAATTTGTAAATTTGAGAGTCACGAATTACTAAATTTTAGGTTGAAAAATTAGTTCAAATACGGATGAAATTTGTTCTTGAGGTAAAATAAGTTAGCTAATAACTTTAGTTAAATTACCGATTTAACCGATAACAACAGAAAAAATTAGCTCAACAGAATTAGAACCCGTTTAATAACAGACTTTTGAACTAACTTTTTTTTTTAGAGCGTATAAAAACAAAAAAAACTGTAAAAAATAAGTTAATTTTGTATTAGCAAAAAATTAAGAAAACTTGATTCTAAGATATTTTTACTAGATTGAAGATAAATTTATACTTAATTTAAGTCAAAGATATACGGGTTAAAAAGTTCATATATGTATGTACAAATGTTTCATATATGGATATATATGGTTGAGTATAAGCACAAATATGCTCATAGATGTTTCATATATAGGCATATATGGACGTGTATGTGATTCCATACATGGTCATATATGAAGGTATATGTGATTTCATATTTGCAGAAGGTGTTCATATATGGACATATGGAGGTGTATGTTATTTCATACTCGCTAAAGAGGGTCATATATCCGCAAATATAGAAGTATATGGAATTCCTTATCTGCAAAAGAGCAAGGGAAGTCCATGTATGTGACTCCACATACCCAAAGAAATTTTTTGAAACATGTAAAAATGGTATATCAAATCAGTTTTATAAACCCATTTTAATGACCGATTGTAACAACAACTTCAATTTTTAATATAATTCATAACGATTTATTTATTTTATTAAGTTCATAGGATTTTTTTAAATTGTTATTTTTGACAAATAGGTCCAAACAAAAATAAAAAATGTGTTTCAGTAACTTGTAATTGTTAACCTTATGAAGTACAAATACAAGTACAACCGTTACTTAAATTAAGACATTGTGGTCAAATTTAAGATTTATAAATGTTTTTAAACAGAATATTTGAAATACTCAAAGCGTTCAATTAGTATGAATTGTTGGACTGTAAGATTACAGTTTCATTTTAAATTTCAAAGATACAAGATCATGATTACAACTTACTATTAAATAGAATATTAAAATTTTTTTAGATTTTTATATATATATTTTGACCTTTTTCAATTAAATTTTGTGTTATTTTTAGAGCTATTCTAATCAGGCTTTCAAGGTCATGAATTTTCTTAGCGTAAGAAAAGACTTTTTATTTAATTTTTCGTATTCCTACGTTTCGTCGGTATTTTCCGACATCATCAGGGATTCGTTTTTTATTAAATCTGGCAACCACGTAAATATAAAGAAATAACCATTAAGAAATGTCAACAACAATAAACTTAGTATTAGAATAATTTTACTTACAATTGTAACAGAAAAAAATTTAAATTTTTGAGTAATTCGTATTTTTATCTGTAAGGAATTGTTTAAAAATTTATAATTTCAATATTGTTCACAATATTCTATTTAATGTGGTCGTATTGAATGTTTGCGCTGACACAAATACATAAAATAAATGTTTTGCCATTTAAAACCAATTTTTTATTGCCATTAGGCCTTTTAGATAATATAGTTTTTTTTATTAAAACTGTGTTTTAAAATACAAAATTCTCTAAAAAAAAATACATATATGGATGACCATCCAAAATAATATATGAACATATATGATCATATTTGTCCATATATGGAAATGTAAGTTAATTTTTTTTAGTATGTCGGAATATGGATGATCATATCTGATTACATAAAAAAATATATATGATCATATCTGAACTTTTTTAACAGGGATACTAAATTTTAGTAAAGTTTCATAAAATTTAAGATAACATTGAAAAAATTTGAATACATTGAAGTAAATTGCTGTTACTTGTTTTTACAAAAACTATAAAGTTGGTTTGAGTTAAATTTTCTTTGGAGCCAAATCATTCCCGAATTTCTTAAAACTTAGTTCAAATTACATAATATTTGGTAAACTTTTTTTGAGTGTACCTCAAATATTTTCTTCTTTCTTCATTATTCTTAAAACTTTTATTATTGTTCTGAGAAAAGTTGCAAATAACAGTCCTTTGTAATTCATCTTTTATTAAAACTAAACAAACTTTAAATAAATAAAACCAAAAACATTTTCAATAAATAACAAATTGTTTATTAGGGTATCGAATCGTTAGGGTATCGAATCGTCTCTTTTACAATAACTTTTTTTACCAGGCAGCAGCATAGGTAAGAGGTGCAGAATATCCTAAGGGGCTGAATATGAAAAAGGAGAAGCAGCATATTTAGCAACAACAGGTGCGGAATAGGATAAAGGAGTTGAATAAGCAAGCCAAAGGACTAGAATAGGCAGCAGCATATTTAGCAAAAACAGGAGCTGAGTAGGCTGCAGCAACTGGTGCGGAATAAGCGGCTAAACTTTTGGCAATAACGGGTGTTGCTACAGGGGCAACAATAGGAGCAGTGGCAATACCATTATAATTGCGAGCAATAACTTGACTACTTCTGGCTGTAACAAATGGAGCGGGTGCAGCAAAAACAGATGCCGGCACAGTGTATGCCAATGGAGTTCCAATTATATGGGGCTTGGCAGCAACGCAGGCAATGATGGCAAAGATTACAACAGTCTAAATATGAAATAAAATTTAATTAAATATATTTCGATATATAAAAATTATTAAATTAAACTTACGAATTTGAACATATTGAAAGAGTTTTGTGATATTTGTATCGTAAGAGATAAATTGAGTTTGATATAATTTTGGAAATATCTTTAACTATTTATAGGAGTATAATTGTTTTGAAGTACAACTTTGTTTAAATATATGCAAAAATAATCTAAAAACAAACAACATTTCGATTAAGGGGTTAACCATCTTTAGATTTTTTCATTTCTTGTTTTTTTTTTTAGTTCACATTTCGATAGTTTGACCTTTTTTTTTATATATACTGTGAAAGTTTTGACGAAAAATTCATAGAAATAAAAAATTAATGGCATGTTAAACAAACTACATGCCCTACCCAGCAAAATAATGCGAAGTAGTTCAAAAGAAACAACATTTTCATTACACACAAAGTAGCTACTACTACTGCTTTTCTGATCTAATGCTGGCCTTTTAGATCCGTTCCTAAACTTAGCATGTAATGTCACGAATGTTCGGTTACAATTCAGTATTTGATACATTCGAATGGAACCGGGAGTTTGGGTCTTTTAACAACTATTTTTTAATCTAAATGTCGCTTTGAATTAGTATTTTCTGGCCTTTAAATTTGAAAAACAATGATTACAAAATATCAGACTTATCAATAGTTTTCTTTCTTTTCAGTTGAATGAACAAATATTTCGCTTTGTTTTTAAAGCTGGAAAGCTGTTTAAAAGTTTTTTTAATTATAACCATTTAAGCAGTCCTATAGATCCATATTATCACTCGGTAAATAAGATTTGACTTGGCATCACACCTTAACCAATACTAAAAATAACAAATTAAGTTCTATGAAAAGGACACCCAAAAATGCAATCTTTCATAGCCTTACACATAGTACTTTTAATAAAGTGAAGTTTGAGGAATTTGCATTACCTCCGTCCGATGACAAACCCATGTTAAAATCATGCGTGTTTCACCTCAATTTGCACTACATCTGAATCCGTATATGTGATGACTTTACTACATCTTTTTCCACTCTTTTTTCGCTGGGTACATATATAAGTTGCGCCATATTTACTTTAAATGGTTTTTTCTCAAAACAACATATTGAAAATCGGATGCCACTGTGCAGCATTAACGGATGGACCGATTTTCTATCGTTTTTTTTTTTTTTTTGTTATGACTAAAAATTTAAGTCCCTGACGTATAGAGATTTTTAAATGTTTTCCTACCCGGTTAAAAAAGTTCTTATATGATCATATATATTTTTTATATGATCATATATGGTCATTCATATTTCATCCCAAGTAAAAAATGTATATATTCATATGTATTCTTTAATATAAAAATATATAGTTATATAAAATTGCATATGCATCCATATGCATTTATATATAACAATGTTTTCAAACAGTTTTTTTTTAAAAAATTTATGTAGAAGCATATATAAAAAAATATTATTACATGGTTGATAAATTTCATTGAAATTTTATATAAAACCATATATAAGCAAATATATAATTATATATAACAGAAAATCAAAACAAATGAAAAATATTTTGAATTTAAGGAAATGTTAGTCGTCCTTTCTTCAAGTGAAATTATATTTGTTTTTGACTACAATTGATGTTTTTAGCAAACGCCATGGCTACCTTTTCACAAATTCGGCTCATTGATTTTAAAAAAAACTGTAGACAAATTTAAATGTTATGACAACACAGATCTACAAAGTTTTAGAACGATCAAAACTCTAGGACTAAAGCATACTTCCCGAAGCTGAGGTACCAAAACAATATGGAACATTTTCATACTTTGAAAACAATATGGACATAACAAATTTTATGAAAAAGTAGAAATAAGCGATGTTATAGCGTCCCGAATATAGTAAAACCCTAGTTTTTCTAAACTTAATGTTAAGATATCTGGAAAACCTGATATGATATTGATTAAAAAGGTTAAACATGACTTGTAAAAATAATGAGGAGAAATTTCCCATGATATATCAATTTTGAGAAAAATTCATAATACGAGATGTTATAACATTCCGAATATAGCAAAAAACCATGTTTTTCTAAACATTATGTTATCTCGAAAACCTGGTGCAGAAGTAATGTATAAATTCTAAGGTCAGTTTCAGATTCAGGGGATCAAAAGCCTTTAGAAAAGTATGCTTTAGTCCTAAGGTCCTGATCCTAAAAATTACTGGGTTATATAGTTGCAACAAAAGTCGACTTTGTTATTTTTTCAAAAGTCGACTTTTCGAAATGTTTCCAAGTAAAAGTCGATTAATCGACTTTTTCTATGAAAACTTGGAGTCAATTAGTTGTCATCTTAACGCAGAATTTATGCTTTATTGGTAATGATAACGAACTTGAATTTTATTAATGGAATTTAATGGAATTAAATTATGCTAACATTATTCTAAAAAATGGTGTAATTTTAAACAGTTGATGTCAGCGCACCTATAACGGAATGCGGACATCACGATCGTATTAGAAACTGGCGTAAATTTTTCGAAAATGTATGTTTTTTGTCTGACATTCAAAATTACATTTGAAATTGGTTAAAGCATTGTTTGAACTGAGTTTCTTAGTAAACGGCACCTCCAAATAAAAGGCCATTTTAAAATTTTTAGCCACAAAAATTTTATAAACTTTTTAAAAATTTTGCGAAATTTAATTATTTTTTTTTCGCATTTTTATATAAAACACATGGTAAGAGAATGTAGAGTGAATCTCTACGACGCTTTGTGACACTCAAAGCGCTGTATAAATTCCGACAAATCATACATTAAATAAAAACTTTTAATGAGCTTAATACTAAAATCGGAAGTTTTCATAAACTGAAAAAGCATCGAAAATTAAAATTTTTCAAGCTCGAGGCTATACTTCATATTTCTTTATTAGGCTATTGTCCTTAATAAATAATCAACAAAGCTTTTGTTTTCAATTGACCACCTTCAGGAATGGGTGGATAGATCTATTTTGGGAATTTTCTAGGTTCCCATCATCAGAACACGTTTTGATAGAAGTGACAATCCCATGCAAACATCAAACATTCATATAAACTAGTTTTCTCACTAAATGAGCTCGAAGTTAAAGAGTATCAGCAAAGATCGAAAATGAAATTGATCTATCAACACATTCCTCAAAATGGCCAATTAATAAATTTGAAAACAAAATATCCTAATAATAGCCTAATAAAGAAATATAGAGTATGGCCTCGAACTTGAATAATTTTCATTTTCATTGCACAATTAAAGGTCGAAAAACATACTTTTTATTTTAATAAAAATTATATCAAACTTGTCTGAAAAAGCATACTTATATAAAAGTATTTAATACTCGTATGATTTCCTGCCAATACGTATTTACCCGAATAAAAATTATATTAGATATTATTGTATGGTGTTAATCTTAAAACAAATAATATAATATGTGATTATATATGGTGTCATGCATTTCCATAGCTTATATGTTTCTCATGTGGTAACATATACTGTGGGGAGCACTCCTAAAGCTTCAGGCCGAAAACGACGCTACCAAATAACCCTCAATGAAATAATCGCCAAAGGGAAAAAATTAAACAACCCCCAAATTAATTACGTAAAATTGTTTGGGAATTATTTTATTATTTTCGGGGTTTATTTTATCCTAGAATTTTTATATAATTACATTATGAAAAAAACCCCAATGAAATAAACTCCAAAACTAAAATTGATTGGAGATTATTTCAACTTAGTATTTTAGTTTTGGGATTATTTCATTTATGTTGATGTTTACTTCATTTGGTCTTCAAAGTTAGTAACGTCATGATGCTTGTTAGGAAAAGACCTAACCACGTGCTTGATTACTAAGAAGACAAGAATGGAGCAAAATTGAGTATTAATAGGTTTTTTGTTAAAGTTCTGCCTATTATGGAGGCTCTAACTTTTCTAAAACATCGGGTTCTGATGAGATCTTTAGCCAGATCGAAATACTAGTATCAACCTAGCTAATATGTTTGATTTGCTTTATTTTTGTAAATATATGGAGGTTGAAAGCTCGTTATAAATTGAAAATAACATAAAAATTATCTCGATGTATATAAAAACAAAAACTAATATAACTGTAAAATTTTAAAATATTTGTTATAATTAAAACAAGACTTAATAATTTTCACATATAAAGTTTACCGTTTCGATGTCACTTAATGAGTACAAAAAACAATCAGATAAGACCAAATCCTGATTAAATTGAATAATTTTTTGTTGAAAATAACTATAAACTTGTACAATTATAATTTGTTTGATTAAATTTTATTATTCCATTTTCCAAATTAAATTAAATAAAGTTTTTTTCATTAAGCTTTTCAGCGATGTAATTTTCCAAAATATGTGTCTCTTATTTGCACGACGGAAAGGATGTCGCCGACTGTGTCAAATAAATGACTAAATTTAGTAAAAGAAAACTTTCCTCAAAATGCAAACAGACGCATATAAATTGACCAATAGGATTTCTTAACCACTTCTGATAATCTATATCGAATTCTTGAAAAATGTATGTTTAATATTTAGAAATAAATTGAAGTTTCTAATACTGCGACTTTAGGAACCTACGTAACTATTTGAAAAAAGCACCGCAGGGAAAAATTACAAATTCAAAAACTAAAAATGGGTAAGAGTAGATTGTTTAGGTGCCCTTACAAGTATTATTAAAAATGTATTTTCAGGAAGGTGAAAAATCGGAGCATTTTGATAAAAAACGACACTTTTCCCGTTAATATGACTCCAAAGCCTGATGTCGGAGAGTGATTCTGAGAACAGATTACAAGTACTCACGAGTGCCCACTGTATAAAGATTTATTATTATATAATGACCTTTATAAAATTAAATATTAAACATATATTCTATATAATAAGATATGATAGATATATATATATGATAGATATTATATATTGGAAACATATAAGTAATATAATTTAGCATATAATAATATATACTGTCTTATTAGAAATATTTTTGTGTGTGATATAAGTTATGCTTATATATGGTGCCATATGTATAATTCAATTCAATTATCTATGACATTAAATGATGTAAGATATAATTATGTAAGATTCCATATATGATACAAGATTAACAATTTAGTTTGAGATATGATTATATATGGTACAACCTCATTAATATTTTCAATGCGCATAAGATATAATTATATATTGTTTTGTATGTATTATTATATATGTATGCGCCTAATAAGAAAAAAAAAATTTTATTTTTTTAAAAATTATATATTTCATGGGAAAACTCTGAAAATATTTTATTCGATCCACCAAAAACTACTTATCCGGCTATGTGCTGGATATCGAGTCGTTTTTAAATAGCAAACTTTTTTGAAAACGAATCATGTAGAAATTGGTGTTCCTTAAAACGTACGTTTTGGTATATTCGAAGTTTTGTTCGAAAAAAAAATTTTAAATGTCAAAAGCTTGTAAACGTAATTTTAAGCAGCTGTTGTATTGTATCAAAAAGGAAAAAAGCTGTAAACAAAAAAATTATACAAAAAATGCTTGGTGTTTTTGTTTTAATTTATGTTTATTTACGGCTGCGTGGGCCAACAAAAAATAAAAAGAAGATGCAGTAAATTGTTATGGTTTTTTTTCAAAACTTGTCGCCATCCTTTTATCTGTTTTTTTTTTTTTTGGGTGTACACAACACAGAGATGGTGAATTCAATTTTCAAAATAGTACTTTTTATCCCCAACAGTACTAAACAAATTAACAAACCAAATCGTCATGAAAATTTATTTATTATTTATTTAAGAGCTTGTTCACAACAACAGCTTAAACTAAAATCGAAACTGTACACTCTGTATGGGAAATTTTAGTAAAAATTGTATGGGAAAATAGATTTGCTATAAGCTTTTATTGTGAACCGCATCTAAAGCAAAACTTGGCCGATGTTGTTTAAGTGTAAGTGACACCTGCTTTTTTGTAATATATTTACAAGGGTTTTCTATCGAAAATTTAAATTTTTTTTTGACATTCCGTTTTGTTTTTTAAAATGAATTTTGCCAAAAGATTTAGCTTAAAATAGAATTCTATTATGACGAAGTTTTAGTCAGCATTCTAGCGGATTTTTGCTATTCATACAAAATGTATGGGCAAACAATTTCGTTATTAGTTTTATCTCTTATTAGGAGTGTTCTCATAAACAAAAGTTTGTAAATAAAGTATCACGATAGTACTTTTCAAATACTACAACAAAAAGTACTATAGTACCAACTTTACCATCCCTGACACGACATGCAAATGTTTTTAAAAACATATGTCATTAAAATCTAGGGCTGCCATATTAAATTATTGCAATCATTTTGCAACTAAATCAATAGTTTTTATGTGTTTATTTTTAACAAACAAACTAAAAACATATTTGCTATTTATTTTTACATACATTCTAATTGTTAATTTGTTGTTATGTTGTTATTAAATAAAAAAATGCAAAAAAAAACTTGACTTATTAAAGTTTGTGAACTTCGGTAACTCTAGATTTTTCGAACATCATTATAAAAGAAGAAGAATACTTTAAGTAAATTTGCGATTTGTAAAAAAAGTGTTATTTTCAAGAAATATTTTTTTTAAGACAGTTTTTAATAAAAGTTAATAATAAATTATTTATGTGCATGATAAAAAAATTAATTTACATTGTTCATGCTCAGTTCAAAGTGTTTTTTTAATGGTTAGACTAAAACTTTGTTTAAAAAAAATTCATTTTATTTCATTGCCACAGATTTATGTAAAAATACATGAAATATTAAGAGATTTTTAAAAGTCTTGTTTTAAATTGAAGAAGCTATTAAAAGATTGCTTTTTGACTTAAAATAAATAAAAAACATTTCAAATTTGGAATACCAAGTGTTGTTTTTATTATTTAACAAACCTTTCTAAGAAAAATCTACATTCTATTTACTTTCGACCAAGTACAACTGCTCGATTTAAAACGAGCAAAAAATTGCGATATCGGAATCTGGCACACCTAATTTTGTAAACTCGTTTTACTTTTGCTGTTTCGTTTTCTGGCACATACACGATCATTTTGCATTTAATTAGATCAAACTAGATCTAAATACATCCCAATTTTTGATTAACTTGGATAAGATTAAATATCGATCTCTATAAAATGGTATATAATTTTATATTTGAGATATATGTATACATATTTTTTGGTCGGGTATCCTTGACCCATTTAAATATCATAAGACCGGCAAAAACTGTGTAATTTCCTAAATAATCGCGGTTTTCTTTTAAATTGTAGCATAAGAAAACAAATTTTGAGTGTATTTTTATATTCGTTGGTGGTGTAATATATATTTTGAAATGTGATAAGTACAATAAGATATATAAATAAATTGATGTAACTTTCAAAACAAAAACTGTAATTTTAATATTTTAAAATGACTTTTATACTTGCTCGAAAAATAAAAATCAAAAAATAACTTTTATTTTTGCTCGAAAAAATAAAAATCGAAAAATAAAAACCAAAAAATAACTTTTATTTTTGCTCGAAAAATAAAAATCAAAAATAAGTTTTATTTTTGCTGAAAAATAAAAATCAAAAAATAACTATTATCATCTGACTTTTATGAAAAAAGGAATAATTATTACGGTCCCTCTTTCTATCACGAAAAGAACTTTTTTTATTAAACCATTTATTGGTTTATAAATGTTTAAATATTTTTTGTTTTCATTGATTTCCAAAGAGAGTAAACCCCTTAAACAGACTACAATGTATTAAATATGCATTGCACATATTTGTATGGATGAATTAATATAAAAAACAGTGCCCAACCAGGCAAATATTTATTTATTTGTATTTTAACTGATTTCTTTAGTGTTTTTATAAAATTTAAAAACATTAACTAGTGTTTAATATAATGTTTTTCAAGACATGTTAATTTGAAGGTCATTTAAAATAATAATATTACTCTTGAAATAACTGTAATTTACTACAAATCGTTAATGTATAATACAGGGATTTTCAAGACTTAAATATCATTAATAATTCTCATCTTGTTAAGTAAACTTCACTTATATCAACAACATTGTTTTAAATTTGTAAGTTTTATTGAAAAATCCGAGATTTAACTTAAAAAAAAACTAATTAAAATATTTCTTTTTAAGACCATTGTTATCTTTGCTGTCATTGCCTGCGCTGCTGCCAGCCCCATGTTATTGGTACTCCATTGGCCTACACCGCTTCCAGCTGCTGGTTGTTGCTGCACCCGCTCCATTTGTTACAGCCAGAAGTAGTCAAGTTATTGCTCGCAATTATAATGGTATTGTCTCTGCACCAATTATTGCTCCAGTTGCAACACCTGTTATTGCCAAAACTGTAGCCGCTTATACAGCACCAGGTTGCCGCAGCCTACTCAGCTCCTGTTTTTGCTAAATATGCTGCTGCATATTCAAGTCCTTTGGCTTATTCAACTCCTTTTGTCCTATTCTGCACCTGTTATTGCTAAATATGCTGCATCTCCTTTGGCATATTCAGCCCCCTTAGGATATTCTGCACCTCTTACCTATGCTGCTGCCTGGTAAAAAAAAACCCTAAATGTAATTGAAATTTGAGTATCAACGACTTGGAAACTTAATAAACCGTTATTTATTGAAAATGCTTGTCGATCTTTTTTATTTTAATAACATTTTCTGTACACCTAGAAAACAGACTCGGTCGTAAGAATCGTTTCTGTAGCTAATCGAATGGTTTCGAATGGTTCGAATTGATTTGTTGGTAGTTATGGGGCCGAATTTCTGGTGAGGTAATCAACATTCTAATCGTCGTGTAGAGTTTCTGATTTCGGGTTGCATCAACCGAAACATTCGATTGGCAAACAAGTACGGTAGCCACACTCAGAAACATTATTTAAATAACTACATGTAAGTAATTCGGGTAGTAAACAAGTAGTAGTTTATTTTTGAACTGTTATTGTAGTCATCTTTCTATGAGTAAATGAAAAAGGACTAAGTTAGACAGTCATTTCAAAAAATAACTAACCAAAAATACTGTACTTCAGATTACAGTTGTTTTGAGTAGATATTTTAGTATTTTAATAAACAACCACCAAAACAGTAATTTTGCAATAAACAGTTAAATTATTTTTTTAATTACTTAGAATTAGTGGTTTATGTTAGTTGTCATTACGAAACTAAAATGGAAAATTGAAATAAAAGTAAATTTGTGCGCCCCGGTAGGCTAGTTGGATAGCGTGCTGGCTTATCAGTGCGGGGGTCGTGGGTTCGATTCCCACCAGAGGCACTGGTCTATTTTCGCTACAAACGCGCCGAAGGCCATAGTACCTAGTGTTCGGTTAGAGTAATAGTATATAATTTGTAATTATATGATTATTAATTAATAAAAAAAAAAATTATTAGAAAA
Organism: Delia radicum; assembly: GCA_021234595.1. Lineage (NCBI taxonomy): Eukaryota > Metazoa > Arthropoda > Insecta > Diptera > Anthomyiidae > Delia > Delia radicum. Next base: position 82,362,284 of record CM037853.1, on the reverse strand, counting down.
TTTCATTGTATATCCCCAATGCATAAAAACGTCATAACTGGAATACCGTTTGGAATTTTTACTTTGCATTTTATTGGATGCAGGAATACAAATCTTAGTGTAATTAAAAACAAAAAATGTTTTTTTTATTATAAAAAATATTTTTAAAATACCGAAAAAATAACTGTTAAAAATTAGTAGTTTTACAAGATATGTAGTCGTTTTTGTTTATTGTTTTTTAATGCTTTGTTGTTCGTTTTTATGGTTTATGCATTTATTTAAGGGTAGTTGTTTTTGACCGCTTCAATAGTCGTTTTTACTAACATTGTAGTTGTTTTATATATAGTTAAAAATGACTACATAGTTAGTCGCTTTTTTGACAAGTACAGTCATCGCCATTTTGACTATATTTGTAGTCATTTTAACTGTAATTTTTAGTCATTTCTAACTTCTTAATTTCCTGAGTGCATGACCGAATTCTGTTTTCTGAGTGTACAAATATTTTTTTCCTTTAAGTCTCATGCATTATTTCCGAATATATACCAGATTTTTTTAAGTAAGATCCACGCGCTGTGTTCGCAAATGTAGCCAGAATTTTCTCATGTCACCTTTTTTGCGGCAACCCTAAAAAGATTTGCAATCAAATCAAAAATTCTTTCGATCAATAACTATTTTATCGTTTAAGCGAACGAAATAAAATTCAAAATAATTGACGACCCTAGTGTGGACAGATCTAATTTTTTTTTCTAAAACATTAAAAAACTAAGTTTACATTGTAAATTATTTTATTTGATACCAATTACCTAGTTAATAGAACTTAATTATGTCTTAGTCGCAGCTTCGAAAAATTTGAAATTTAAGAAAAGGAAATTTTTATCCGATCAAACAGAAACTTTGTCTTGAATAGGCTTGGCTTTATAGTAACTGATTCTAAATATGCAATTAGATTTTAGGAAATCGTAGTGGCGGACGAAATAAGTCGCCGAAGTTAGTCACAACATGCGTTTTTGTTAAAAAGTATTTTCCTTTGGGTTCGTTAGGTGAAACAGTGCCAGAGGTTTAACTCAAAAATTAAAACTCAAAATTATGAATCAAATATGGCGGCAACATTTTTAAAAAGTGGATCGATTTTAAAAGTGCATTGAAATTAGTTGGCTGGGATCAATAAGAATATAAAATTCGGCTCTGCAGATCCCAGATAACTCACCCAAAGTTGCTTTTATCATAAAAGTCAGATGCAAAAAAAAATTATTTTGTGACTTTTTTCGAGCTAAAATAAAGTTTTTTTTTTTACTTTTATTTTGTTGAGCAAAAATAAATTATTTCTACTACAAAATAAAAATTCTTTTTGCTTTTATTTTTTCTACTAAAAATAAAGGTTAATTTTTGATTTTTATTTTTTTGGGCAATAATAATTTGTTTTTTTAAGCAAATTGGTTTTACTTGATTTAAATTTATGGCAATTAAAAATTAACATGAATGTAATTTTTATCGGGATTCCCCACATTTGATGAGTTTGTTATGAGCTTTTCAAAAAATAAAAAAAAAAATAATTTCAATGCTTTTTTGGGAAAAAAATTACTTTATTTTTGCTCAAAAATATAACCTAAAAATAACTTTTCATAATTCCGACTCTTATCTAGTGGTATGCCCATGAAACTTTTCATAAACTTTGTAGTAAAGTCGACATATTTGTATTCATTAATTACAAAGACTACAGAATCTAAATCAGATAAAATTTGAGTTACCATATTTAACATACCATTGAGTTATCTAATTTTCTTAACGACCTTATACAGGGTGTTTTTAAACAGGTATAGAACTTTAAGGTGGCAACACTTTTTTTAACTGGCGGCCATTTTGTCAGCTGTCAAGTGATTTATGTTTAGTTTGGTTTGGCATTTCAACATGAAAAGACTGCCGCCTGAACAACGTTTCCAACGTTCGAAATACGTATCGCGCATGAATTTTGCGAATTTTGTTTAGCGATGACGCTCACTTTTAGTTAAATGGATACGTTGGAATTATTGATCCGCACTTCTTTAAAAACGATGCTGGTCAGAACATTACAGTCAATGGTGACCGCTATAGAGCCATGATTACGGACTTTTTCGTTTATCAATTGAACAACCATGATGTGCAGGAGCTGTGGTTTCAACAAGACGGCACAACATGTCACACAGCTAGTGCCACAATTGATTTATTGAAGGAAACGTTTGGTAACCGTATAGTTTCACGTTTTGGACCCGTGAATTGGCCTCCAAGATCGTGCGTTTTAACGCCGATGGACTATTTTCTGTGGGGATATGTGAAGTCGCTTAGTCTACGCCGAAAAGACCGAGACGATTGACCCACTTGGAGGAGAACATTCGCCGCGTTATTGCCAATATACGGCCACAAATGTTGGAAAAACTCATCGAAAATTGGACCTTTAGATTAGACTACGTTCGAGCCAGCCGTGGCGGTCATATGAAAGAAGTCATATTTAAATTATAATGCCAGAAGATTATCTTTCGAATAAAGTAAATTTCATGTCAATTTAAAAAAATCATCTTTTGTTTTATTCCATTTGAAAGTTCTATATCTTTATAAAAAACCATAATATAACAATATAATTCGAATAATTCGATTGGCAACAAATTCGGTTGTCAGCACGATCTGTTTTTTTTTTTCTGTGTCTATAGAACACCGATATACTCCAAATCCTTTAAAAACTTTTTTGCTTTAAGAATCCTAAAAAAAATTCAATTAAATTAAGTAAAATTTCCAATTTTTAAATAAAAAAGTTAGATTCAAATTGAGATTTAGAAGCTGCCGCAATAATGGTTTGACCTTGTCGACTAGAATTTTATATCTTATGCGGAATCTCTATCGGCGCCACTTGGTTTTTATATGTTATCGGATTGGTGTTTTAAATTGCCAAAGTTAAACTTTTAACTTTCAAAAATGCATACGTAAACAACAAAGATTAAAAAAGTTAATTGACTTTAATCAAGTAAATTAATTTCGCTGTTTGAACTATTGTGCAATATTTACCTACAAGAATATGACAGCTACAATTTGAATTAACTAAGGATCACGTTGGCGTATGATTATTATTTATTACTCATACGTAGTACTGTGGCATGTGGCCATAATATCAATTTTCGGCCGAAGCCGAAGCCGAACTTTTTGTTTTGTAAATTGGTACGTTAACCAACAAAACAAAAAATACCGCATAAATAAAGTCTCTCCATAAGCGTCCTAGCCTGAAGCTACCCAGATAGAAAAATACAATCGGCACAGTACTGGCATAGCATCGGTAACGGCGGTTTTGCGTTGGCAGAAAGTGAGATGAACAATCCTGACAGTTTTGTCCTGTTACGCGATTGAAAACAGAGACCAACCGTTGGTTGGAGCGAACAACCGTTGGCAAAACGTTAGAAATTCAAAAAATGCTGTGCTTTACAATTACCTTAAATTCAATTAATTTTCTGGAAAAGGTTTATAAAAAACGCACAATTAAAAATCCGCAACCTAGTCCAGTCTTACCCTTTTTCATAAATAATTTCTGATCAAATGTGAAAATAATAAAAAAAAATAAAAAAAAGTAATGTTACTGAATTGTTGTAAGATTGGTATCATTGTCAGTATTGTGACAATCTATTTTGCGGATGGTACTATCAAAACACTTTGAAAATTGTGTTTTGTGGACCATTCTTTTTTAAGCCCCCTTATCCGGACAAAAATAGTTTGTTGGTCAATATTTGTATTTGTATTTTTTGTGGATTTGAGGTCTAAATAAAATAAAATTTCATTTAAATAAAACTGTCTCAGGAAATGTGCAAGGGTCTTTTGCAGACGCGGGGGGTCTCGAAAATAGTATTTTTTTTGGAATTGTCCTAAAGCGTCAAACTGAAAAGTTTTAAAAACAAAATTTTTAAAGTACACAAGGCCTAATTTTCGGGAGTGGTTTAATTCCGGTTTTCCATCTTCAAATTCGTGTTTAGAAGTTCAAAATACTATAAAAAAAAAGCTTTATTGTATTCATATAAAATTTGCATTCCCGCCTAACCGCGAGAAATCGTTAAATTATAGCAACCTCTAAATATTGACCGACTTGTCCAAAATTTGCACTAAGCATTACTGGAAACTGTTTTAATAGGGGCAGTCTTTTTAGAGCTTTAAACTTCGTCTGTTTTTTTGTTGGGCTACCCCATTGTACATGCATTTTTGAACTTTTTATCTTTAATAATAGCAAGTAGTAACTGAATAAATAACTTCGCAGTTTTCTTCACAGTTTTAATAAATATTTTTTTTTATTATTTCAATTACAATCAATTATAATTACAGTCCAAACTTAAAATTTTTTAAAACAAAACAGGACCTGGTGCAGCAGCATAGGTCAAAGGTGCAGAATATGCCAAAGGAGCTGAATAGCTTACAGGTGCGGAATAAGCTAATGGGGTTGAATAAGCAGCATATTTGGCAATTACTGGGCCCGCAAGAGGAGCAACAACTGGAGCAGTCGCAATACCATTATAATTACGTGCCACATATTGGCTACTGGTGGCACTAACAAATGGGGCTGGGGCTGCTACAACAGCAGCTGGAGCCGCATAGGTCAATGGGGCACCAATTAAACCGGGTTTAGCAGCAACACAGGCAATGACAGCAAAGATAACAACGGCCTAAAAATACAACAAATTGTTAAATAAATAACTAAATTTTATTAAAATTTAACTAAACACTTACAAATTTGAACATTTTAAAAAAATTGTAGTAAATTATTTGCAGAACGAAAAGATAATTGTAAATGATAGTTAATATCTAGAAAACTCCTGTATTTATATTTCAATTCTTTAATTTAAAGTTGATGGTAAATTTCAAAGGTAACCTATATCAAAATGGCCTTCAATTTATATTCATATTAAAAAAATACTGATGTATGTTCTTGAATTTTATGTTAAAGAAGTTAATAAAAACAAAATAATATTGAAAATATATTTACACTCAAAAAGTTTTACAGTAGAAGCTACTGAAAATGACAGTAGCTGTTGAAAAACAACTATCCAATGTAATAAAAATAACTAACATTGTTCCAAAAACAACTGACCATTTTTTAACACAACAATTTTGAAAACTGTAAAAATTGGTAAAAACTAATGTTTTTAACAGTAATTTTTTCGGTATTTAAAAAAAAAAAATTAAGAAAACAAAACCTTTTTTTCTTTAAATTACAATAAAAATTTGTATTTCCCACATCCTACTTAAAATGCCAAGTTAACCCTTAATATCATGATTTTTTTGTTTTGAGCCAAAAAAAAATTAATGTTATAAAACTCGCAATTGTGAACAATTTTGTTCTATGACTTTGGTCCATAAATGACATTTAACTGAGCTAGGAAAAGCATTACGGAAGTGATATACAATGTCTTAGGCAAAAATCGGTCTCCTACTGCTCGAATATATGTAGACACCATGCTTAGAGCTTTTCAAAAACTAGGCGTTCATATGTCAACAAAAATTCATTTTTAAATTCCCATATGGATTACTTTGAGAACCAGTTGTCAACAGAATCTGATGAGCATGGTGAACAATTTCATCAGACATGCGCACCCATTGAAGAACGCTATAAAGGCAAAAGCATTAATTCGCTTATCGCTTAAATATGCTGGATATTGTATGATAATGAAGTGAAATTGCCTAGAGCTAAAAAAAAATGTTAGTAATGAATACTTCGTATCCAAATTTGCTTTCGAAGGTTGAACACTAGTGAAATTTGAACTATTTTTTTTTCATGCTTAATTTTTGGGGTACTTTAAAATAAAATTCTTAATAAATGCGAAATTAACCCTAAGCTCTCTTTTGTTGTGTCTTACTTCTGGCTTTCTGGTTGAATTTTCCGTTTTCGTGTATTCAGGGACTTGTAGTAAAATTTCACGGCGAATATTTTTGCCGAACATTTTAGCCCCTTAAATTCCTGTTTAATGGTGTTTTTTGCTCTTTTTTAAAAGAAGGACAAAAAAGACCCTTACCTTGAGGAGTTAGAGGGTTAACATATTCTATAAATGTTTCTCCGTAACATTTTACATAAGTTTGCTAAACACACCATATACTTTAAACGTAAGCTGTACTCGATTTTCTATGCCTATTGACAATACAAAAATGTGCATTTTGGGGGAAACTTTACCTCCCCCTAAAATGAAACCCAGATGTAAACTTTCAAAACGCCGATACACGTGTCTTTTTTTTTTGCCTCTTCTATTAAAATGTATCGGTCGGGACCTTGTAATTTTACAAAAAAATTTATTTTGTTGTACAGTGTTATTAATAACTCTAGAATCTTGCTGAATGCAGATGATGTTAAGCTATTTTTATCCTTGAATAGGAAATCAGACTGCATTTTGTTACAGAATAATCTTATAAAACTTGCTGGATGGTGTGGTTTTAATGGGATGTCTCTTAATTTGAGAAAGTGCAAGAAACTGTCTTTTTACAGGTCATGCCCAATTCAGTTTGATTACTTCGTTGGAACTTATGAGTTGGAAAATGTTGTTTTCTTTTTTGGATTTAGGTGTCCATTTGATCATAAGTTAAGCTTTAATTTACATATTAATTCATGCTTTAATAAGGCAAAATCATTGCTAGGTTTTATGAAAAGGTGGTCTAGGGAATTTGATGATCCTTATGTTTACATTTATTTATACATTAGTCTTGTTAGGCCTATTCTAGAATATGCAGCGGTCGTATGGTCCCCAAATTATGGTTGTTATATTGATAGTATATAATTCATTCAGAAACAGTTTTTGTTATTTGCTTTACGCGGATTAGGTTGGAGTGTGACTCAAAATCTGCCACCCTATGAACATCGTTTACAGCTTATTGATCTCCCCTACACTTTGGAAAAGAAGATTGATGCTAGGCGTAACGTTTATGGTTAAATTAATTAATGGTGAAATTGATTTGCGGTTCTTACTTGGGAACATAGATTTTAATGTTCCAGTTCGGGTAACAACGAATTATGTTCCTATACAAACGTCGTTTTTGCAGATATAATTATGAGGAATTTAATCCATTTCGATGTCTATGTACAAATTTTAATGAGTTTCACAACTTATTTTCCGTTTCCGATCCTATTCATAAAATAAAACGGTTATTATTACGCGAGATTTAACTTTAAATTTTTATTTCCGTTGTTGCCAACTACTGCATCTATAGCGATGTGTCGGATTATTCTTTTGTGTGTGAATAAAATATTTTTTTCTTTATTTTATGGTCTTTGTTGCCAAATATTGTTATTATTAGGCCAGATTTAACTTTAAATTTGTATTTCCGTTGTTGCCAACTACAGTATCTGTAGCGAGGTGTCGGATTATTCTTTTGTGTGTGAGAATCTTCCGACTGCCTCCAGATATTTATTAGGGGAAATAAAACAATTTTTTCTTTTTTTATGGTCTTTGTTGCCAAATATTGTTATTATTAGGCCAGATTTAACTTTAAATTTTTATTTCCGTTGTTGCCAACTACTGTATCTATAGCGATGTGTCGGATTATTATTTTGTGTGTGAGAATCTACCGACTGTCTCCAGATATTTATTAGGGAAAATAAAACAATTTTTTTCTTTTTTTTTATGGTCTTTGTTGCCAAATATTGTTATTATTAGGCCAGATTTAACTTTAAATTTTTATTTCCGTTGTTGCCAACTACTGTATCTGTAGCGATGTGTCGGATTATTCTTTTGTGTGTGAGAATCTTCCGACTGCCTCCAGATATTTATTAGGGAAAATAAACAATTTTTTTCTTTTTTTTATGGTCTTTGTTGCCAAATATTGTTATTATTAGGCGAGATTTAACTTTAAATTTTTATTTCCGTTGTTGCCAACTACTGTATCTGTAGCGATGTGTCGGATTATTCTTTTGTGTGTGAGAATCTTCCGACTGTCTCCAGATATTTATTAGGGAAAATAAAACAATTTTTTCTTTTTTTTATGGTCTTTGTTGCCAAATATTGTTATTATTAGGCGAGATTTAACTTTAAATTTTTATTTCCGTTGTTGCCAACTACTGTATCTGTAGCGATGTGTCGGATTATTATTTTGTGTGTGAGAATCTTCCGACTGCCTCCAGATATTTATTAGGGAAAATAAAACAATTTTTTCTTTTTTTATGGTCTTTGTTGCCAAATATTGTTATTATTAGGCGAGATTTAACTTTAAATTTTTATTTCCGTTGTTGCCAACTACTGTATCTGTAGCGATGTGTCGGATTATTCTTTTGTGTGTGAGAATCTTCCGACTGCCTCCAGATATTTATTAGGGAAAATAAAACAATGTTTTCTTTTTTTTATGGTCTTTGTTGCCAAATATTGTTATTATTAGGCGAGATTTAACTTTAAATTTTTATTTCCGTTGTTGCCAACTACTGTATCTGTAGCGATGTGTCGGATTATTCTTTTGTGTGTGAGAATCTTCCGACTGCCTCCAGATATTTATTAGGGAAAATAAAACAATTTTTTTCTTTTTTTTATGGTCTTTGTTGCCAAATATTGTTATTATTAGGCGAGATTTAAAATTTTTATTTCCGTTGTTGCCAACTACTGTATCTATAGCGATGTGTCGGATTATTATTTTGTGTGTGAGAATCTTCCGACTGTCTCCAGATATTTATTAGGGAAAATAAAAGGATTTTTTCTTTTCTTTTATGGCCTTTGTTGCCAAATATTGTTATTATTAGGCGAGATTTAACTTTAAATTTTTATTTCCGTTGTTGCCAACTACTGTATCTATAGCGATGTGTCGGATTATTATTTTGTGTGTGAGAATCTTCCGACTGTCTCCAGATATTTATTAGGGAAAATAAAAGGATTTTTTCTTTTCTTTTATGGCCTTTGTTGCCAAATATTGTTATTATTACGCGAGGTTTAACTTTAAATTTTTATTTCCGTTGTTGCCAACTACTGTATCTATAGCGATGTGTCGGATTATTATTTTGTGTCTGAGAATCTTCCGACTGCCTCCAGATATTTATTAGGGAAAATAAAACAATTTTTTCTTTTCTTTTATGGTCTTTGTTGACAAATATTTTTATTATTACGCGAGATTTAACTTTAAATTTTTATTTCCGTTGTTGCCAACTACTGTATCTATAGCGATGTGTCGGATTATTATTTTGTGTCTGAGAATCTTCCGACTGCCTCCAGATATTTATTAGGGAAAATAAAACAATTTTTCTTTTCTTTTATGGTCTTTGTTGACAAATATTGTGCCTGTAGCGATGTGTCTTAATTTTCTTTTGTGTGTGAGAATTTTCCGACTGCCTCCAGGTATTTTGTAGAAACCTTTGCAAATTGTTCCTGCTTGCTGTTTCTGTCTGTTTATGCTCATGTGATGGTTGTCTGCTTATTTATCCATTTTTCCAGTTTAATTCCTGCCTGCTCTGTCTGTTCCTGTTTATGCTCATGTCATGGTTGTCTGCATATTTATGCATTGTTTCAGTTTAATTAATTATATTCCTGCCTGTCTGTTCCGGTTTTTACTCCTGTTCCGTTTCTGCTTTGGCTCCTGTGCTTGTTGTGTGTCTATTTGATGTGTTCCATCTTTTGCGCCTGGCTGTTTTTTTTATTTTTAAATTTTTAATTTTTAATTTTTTATTTTTAATTTATATTTTTATAAATATAAAATTTGTGTTTTTGCCTAAAATTAATTTATTCTGATTTTTATTTGTTTTGTATGTTTTTAGTTACTTACTTCATTACATATTAATGAATTACTTCTTATATTTATATTATATTATTATTATTATTATTATATTATTCTGTATTTTTTCGAATTTTGGTTTTCCAGCTGATGTATTTTCTACTGTAGCTGATGTAAATAAATAAATAAATAAATAAATTAGTTCATAGAAAAGCAACTGGAAATAAAGCTAAAAATAACTACTATCGATTACTACACAAATAACTGTCATATAGTAACTGTAAAACATTTTTGAGTGTACAATTAATTAAGTTAATACGGTATGTGGAATTAGTGTACAAAAATAAATTCAGTAGTAATAAAATTAAAAAAAAAAAATGCAAAAGACATGGTTCATATTCGAAGTACGTGTAATGCATAATTAAAGAAGTAGCTGAATTGTTTTAAATATTAAATTCATTTATAACTACTATTTTTAGTAACAAATTAATTCATAAAATTAGGTGTCATACTTTTCAACTAAATAAGTTCATTTAGAAATCTAAATTCCTACACCTAGAAAACAGAATCGGTAGTAGCAACCGTATCTGTAGCCAACCGAATGGTTCGGTTGTAGCTATCCAGTTTTTTTGGGTTACTATAACCGAATTTATAGTGATGCAACCGAAACTCTATTGTCGTGTCAGAATGTCTGATGTTTAAATCGACTGATTGTTATCACAACCAAAATATTCAACCGCAATAACCGAAGAATTCGATTGGCAACAAATACGGTTGTTACTACCGCAAAAAAAAAATGTTTTGCAAGACATTCATGCATAGTATGTACCCTTAAAAAAAATGTTTGGCTTTTATATTTTAAATTCGGGACAGGCTAATATACAGCCATCAGACTTTAAATGCGGCCATATATAGTTTAATCCAAAAGAAGATCTACATTTTTCTGTTATGGAACGATATATAACTAAGAATAGGTCAAGACATCGTTTTATCCAAAACGAAATACAGTTTTTAAAATATTACACCATATATTATTATATATAATTTTGATTTGTGTTATATCTAATTATAGGTGTATTTGTACATAATTAGATTAACCATATATATAATACAAGGCAACAAAATCGAAAAAATTTTAAAGGCTTGAAAAACCGCTATACAATTTTGATGTATTTTGTTTACAGTGGATGAATTTCATATCAAAAAAACGCACATTTTGAACCCGACCCTCTCACAATTGGATGAAATTTTGCATACAGCTACATTTTACCTATACAAACACAACCTCATATTTAGAAATTGCATTTTGAAAATATGTGGGCGTGGCAAGGTATCGAAGTTTTTTGAAAAATCACGATAATATGTACTTTCAAGCTGAGATTACTACGGAATGGCTGAACTGATTGCAAAGGTTTTGGTACCATTAGAAAGGTATTTAAATTAGCTTTCGAAAACATACACTGTAAAAATGTTATATTACACTGAAAATGCCAAAAATAAACTTTAAACTGGGAAAACACTTCAAAGGCAAAGTGTTTTTTCCAAAAAAAAATTTTTTTAGAAGGGTCTATTCATATCTAAAAACTAAAATGGTGTTCTTTTTTCTTTTTTTTTTAAATTTTTTTAAGTAAATGCATCTCCAGTTAACTTCCTTATATTTTGATATCATTATCATACTTTGAAAGTTAAACAGCTTTTTTTGTAATTCTAATAGACTAGAACAAGAATCGTATTATCATATTTTTTAGACACCCCCAAAATATGGATTTACCCTTGGTAAATTTTTTTTTTATTTTCATTTTTTTAGATTTAATATATAATTTTGAGCATACTGTTGACTTTCGGAATATTTACTAGCTTTTAGTGAAGTTTCATCTAAAGGTATAAAAGAATGGAAGCTTTGAGTTCCTGCAATAGTTTAAGCATTTTTATACCTTTAAAATAGCTCTTCTTTTGTTTTGTTATAGTCGTCAGCGTCTGCATAAGCAACTTCTATAGAGGTCTTATAAGTTTGTGAAGCCCAATGATAAAGGTCTTTCGCCGTTTGAATTTGGTTTTTATTTGCAATGCTATAATTCCGAGCGCCTCTTTTTAATGTCTCACCTATACTATCACATGCAGATTTCCATGGCTGGTTGCGTAAAAGTGCCACTCAGCGAATATTTCGAAATCAATTTTAAGATGACACAAATTAATTAAGTTGTATTTGTTTTTGTATTGTGCTCCTGCACCATCTGACACGTAGACAACTTTCGTAATTGAATTGCTTATATTGGTCCTAACAAATGTGTGTTATCATGGATATTACAATCGGATACTATGGCAAAGGTTCTATGAATTAATTTTTCGTTATCTTTGTAATAAACAACGAACGGATGTATCGTGGCTTGATTATTATCATTGAACGGCATTAACCTTGAACGGCAATTTGTATAACAAACGCATAGTTTTCAGCAAAATCCATTTGAATTAGCATTTCTCCTGTCAGCAATGTAATTTTTTTGACTCGGGACTTGCTTGATGTGGCACCAGCTTATTGATGTGTTTTACAAAATCGTCAACAAATGTGTCTGTAGAGGAAAAGGCGCTCGGAATTATAGCATTGCAAACAAAAACCAAATTCAAACGCCTAAAGACATTTATCATTGGGCTTCACAAACTTATAAGACATCCATAGAAGTTGCTTATGCAGACGCTGTATTCTGTATTACTTTCGAAGTATAGCTACTTTAATTTTTTTGTCACACAATGATATCAAAATATAAGGAAGTTATCAAGAGATGCATTTTAGTTTTTAGATATGTTTTATATATTAAATAGACCCTTCTAAAAATTTTTTTTTGGAAAAAAACACTTGGCCTTTGAAGTGTTTTCCCAGTTTAAAGTTCTATTTTTGGCAAAAAAAAACTTTCAGTGAAATATAAATAAATTTTTACAGTGTATGTTTTCGAAATCTAATTTAAATACCTTTCTAATAGTACCAAAATCTTTGAAATCGGTTCAGCCATTCCGTAGTAATCACAGCTTGAAAGTACATATTATCGTCATTTTTCAAAAACTTCGATACCTTGCCACGCCCACATATTTTCAAAAATGCAATTTTTAAATATGAGGTTATGTTTGTATAGGTAAAATTTAGCTGTATGCAAAATTTTATCAAATTCTGAGAGGGGCGGTTTCAACGCATATCGGTTTTGATATGAAATTCATCAGTGGTACAAATATGGCCCAAATTTTAAATTCTATGGAGATGTTTTTTTTTAAAAAAAATTTTTAAGTAAAACTATAAATTTTTTTAGACGTTTCTCCACATAATTAATGATAACTCAAAAAGGGTTAGTCTGAAATTGAACGAGAAAATTGCAATTTTTTTTGTTTTAAAAAAATCATGAAAAATCGAAAACTGCAAAAATGGTTCAGATTTATTGCTTAATCACAAGATCACATGTTATAGGAACAAAATCGAACATAAAAACCGATTGATTCTTTTCGAATTTATTCACAATTAAGTGAGTTCGCTCATTTTCACAAAATTTTAGTTTTTTGTTTGATATACATAAAATTAAGTAGTTAATGTTCTTCTTTCGATTTATTGAATTTTGAAAACATTTTCCCCACGCTATGTACAAATTTTCACATCGAAAATGAATTACAGAGTAACATTCTTGTATTTTTTTTTTGCAAAACCCTACCTACAATACTGATTCTATTTTTCGGAAAAACATTTTAAATAAGAGTTTAAATGTATTAAACAATAGAAAATATATATTGTAGTATTTAAATTTATTATAAGAAATAAAAAAGGAAAATAAATAAATAAATAATTATTAGAAACTACAAACTCTGGAATTTTCTTTTATTCGATTTTCTACTATTGTTGAATAACGAAGATATACTCTGAATACTCCGGCAAAAATCAGCCATCATGTGTGCATCCCAGCGACCCAGGTATCGTGACTCCATTGTCCGGATATCTTGGTGGAATCGTTCGCCCTGTTCCTCACTAAGTGACTGTGCAGGTAGTGTACTTTGATGCGCATGTTGCTTCCAAGATTCTGGAAGTGAGTTAACATCTGTGCTCTATGTTCTGCATTTTCATTATACCATTTTCTACAGTGCTTGTAAATATGCGATAAATTCAATTAATTGTAAATAAAAACGTAAAGCATGCATCGATTTTCATTATCCTTATCTAGTTTAATTCACATGATGTGTAGCTTCACTACAAAGAAATAAAATTTAATACTTTTTGCAGTTTTCGATTTTTTTCAGATTTTTTTTTTTTACCATTTTTTTTTTTTTTTTGCTTAACAATTTGTTCATAACTTTGAAACTATTGATCACATTAAAAACAATTGCCTACATCATTTAAAGATATTATAAACCTAAATTTTCGTAAATTTAGTTTAACAAAATCGGACTAGTTGTTTTTGAGTTATGACAACATAAGTGGAGAAATGTCTGAAAATATTGACAATTTAACTTAAAAATTACTTAAAAAAAATATATCCATAGAATTGAAAAATTTGACTATTTTTGTACTTAGGTAGCCATGATGCATCAAATCTATATAGTGGTTGTTAGGGTATTCAATCGGTTAACCGTTACTCGATTAATCGATGAAATGATGTCGAACAATTGTTCGAGTAATTCGAAGTGGCCAATTTCGAGTAAAGAATAACTCGAACAATTTTGGTCGATTAATCGAGTAACTCGAGTAATTTAAAAATATGAACTATTTTATATTTTTTTAATATTTTGTATAAAGTAATGTGACTGTTATAGTGAATATTTAAATGTTATTATATTAATATATTTATATTAATATTTAAATGTTATTATATTAAGTGAGCACTGTTAAAGAAATTATATTACGAAAAACGAAGAACTTAATGCAAAAAACTCCGATATCGAAGAAACTTGGATATTTTTTAAAGAAACAAGTTCTAAGACTGGGGTGTTTAAGATTATTGGTGCGGATTTAAGGGTTAAAAATGGGATCAAACATTATTTTTTTTTTTTTTTAATTTAGTTGCCATTTGATCTAAAGAAACTACATATAAATACTATATTTTCAAAAAGGAATTTTTAAATGTCATTTACTAAAAACTTTTTGTTGGTCCCTTTTATGTCGTTGTAACAAGCCAATTTTAGTAGCCCTATAAAACAAAACAAAATTTCCACATATTAAAATTCACATATAGAAGTAATGAAGTTTTCATTAATATGATGAAAATCTTCTTAAATATTCATGAAAGTTGTTTCAAAACTTCTTTATAATTTTTTTAGAAAAATTACATATCTCAAAATCTCAAAATGATAGGACAAAATGGAATATTTTTTCGTTTAGTACTAACACACTAATATAACAAAACTGTGTCAAGTCTGAGTGAAATTACAAAACGGATCACCTTACAAATATTTTTATAAAACAGTTTAATACATATTTATGAACCAGTTATATTGAAAGAAAATCAATGAAGATTTCAACATATTTATAAAGAATTTCATTGATATAATAACGCTTTTGCTTTGAGTGTCCTGAGACAAAACTGTCGCAATAATAAATGATCTTAGCAAATGTTTTTCTCTTTTAGATATACTTTTTACTAAAATTTTTAATTAATTTGTTAATTTTTATACATATGTTATATTAGTACATACTAATAAAATATAAAAACTTACAAAAATGTGAGTTTTTGGAAAATAAAATTAAAGTATTAAAATTGTTCGAGTTACTCGAGTTACTCGAGCAATTTTAAAATCTTACTCGCCTACTCGAGTAAATTAAAAACCTCAAAATCGAGTTACTCGATTACTCGAACAAAAGCAAACCCGAGTAAATTGAATACCCTAGTGGTTATTCAAGCCGGTTTTTGCTGTTGACCTGTGTAATTGTAGATGGCATATACGGTCGATATATAATAATCGTATCGTATTAAAAAATTTAGATTATTTTTTTTTATATATAAACATACATAAACATATGTTTTTATATAAAATAATGCATGATTATATGTAAACGTTTTTACTTGAATATGGTTAATTTAATTATATACGAATACATGTATAATTAGATATAACACAAATCAAAATTATATATAATAACCAGGGACCGGTGCAAATGCATGTTTTTTCCTTAAGTCTGAAATCAGGTTAAACAAAATATTTTTGCGAATCAAATAATTCGCGTTAAAATGATAACGATTTGTTATTGCATATTTATGCATATTGAACTATAAATGAATAGTTTGCATATTTTATTACATATTTTGACTTCTTTTGATTTAAATGCATATTTGTATTGCCAATTTTTACTTATTTTGCTTAAAAAAAAAACTACTGAATATTTTCTCAAATTTCTTTTTTTATTTGAAAGTACAATCCTTCCGGTTAAAAATGGAAAATAATTTCATTCAAATGGCTGCCTCGGCTCGCCATGCACTAGCCTACACGATCGGTGCAATTTTTAAGCACATTATCGATTGTGTGCAGCTGTATTTCACCAATGGCTTCCTGTTCCGTCCTGTTGAAACCAAATGTTGCCAATATCCTCCTCTTCAATTTTTGTGAACAAAAATTCGTTCAACATGGCCCGATAACGATCGCCATTGACTGTAACGGCCACTCCTTGCTCATTTTCGAAGAAAAATGGCAATTTTCGCACACATTCTGCAACATTACCATGATTTTCAAAGTAATGTCGCAATATTTCCCAGCGTTGTTCAAGCGTATACAAAACCATATTCGTTCAGCGGAAGGATAAAACTAATTATCTGTCAAATCAGACATGAGCTAAGTGTTACCATTCACGAAATAAGCACTAGTTGAAAAAAAAACGTTAGATGGCGGACCCTTTATTTATGCGATTTTTAAAAGGTACATATTTTGAAAACTAATGAAGCTAGAGGAAAAATGTTTGCACCATTGTCAAAACTGAAGCCTATTGCCCCTACAACGATCCTAAATTTCGACTTGATTGGCTAGATTCGTAAATCGTATTTTTCTTGAAAACTAAGCATCGCATAGAAAAAACTAAAACAGAAAACTTTTTTTCAATTTAATTTTTTTAATTTTAGCTATTATTTAATTTTCGCGTTTTTCAATTTTGAAGATTTTTATTTTTGGCGATGTTTTAACTTTAAAAAATTATTTTCGGTTTATTTGAAGTAACTATTGACAAATTTGGTATCAAATGAAAGGTTTTTTGAAGACACATTTACACATTGCGACTTATGTCTAAAATCTTTCAAGTATTTTTGTTATTCAAAAAAATTGTGTTTTGAGTAATATTAAATCTGGTCTTTTATTAAGGAATTATAGTTGTATTAATCTAAAAATAATAAATGTTAATGACTATTTAATTTAATAGAGGGGATGTCTGAGTTTTTTCCGATATTCGAAATCGTTCGGTTTTTATGAGATTTTTATCGAAGCGCCTTTTTTTCCTATACTTCAAATAATTCAAAAATATCGCAACTCAGTGTCCACTATATAGGCAATATGGGTATAACATTTTATGTTTTCTTGAGTACAAATAAATCTAGTTTTAGTAAATTAAAGACAAGTTTTCATATAAAAACAAATGAAATGTTAACCCCACTTTTAAACTCTTAAACGTCTCCACTTTTTTGCTCATATACAACATATCAAAACTTCATTAAAATCCGCGAGTTAGGGTCGGGATACCACCCTTGTAAGTCTTATTTGCAACAATAATTGAACTAAATTAAATTAAATATGACAACCAATTCGAAGCATTATCTTTTTTTATATTTTATTATAGTTCACACATTTAAGTTTGATGTAAATGACTAAATACTTCATTACTTGACCGGCTACGTGTCGTAAACGGACTGTAACTCCCATACAATGTGTAAAAATTGTATCTACATACAATATGTTGTCTGTGTTTTACATACTACACAAATGGTGATGTATTGGCGGAAAGTAAATTCTGCACACAGGAAACAGTTTTGTAGTTGCAACCGAATTTTTTTCTAACCGAATCTGTGTGGTTCCACGTATTATTAAATTGTAATACTATTGTTACAACCGACATTTATTAACAAATTTCGAATTTTGATTGTAACAATTGAATATTTTATGTTTATGGACTATAATA
Source organism: Delia radicum (assembly GCA_021234595.1). Taxonomy (NCBI): domain Eukaryota; kingdom Metazoa; phylum Arthropoda; class Insecta; order Diptera; family Anthomyiidae; genus Delia; species Delia radicum. Next base: position 82,344,502 of record CM037853.1, on the reverse strand, counting down.
TTCTATAAATAGATTCACATGCATTCAACAAAATTTATTTTATTAACAAACTAATTTTATGGATCGAACTGGTCTCGAACCGGCGATCTTCCGGTTGCCAGACAAGTACTTTACCTCTAGCCTAAACCCAATTTAAATACGTTTTTTTAAATTTCAACCTTGAATATTTTCTAGTTTCAAATTTAAATATTTGCCTAAAAATAGATTTGTATTTACAACAGAAATTCGGTTGCTAATCTCAATATTTTATCAATATTTATCTCAATAACTTTAAAAAAATTTTAAAATTGTTTTATTAATAAAAAATTCTTATGCCGTGAACTGGGCTCGAACCGAAAACCTCCTGCTTGTCAGGCTATTACTTTCCTCTAGCCTATTTTCCAATTTCAACCTTGAATTTTTTTTTTTCAAATTAAAATATGTCTGTCTAAAAATAGAATTGTATGTACAACAGAAATTCGGTTGCTGATGTCAATATTTTATTATTATTATTTTAAAATTATTTTATTAGAAAAAGTTTATATGCCACGAACTAGAGTCGAACCGGTGACCTTCTGCTTGTCAGGCAATTACTTTTCCTCTAGCCCAAAATCAATTTGAATTTGTAATTCAATTAGTAACCTTGATATTTTTTTCAAGTTTAAATATGAATGTATAAAAATAGATTTGTATGTACAACAGAAATTGGATTGCCAATCTTAATATTTTATTAGAGTTACCAAAACTAATAAAAAGGTTTACATTATTTTAAAATTGGTAACGCAAACTAATATTTTAGATAGAGTGATTGTTTTTTGCAGGTCAAACTAATATTCGATTTTAACTGAAAATATTTTATGCAAGATAAAATCTCCGAGAAGTAGTTGGTATTAAAGGTAATGTAGAAGATAATATTTTTTTAATATTGATTAGGAGTGCGCCCCGGTAGGCTAGTTGGTAGCGTGCTGGCTTATCTGTGCGGGGGTCGTGGGTTCGATTCCCTCCAGAGGCACTGGTCTGTTTTCGCTACGACGCGCCGAAGGCCATAGTAGCTAGTGCTCGGTTAGGGTAATAGTATATAATTTGTAATTATATGATTATTAATTAATATAAAAAAAAAAAAAAATTTTGTTTAGGAATACCAATAGTTTGAATGATGTGACTGCGTTTTGGTTAATTTTAAATATTTTCTGTTTACATAGTTTAATGATTCTGATGATGAATTTTAAGTACTTACAATTAAAATTATTGAACAATGATTACATTTTGTTGGTTACAATGCAATTCCAACCAATTTATTCTCTGTGTGTGTTGAACTATAACCAAGTAAGTGTGCATTAATATTATATAAAATTATCACACTAAAAATAATCTTCCAAACTATCACACTAAAAATAATTATTCTTTCAAACTATCACACCAATAAAAATTATAATTTTAATACAGTGCCACGTCGTTTAACGCAACTTCTCGGTTATTGCAACAATAAAAAGTTCCAGTTTTGAAAGATGTTCTATTGAAAATCCGTAAACCAGACATTTCTATATAAAATCAGCATATTTTGCAACTTTCTCGATTTCTTTTAGTTGACTTAAACGATTTCACACTGTAATTGAATTGTACCAGTTTTTGGTGAGAGAATTTAAAATAATAATTGTTTTTTGTGTGATAATTATTTTCTTTAACTTTTGAGAAATCTGTAAAATTTCATATAGTGAGTCTTTGCCAGTTACCCTAAAACTGTTTGAAATAGAATATGGGCAAAATCGCTAGAGGCACTAAAATGTTGTATGTTATATAGAGAGACTTTTAAAAATTGTTCGGATTTTTTTAAAAACTTATTTTTAAAAAGTCTCTTTATATAAGATGGCTTATAACTAGTGTCCGACCGAACTCACTTTTATGGCCGAAGCCAAATTTTTAATGTTCGGCCGAAGCCGTAGCCGAACTTTTTAATATACTTTTTATTTTGAATAAAATGTGATTTTTGATTAAGGAATCTAATCTGAAAATGTGCTCGATTTCTTCAAATACTTGTCCAAGTTCGGCTAAAATTTGGACGAACGCCGAACTTGGCCGACCATCACTTTTTGTCCTAACCCCGATGCCGAATACTCGGTCGGACACTACTTATAATTTTATAATCTTTTTGCAGTCCAACATTATTATGAAATTTGTATTATCAATTTAAGGAAAATGTAGGTTAATTTTTTTATAATCCATTACCGAAAGCTTTTACTGTAAACCTTCTATATTAATAATTTATTACAATAAAATGTTAAACCTTTGACAAAAGGTGTTTAAAAAAACAATTAAAATAATTATCCAAAAAATATAGCGCCAATTCTACCGAAGACCGGCCAAAATAGGGAATTTTTTGACATTGGGTTTTCCGATTTCAATTAAATTTTGCATTCAGAAACTCCATGCAGCCATGGTTTTATGCTCGAATTAGAATTATGCTAAAAGTGTGTAAGTTTGAATATTCGCATTTTTTTAATGTTCATCGGATCGTCAACCTTTAAATTGCATTTAAACCTTTTAGTTGCGGAATGATTTTTTTTAGCGTGCATGGTTTTTACATGCACTTTTGACAAATTCGGCCACTCTCGATTTTAAAAAAGATGCATATTTACAAAATATGAGATTTTTACTAAAAAACAACACTTTTGAATTATTGAAAAAATGCATTTTCCATAGAAAAAAACAAGAATTTGTTATTTTTTTTCAAAATTAAAAAAATTAAATTTAAAATGTAGTTTTAAATGTCTCTCTTTTAAAAACTATGCATTTAATTTCAATAGCAAAAGTGGCATTGAAAGGGTTAAAAATTAAATCTGGAAAACAGAATATTTTTGTAGAGAATACGCATAAAAAAATCTTAAAAATTAAATTTATAGTTTTTAGAACAGATACTTTTTAAGGGACCCTCGACACTCACTAAACTTTTAAATTTAATCTTAATAAATCTGAAAAATAAAATAAAAATGGGGAACAAGTACAAAGACTAGATGTATATGTCGCAGCTTGCATTGGCGAAGTAGAAAAAAAGAAGACACAAACACAACCATTATAAGACTTACACAAAATGCAACCGCGTTTCATATAATTTTTTCTTTTGTATACTATGCATACTATATACTATATGTGTGCCCCGGTAGGCTAGTTGGTAGCGTGCTGGCTTATTAGTGCGGGGGTTCGATTCCCACCAGAGGCACTGGTCTGTTTTCGCTACAACGCGCCGAAGGCCATAGTAGCTAGTGCTCGGTTAGGGTAATAGTATATAATTTGTAATTATATGATTATTAATTAATAAAATAAAAAAAATATATACTATATATACCATATACTTACAAATTTTGAATATTTAAAAATATTACTAAAACAATAAATAAACTAAATAAACTAATTCACAAAATGTACTAAATGAAAGGTATTTTGATAAATTTGAAAATTGAAGATGCAGGCAAAAATAAAATATGCTCTGCTGCTACTGTACAAAACACTATTTTAATAAATTGAGAATTGTAAGCAAAAATAAAATATAAAATACGCTTTGATGCTACTGTTCAAAACAATAAATTGCCAGTCCCAGATAGTTGTTTTTAAATGATAAAGGGTTTTTATGATACTCATATTTAGCGGTATTTTGAATATATATTTTTTGGTATTTTAGAATTATCTTCATTTGAAAAATTGCGTCATACATACATATACATACATAAGAGTGCCTCAAAAAAATAAGTGCAAGATTACTCTAATAATTTTCGTAGTCGATTAGCCCTTACATTCACGGTGGTACTTATTTTTTACATACACTTTGTATGCATAAAATTCAGTTTTTAATACAAACATTACTTTATTTTGTGTTGAATTTTGTAAATATTTTAAGTGTGGTAATTTATTGTTGTTTTGGTTTTTTTCTTTGATATTTCAAATGGTAAATCATGGAACAAGAAATTCTCATTGAGTTTGTGATTTAACAAAACAAATGTCTTTAGAAATTCTAAGAACATTGTCCCAGACGATTTCCTTAGGCAAGAATGAAATTCGAATTATTTTTCACAATTTGTTAAATAAGTTTGGAATTTTCCATTAGAACTTTCAAAAACTATAAATTAAATTGTGATTAACTAATTTTAATTGAGAAAATTTTAAGTAAAATGGTAAACAACGCAAAAATCTTAATTTCAATTTAAATATTCGAACTATCACTTAAAAATTGAAAAAGAAATCTTTAATAAATTTATAACTTCTTTGATTGCAAATGAAAAATTTTCAATATCAATTGCAAATTTATAGCATTTCAAATAGAAAGCTTTAGTTTATTTAAAGTTTTCTTGATTTCAACTGATGTGGTCAATAAATATAAGAAATTTATAACTAATAAATGTTTATCAGAGTTTTACCATATTTACAACACGAGTTTGTATGAGAAACCCTAATATTAATGCATTTAAAATTAAAAGAAAACATATAATATTTAAAATATCATTATATTAATTCAGATAAAGTAACGTATAATTTAATAAAATTAGATAAGGACAACATTCTGACAAAACTTTACCAAATGTCTTCTTATTGTTTATAATTTAATCAGATTTGATACAATTTAGTCGGGCCATTTTTCGGATGAAATGTTGTATAAATAATTGTGGGGTCATATTAAATTAGATAAAATTATATAAAGGTCCATATTATTTTTTTTTTAAATTGGGATTGTAATTTGTTTTTACGGATGATATAATAAACTACAAATGTAGTAAAAATGAACCACAAATGTAGTAAAAATTGGCTAAGGTTTATTTGTGTTTTTTTTTTAATAATCAGCCCGATTACGGTTGTCGAATTTGTAGTCGAATTTTTCGACTCCATACAAAATGGTTTTGCTTAAATTGAAAATTATAAAGAAATTAATGCAATGGGAGTGTTATTTATGATAAATTCAGTTGTAAAATTGTCCAAAAGTTTTGTTTTTAATGAATTATCAGCCAATTCGACTTACTCTCGAATTCGACTACGACAACCGTAATAAGGCCAAATAACAAAAATACTGATAAAATTAATGTAAATTCATAGTACAGTAATTATGTGTTATTTTTTTTTTAATGAACTACAAATGTAGTCAAAAATTAAATTTCTTCTACAGGTGACTGGGGTTTTCACGTAAAAATAAAGATTATTACAACTCTAACAACTACAAATAATTACAGCAGAAGTTCCCCGAGTGTACGATTATAATGCATTTTAAATAATAATGATCCGATATATATTAAATAAACAACGGTTGTTGAAACTTACACACTTTTTGCATATTTCTTATTTTTCAAAAAAAAAGAGAGAAAATCGGGAATAAAATCAAGGTTTTTTTCCATTTTCGAGAAAATAAAAACGTATCTCTGTAGAGCTTATGCGGTCAGATTTTCGTCGATCTATCATGGAATGGCCGTTAAATTAATATAATTATAATAATCAAAATTTAAGGTATAAAAAGGATTTGAAACAGACTCTACAGTATTCAGTCTAAACAAAATGGCAACATCACAGTCACAACAAGTACAAGGAGAATCTTTATTTCGTACACACTTTCTTTGTTGGCGCATTTTGGGAAATTTACCAACGAAAAATTTTCGTGAACTTTATATTTTCTATTCAATTGTGGCAAATATTGTAATAACTATTTGTTATCCTCTACATTTGATAATGGGTTTCTTTCAAAGTAAAACAATGTTTGATGTCATTGAAAATATGGCCATAAATCTAACATGTCTGGTATGTTCGATAAAAACTTTTGCAATTTGGTTAAAATTTGGAAATGTTCTTCAAATTGTCGAAATCATACGAAAACAAGATAAACGCATCGAATCAACAGATGAAGTGAAACACTATCGTATGGTAGTGTTTCCAAGTGTTCAAAGGGTATTGAATTTATTCTATTTTTTATGTTTTACTGTTGGCTTAACATCGGAATTAGCGGTGATCATAAATGGTCTCATGGGTAATTGGCGTTTAATGTATCCAGCTTATTTTCCTTTTGATCCTTTTGGAAGTTCACTCAATTATTTTGTTGCACATGTTTATCAATGTGCTGGTGTGTTCTTTCAAATATTACAAAATCTTGTAAATGATACATTTACTGGCATGCATTTGGCATTACTAGGTGGCCAGGTTCATATCCTAAGTATGCGTGTTGCTAAAATTGGTCATAATCCTCGAAGCACTAAAGCGGAAAATAATCAAGAACTTTTGAATTGTATTCAAGATCATAGGGATCTTTTACAGTAAGTTTTAGTCTGTAGAACACTTTAAATTTAAACAAAAAAAATATATATACTAAATATTATTTCTCCCTTTTCAGATATCGTAAGACATTAGAGGAATTAGTTTCAGTATACATGTTCTTTCAAATTTTATTTGCCGGCATTAATATGTGTGTTACCATTGTATTTATTATATTATATGTTCGAGACCCTTTTACTTTGGCATATTATGTGGTATACTTGTTATGTTTAATTTCGGAAATATTTCCCCCCTGCTATCATGGTACCGTTGTGGAATTGGAATTTCAAAATTTAACTTATTCCTTGTTCGCTTCGAATTGGATAGAACAGGATTTAAAATTCAAAAAAAATTTAATTATATTTTCTGAGCAGGCCAATAAACCATTGTGTATTATGGCTTGGTTATTTCGTATCAATATGCATTCGTTTTTAACTGCCTGTAAAAATGCATATTCACTTTTTGCTGTTATAATGAGTATAATATAAAGTTTATCAAGATTTGTATGAAATGTTTAAATTATACGGAAAATTTTGTAAATTTTCAATTCCGCAGAATCTTTGTTGTATTGAAAACGTATGAGATTGGACTAATGTATTTCATAAAAAACACTTTGTATATGTTACATTGTTTTTAAGCACTTACTTTTAAGGCCCGATACTTAAACTTTTAATTGAATCAACAAATATTTTAATTGAAATTTGATTTTAGTTTTTTTGTATTTTTTTTTTTTGTACTTTTATGATGCCTTTCATTTGCAATACACGAAGTCACAAAAATGCTTACAGTTAAATAAATGGTAAAAAAAAGACAGCTCAAATGTAAACTACTCTCTAATAACATTAAGTAGGGTGATTTTTTAAAAGCTTTCGGATTTGATTTAAAAAAAAAACACATAAAGTTTAGAGAAATGTATGAAATCTTTATTTGAGTCGATAGAACGATGTGTATAATTCAATGATTAAAGAAGATTTCATGTAAATGTTGACCGCGACTACGCCTCAAATGGTTCATACGCTAGGTTCAATTTTGGCATACTCTCTCCAACTTATCGGCCGGTATCTCCTGAATAAATTCTTAAATATTGACTTCCAGTGCGTCAACCGTTGCGGGCTTGTCCCTATAGACATGAGCCTTAACAAAGCCCCACAAAAAATAGTATTAAGGCGTTAAATCGCACGTTCTAGTAGGCCAATTGACCGGCCCTAAACGAGAAATAAACTGTTCACCGAACTCGAATCTCAATTGGGCCATTGTTTCGCGTGCTGTATGGCATGTGGCACCGTCTTGTTGAAACCACACGTCACCCAAGTCCAGCTCTTCCATTTTGGGCAAAAAAAAAATTGTAATCATCGCACGGTAGCGATCGCCATTCACAGTAACGTTCTGGCTTTCGTCGTCTTTGAAAAAGTACGGTCCAATGACTCCACCGGCCCATAATCCACACCAAACAGTCCATTTTTTGGGATGCATAGGCAGTTCTTGCAATAATTCTGGATGCTCTTCACCCCAAATACGGCAATTTTGCTTGTTCACGTATATATTTAACCAGAAATGAGCTTCGTCACTGAACATTTTCCGATAAAAAAGTGGATCTTCGTCCAGCTTTGCAAGCGCCCATTCACCAAAAAAGTTTTTAAAAAGTTTTACACCCAAATCCTTTTTATATCTTAATATCAACCAATTTCTTCAAATTTTGCCACGTTTTCATGGAATCAGATCTAAATAGTATGTGCCAAAATTTCAACCGAATCGGATAAAATTTTCGGATATCAGAAAAAAAATTTCATTTTTTATTTTTCTGAAAATGTTAAACATTTATTTTGCAATAGAATATTTGTTAATAAACGTCTTGTAATCAAATAAAAGTGATACAGGACTATATCAAATCCCACAATTCCCAAAAAAACAGTAAAGAAATTCCAAAAATGGTATTTTTCACAATTATTGGTGTCTTACCCACATTTGAAGCGATGTTAAAAAAGAATAATGTTATAATATCTGGATTTCCTGCACCCATTTTCATTTTCCAATATCTGCGGTGCACTCAGAGAAAACATTGGTTAAATTGGAAATTTTAGTAAAATATGTTTGCATTAGGAGGCATCTGGAGGAGAATAATAACAATATAATTTTCACATTTAATTTGTAAATTTAGAGCCATTTTATTTTAAAGTGTGCAAATTATGGCATTGAAGTTTTTTTGCTTGTTTAATTAAGTAACTTTTTTTGTAATGCCATATAATGACGTATTTCCGCCTTATACTGGGGTAGAGCTCAAGGCTCCTAGGGTTCGTTGCAATTATTTATTTTTATTGGTCCAAGAGAGGCAAAACACATATTTTGTATTGTTTTTCTTTTTTAATTTATATTTATTAAAACTATTCTTAAGACTACGACAAGTTCACGGGATACGATTTAAATTTTATCCGAACCAGCTTAGTATATTCCAATATAATAAGTGGTACATATCCGCTACTGCAACGAACAGTAGCGGATATGTACCACCTATTTCAGTCGCTTGAGTGGTATATTGGTAATGTATAAAATATATTACGAGTCCACTTTGTGTCACTAGTTGTGACTCTATCCTATATGCCGAAATAAGCACACTTTGTATCAGTAGAAGTGACTCCGAATGAGTTCACTTTGTATCACTAGAAGTGACTCAATACTAAAAGTCCAAATGAGTACACATTGTATTACTAGAAGTGACTAAATTGTCCAAACGTCAGAATGAGTTCACTTTGTATCACAAGAAGTGACTCTCTGTTATCTCAATAGATATCTCAATAGATATCAGTTAATTTTAAATTCAAAAATAATAATATATAAATTAACTTTATTTCAAGGAAATATATAGAACAAAAGCAAAAATAGAACATTGAACCCAAAGCGAGGCCGCCTACTGTTAGCGTCACAACCACCAACACTATTCAAAGCAATCAGACTTGCCGTTGGCAAAAAACCGGACCGGGTTATTGCAAAAATGCAATATTCTGATATTCAAATGCAGATAACTTTTGGACTTTAAGAGATAGCCCAAATGACTCAGCGAGTTTATTGTTGGAAATTTAGAGCAGATTGCAAAAATGTTTCAGTTTTGCAGGTGTTCTAAATTCATGGCAATCCAATTAGTCAGTAAGAAATGGCTGAATTATTTCCAAAAATATTTGTTATACACCTCACTGTGCACTGGCAGACGAAAACATATTGCCCATGAAAAAAAAATATTTTGTTAATTTTAGTAGTATATATAATTATATCCAAAAACTGAGAATATATAATTGCATCATATTAGATCCAATATGATACAATTAGACATTATTTGATACAATTAGATCTAATTTAATTAAAAAGGCAGAAACAAGTCTAGTCTGATTTGAAAATTAATAGTATTTGTTATTTTTAGAGAAAAATATATTTACAAAAATTCCTCTTCGGAATAACTTTTGCGCCCTTGCAGAAAGTGGTTCACGCAAACAGATTTGACGTCCTTAATTAGGAGTTTACTATAGCGTAATAACATATTAATGTCCCAAAAAATTTTAACAACAATTTAACACCCAAATTTAAAATATTTTTAAGAGAAGCTTATATGTGATCAAATATACCCATTTAAAATCATATACAATACCATATATGATCATGCCAACACAAAATAGGTCTCATAATCAGGAGAAATATGTATAGGCAAAATGATTAAGTATATCCAAAGTTTAGGTTGAGTTCGAAAATTTTATTTTTTAAAATCAAAGAAAACGGGTTTCTACAACAAACAAAAAATTAAACATATAAACTGAATTATTGATAATTATGACCTTATCGTAATTTTAAACTACGATTTCTCACTTCTCACTGTTCAAACAATCAAACATTTTTCATGTGCAACCCATTCTAATATAATATTAAATATTAAACTATTTTTATATTTCCTTCATCAAGTTGAATGGACTTGACTTAATATTTTATGCATAAATTGTTTTAATTTTTGGTTTAATTTTAAAAACGGAACACGTTCCATTTAATGTTAACTAAACAATGTTTTTTATGTATAAAAACTGTAGAAACTTGACAAAATTGTATTCAGTTCAGTTTGCAATTAAAACAGACATAAACAAGAAACAAAATGGCCAAATTCGTAAGTGATTTACGAAACCTCCGTTTTTATTTAAACAATTTCTAAACAAATTTTGTTTGTTTTTTCAATATTTAGATCATTGTATTGTGTGCTTTTATTGCCTGCGCTGCTGCTAAACCTGGAGCTGTAGCACCTTTAGCGTATACCGCACCTTTAGCGGCAGCACCTTTGTCCTATACATCACCTTTGGCGTATACTTCGCCGTTGGCCTATACTTCGCCGTTGGCATATACTTCGCCTTTGGCCTATACTTCACCTTTGGCCTATACCGCTCCCGTTGCTGCTCATTTGACTTATGCTAATGCTAATTTGGATGCCGCTTATGCTAGCAGCCGTATTGATATTAATCAAAACTATAATGCTGCTGTAGTTCCTGCCACTTATGCTGCCACTACAACTTTCACCGCTCCTGTAGCACCTGTTGCTGCTGTAGCTCCTCTTAAATACACCACCGCCCCTGTTTTGTTGTAAATTTAAATTTGTATATAAAAAATAAATGTTCCTACCTAATTGCAAATTAATTTCTTAAAGTTTTTAAAGATTATGGGAGTTAACACAGATTAATGTTCAGACAGATGGGGCAAAGAAAAAAAACGTTATTCCATTGAGTCGAGTTTTTCTCGTTATTTTTTTTTATGGGTATAAAAATAGCATATAGGGAAGCGTGTTCAGAATTAGGGTTCTATTAATCAACTTTTAACTTTTCCACTTTTTGGAAGTCGACTTTCTTTTGATGAAAAAGTAGAAAAGTCGACTTTCTTCTGATGAAAAAGTCGACTTTCTTCTGATGAAAAAGTCGAAAAGTCGACTTTTGCTGTTGAAGTTTTCATCAATATATATAAAAATGTGTAACGTTACTCACTGACCGACTCAACACCGCCCAGCCTATACCACTGGAGGTAGCAACTTGGAATTTGGCATGGAGGTGCATCCTCTAGCGTAGACGTCCGCAAGATGGAATTCCTACAGTGAGGGATAATAAGGGGAAAAGTATTCCCTTGGAGGCCTGACCAAACCCCTTGGGATAGAAAGCACAAATTGTTATTATGTGTTCTTTACTACTGCGTGCATAATTTTTTTTTTTTTTTTTAAAGAGAGGCAACACTCAGGAAATACTTCCTATATTTAGCGTGTTGCTTTCTTTGGAAAGGGATAGTACAGAGATGAAAGGTGGGGAAAGATGAAGGGCTTCAGACATGGCAACACTGTAATTGCGCGAGATGATAAGTCTTAGAACAGTTGTTGATCGCCACCTGATGGAGAGTTGGCGAACTTATTGAAGCTTTTTGGTTCATAGCCCTGATTCATTATTTTACTTCGGTGGGGCTAATTGCTATGGGAACACCGAAGGTGGACATTGCGATACATATGAGGGATAGAAAAAACTCATACATATTATTTTGATGTTGCCGGCACCGGGGATCGAACCCAGGACCTTATGTGTAAAAGTCCAACGCGCTAACCATTACACCACAACGCCCACATTAGATATAACACAATTCAAAATTATATATTAATTCACATAACTACCCATTCAAAAATACAATCGGCCCAGTGTTGGCAAAAGCGTCAACGACGGTCGGTTGGTGGTCAACCGTTGTTTTGAGCGAACTTCCCACCGTTGGCATAGCGTTGGTAGTTAAAAAAAAATGTTGTGTAAAATATAATAAAATATTAAAAAAATGCTTCTAATTGGTTGTTATATTGGTAAAAACAATGGTACTGGCAAAACACAAGCTTTACAAACAAAATAGTGTTTTCCTAGTTGGTATCTTTGGTAATTTATAACAAAGTGGATTTTACGGTTGGCAATTTCTACCTGGGTAGTGTTATATTCAAAAAAATGTATTTCATTTTGGATAAAATAATATATGGACTCATTAATAGTTATATTTATGGATATATCGTTCCATACCAGAAAATTTTAGTTCATCTTTTGCATAAAACTATAATGATAAGAATTTAAAAAACTTGCTAATGTCGTGAAGTAATATCACTCAAACGATAGGTATTATTTAGCCAACTATGGGTAAACACCAACAAAATATTTTCCAAAAATAAGCTCAGCATAATCAAACGTTTGAGCCCAAATTTGTACTAATATTAGAAAAATACTGGTAGCGAACTATAGGAATTCTGGAAATGTTTTTTTGGTATTTTTCCAATAACCAACTAGATAATACGCATCGTTTAAGCAATATTTCATAAAGTTTTCCACTTTCGGGACATCCTAATGTATATTAAAAAAATTAATGCATCAAATCGACTTTCGATAAAACTTCAAAAAAGTTTATGCGGAATTTTTTTTGAAAACAGAAACAGCAAGACTTAACAGATGGATGATGGACTTAACAGAAATGATATGATAAACATACATTTTTATGAAATTGTGTATATTTTCATATAATTATATACAAAAATTAAAAATTTAGTACAATTTTATTACGCTAAAAATCGGATATACCATATCAATCATATCAATCATATCAATCAACCATATACGGGTATGATAATGTAATTTGATAAAAAAAAAAAAAACTGATACAATCTAATACAATTCTATCGGGCCATAATTCAGATAAAATTATGTTGTACATTTATCTAATAGCATCAGATTAGATCTAAATCCATACAAATTGATACAGTAATATGGGCGCATATTTCGGATGAAATTAAATAAGATTACATATAGAGTCATATAGATATTGATCTGACAAAGCTCCATATTAGTTTTTTAATAACGCAGTTTTTTAAAATTCGTATCCAATAATATCAGAGTTTAGCTAATTCGATACAAATATATATATTAAACAAACTGATATGGAGCTTTATATAGTATTATCTAATTTAGTATGACCCCATAATTAATTATATAACAACTAATTCGATAAATGGCCCGATTAAATTGTATCATATAAGATTAATTTAGATACAATTAGAAATGATTTTAAACAATTTTGTCCAAATTTTATTGAATTATACATTATACATTAAGATTGTATCTAATTTAATATAGTATATGGGCTATTTCAAATTTTTTGAGCACCTGCTGAAACCGACATACTATGGCTCTTATTTCGTTAAGTTTTATGAATTGAAAAAAACGTTGTATAGGGTTTAGATGACTATACTTAAAGGATATGACGTGCAAAGTTTTACATTGAAAAGTCTTCACCTTAAGAATTGGTGGTTATCTAAAATTCGAAAAATTAAAAAAACGACTTGAAACTTGCAAGAGTTTTTTCATTCATTCCGTTTTCTCTGTAATAGTTTTTAGTTTTCAGATCCAAACCAATACAAAATATAGTCACTAGACTTGGAGGATATATCCACAAAAAAAAATTTTTTGATATCGCTGCCGGGTGAAAAGTTGCATGGTGGTTTACAAGTGAAACCAAAATTTTCCGAATTTTGAACTTTTTGAAGATTTTTAATAGGGTTTTTGCGCCGTTTAATTAAAATGTGTTTTAAGCGCAGAATTAATAAAACGGCGTAATTTTATAAAGTTTGAGGTATATCAAGTTGGTGTCAGCGCACCAATAACGTTCCACGGACACCACAAACTTAAAAGAAATTAGCGTAAATTTTTTGAAAATGTATCTTTTTTGCGTCTGACAATCTGAATTGTCTTTTTAGTTGGCTAGTGTATTGCGTGATGTGAGTAACTTCGTAAAGTGCACCTCCGAGGCGAAAACGCACTTTAAAATTTTTAAACGCAAAAATTTTATGAACTTTTGAAAATTTTTGCAAAAAAACAATTTTTTTTAAGCTTTTTTTTATATCAAAACATGGCATGGGAATATGTTTAGGTTTCTAAATAGATTCTTCGCGATGGACTAAACTGATAAAGTGCAAAAAAATTTTTTTTTCAATCCTGGCGCGTGCAGCGGCAGCTTTTTCCAAACACATTTCGCTTTGTGACAACTAAAGCGCTGTATGTTTCTAACCTTAAAAAGCATCCTTGTATGAAATATTTGATTTTGAAAATTTAAAAGAATTATTTTTGAATTCGGGTTAATAAGTAACCCAGAATCCCAACAAGTATTTTATAATCGGTCCAATATTAATATTTGCATAAAAAAAACGCGTTTTTTTTTTGAACCACTAGAAAGTGAGACTATATTTTCAAACAATATTCACGAGGGACACCTTAACAAATTTCAACAAAACAATTAAAACATACTACCGCGAAAACCGCCAAATTACCGCCGATGCAATGACATCTTAAAGAACTTGCTTTATTATAAAAACTCTATGATCATAATAGCCTTTGCTGAATGCTTCTAGGAATAAATATTTGAGTTTCAATTCAGTTTATTTTATTTATGCGCGTGAACAGTCGTGAATAAAAATTAGTAAAATGGTTTCAGATTATACATTAAAAAACATGAAATTCGTAAAAGCGAAACAAATTAACCGAAAAAAGACGCGAATATCGCCAATCTGAAAATATAAAAAGCAGAAAAAAGCAAACAAATCGCAAATTGGTGTAAGAAAGTCAGTTAGGTATTCGGTTTTAAATAACAATAATAATAATAATAAAAACAATGCCATCAAAACAAAAAATTGCGGATTAAAAAAAATTGAAAACGGCTTAGAATTTATCACTGGAACCCAAGATTTAACTAACGAAACGTTAGTTACAGCTTCCAGAACAATTTTACAAATTTTCAAAGGTAAAAAATCAAAATAGCAAAAAATCATGAGTGGTAAAGTTTAAATGGTTATATCTCTTAAACCATTAGCGATAGGTAAATAGTTTTTTCCCAAAATATTACAAATTATGTCTTATACTAGCCGTAATTTTGTAAAACTTTTAACAATTTTAAATAAATTTTTATATGCATACACGATCAAAAAAAAAATTTTTTATTTTTTATTTTTTTTTTTTCAGTGTATTTTAAAAAGTATTGAAGCTTTTACAAATATTTTAGAGTGCCCTTAAGTGGTATTATCCACACGCGTTATCCTTTTTCAATTTTAACAAAAACTGTAATTTTAATATTTTTTTTTTAATTTTTAACTTAAAACCGCCGTAAAATTTGCGCCGCTTAATAAAAATGATTATCGCGAACGGATTTCACACGCTAAAATATCGGCTTATACACACACAAATCGACATTTATGTCAGACAAAAAAAAAAAAACTTAAAAAAAATGTCTAGGTGCTGTAAATTTTTGAAGTTGCCCATATATATTATTTGAAATAAACATAACAATACCTGGGATACTTATAAGAAAAATGTTCTCTCGTTTTCAAAAACATAATTTTAAAAATTCATACAAAAAGTAAACAAAAAACCATAGAAAGTCTCTAATGCTTTTACCTTGTATGGTTATGCCATGATATAAATATCGTATGGTTTCCTTTAATATTAAAAACATTAATATTAGGTCGTCATACACTGAGAGAATTATCTTCACTTCAGTAATGAATTTCTTCATAGCTCTAATGAAAATTGTCACTGGAACTCGTAAAATTATACTTTTCATAGAACCTATAAAACAGGTTTCATTAAAGTGAATGTTTATGAAATGGTCGTAGAATTAATGAAAATCTTCATAAAACTAATGAATCATTTTGACAATGAAGCGTTTATAGAATTTATGAAACAGTTCCAAACAATTTTTTAATACTAAGAAGTTCTTTCTTCATAAATAACTACAAAATACATTTGAACTAAGCGAATGAACCGCTTCATATGATTTTTTAAATAATTTCATAGAAGTCCAAAATTAGTACAAGACTACATTGAAATAATAACGCACTGCATAAAACATGTTGAACACTTGAGAATTAAAACTTAAACTTTAAGCTAGGAATATATGAAAATTAATGATATTATAATATTTAATGAAAAAAAAATAAGTCTTTGAAATAATTTCATATCTATAAAGAAAATTTTCATTTAATTTATGAAGAGATAATTTATAAAATAGAATGAATTTTTTTTATAAAACTATGAAATTTTATGAAAAAAGTTTGTGAAAAATTTCTTAAAATTTCTTAACTTGAATAATTTTCATTTCTTAATATTAATAAAATTTCTTGGATATGATGAAATTCTTCATTGTATCTACGAAAACAATTTTATGAAATTGTTTGATTAATATCATGAAGGATAATTCTTTCAGTGTAAAAACTCACACTTCTAAGTATGGTAAAACTATGGTAAACATAAAAGTTTTTATAGTAGTTTTCAATCTACTAACGAGTATTCACCATTTTAGTTGAAATCAAGAAAATTTCAAATCAAATCAAGTTTTCTATTTGAAATGCAGAAAATTTGTGATTGATATTGAAATTTTTCATTTGTAATTAAAGAGGTTATAAATTAATTGAACTCGATTTAAATAAATTGATATGGAGCTTTATGTGCTCATATCAATTTCTATGTGACGCTATATGTAATCTTATTAAATTTCATCCGAAATATGGGCCCAATTGTATCTATTTGTATGGATTTACATCTAATCCCAAAAGTGGACAACTTTACGTAATATTGCTCAAACGATATGTGTTATCCAGTTGATTGTGATAAAAAAAGTCAAGAATACTTATAGTTCCCTACTTTTTTGAATTTTTGTACAAAATTGGGCTCAATTCTAAGCTAATTTTAAAACAAGTAATAAATAATATTACTTGTTTCCAACTAAATGATGCTGTGGTAGTCCAAAATTAATATATGGAAATTGTATAAATGTTTTATCAGTAATATACTCAGTATTTCCAAAATTTCAAACTCTTCTTTGCCCAATAATTTTAAAAATACACTATAAGGACCGCAGGTATGGACCCTAAAAAAATGTTTGGTTTTTATCCATAAACTGCTCAATAATACCTACCGTTCCGGTGTAAGACGAAATTCGTTCGGGTGTAAGACCACGTCAATTACATTTCACAATCATTCACTTGTGAAAATTTTTTATATTTATAATAATATAAGACCTACGATCGCACTCGTGGGCTAAACCGATTCGTTGAAATAGTTTACATTTTTTTAATACCATACATGGGACATAACACCAATATTTGTGTATTTAATTGCAGGCCAATTACTTTTTTACATCTAATTACATGTATATTTAATTTGATACAGTGTGATCTTTAAAAAACTCTTTCCAAGTAATAAAAAAAAATTAAATATAAAACATTGAATTGGAAGATTAGAAATTATTTAATTTTGACGTATACACTGAGTTTCATAGCTATAACATCATTTTGTTTTCAAGCTTTCGATTGATAAAACATAGAAAGTAGTTATTGTACGTTATAGTTTTTGGTTTGATTATTAAGTCATTATAATTATAAATTCATTTTAAGAAAAATTTTCATAAATTAAAACAAATTTAAATCCAGACTGGATTTTTTAAATATCATGATTATTAGATTCAAGACAAATAATTTTGATAAAAAAAAGTTAATTTCTCGAGATAAATATCGTATATTCTTGTTTTTTCGGCCAAATCCGATTCGGTTCTTTTTTGTTCTAAAGCTTTTTACATTTGGGTTTTTCTTGTTTATTTTAAGATTTTCTGACTTCAATTGTTTTTTTTTTTTTTTTTGCTTATAAAATATTATTTATTCTAATAACATTGAACTTTTTTTTAAAATGTAGCTTTTCTAAGTTTTTACTTTTTGCTTTTTTACAATTTTCCTAAGCCCAAATACATTGAATTTTGTGTTCGCCGATAATTATATTTAAAAGTGATAGATTTTTTTTGGTGAATTTCTAATAAATACAAGTCACCGAATTTTTCTTTTTTTAATTTTAACACATATATTGATATATGTGATACCATATATAATTATAATATAAAAATTATAGAATTTGTTTGGTTTTACTGTTTTATATGTACTAATATATAATTATACATGGAAGTATATATGATCTCATATATATATATATATATATATATAACATAAGATATAATGATATATGATTATATATTTGCGGCATACTAGAAATGTTCGTAAAAATAAGTATGAGATGTAAGTATATATGTTTACATATGGCCACATATATTAAGATATTACTATGTATGGGACCATATTAAAAATTTTCCAAAACCAAATTCAAGATAAATTGCGCCATCATATTAAATAAGATATGATTGTATATTAATGTTTTTATTCGGGTTGGGACAAAATTCGGATGAAATTGTATCTAATACACTCACAATATTTTATAGTTAGAAACAAACGAATTTGTACATTAAAACTATAGAAAAAGTTGTTAAAAACAGGACTACTGATTTTTCGTTCAAAACAATAGTAATTTCCAATTATTTTTAATTGTTCAAAAATTAACTGAAAATATCGATAAAAACAAAGTACTTTCGTTTATTTTAACTATTAAAAAACAATTGCTTAATCCGTTAAATAAACGACGTTCGTTTTTTTTTTTTTTGACTATCAAAATATTACCGAAAATCCATAAAAATAAAGATTTTCCATTATTTTGACCATTAAAAATTTAACTCCCAAAACTTAAAATAAACGATTTTCCTATCAAACATTTACCCCCAAAAACGTAAAATAAACGATTGTCGTTTATTTTAGCTATCACCAAATTTAATTTAAAAGAATTAAAAACACGAGTTCTTTATTTGTTTTGTTTTTGGTTATATTATAAAAAAAAAAAAATTATCATGTATTATTTACATAATAATATATGTTAGAATTTATTTTTAAAACTGAATACTCGTAATAAGATTAATTGAATTTTAAAAAGTTTAAGTTATATTTCATAATAAGACAAGAGGATATATGTATACAATAAAAAGATAAGACGTTATATATAAAAAGAATAAATAACCAAAAATAACCACAGTTAAGAACTACCATTTAACATTAATTATTTTGAGGCAACTTTGCAGGTCCTTACCAATTTTTTTCTAAAGTGCGCCTAAAGACTCGTCTATTTCTAAGAGCTTATGACATCTAATAAAAGGTGATCTATAAAAATAATTAAAAATGTTTCTAGAATGCCATATATGGATTAAAAAAAAATTCTAAATATATTTAAATAGTATATGAGGAAGATTTGCTGATTTCGTTTAAAACTTACAAGATAATACCCGTTAATAATTTTTTAGAACAGTATTAGAAAAAATAGTGAAATTTTATAGTTTGAGTTATACCAAGAATGAAGAAGTTATACCAGGAATGTTTACAATATCAGAACTTTTGAAAACCGAAAAACGTAATGGGATATTTACTAGGGTATTCAATCGGTTAACCGTTACTCGATTAATCGATGAAATGATGTCGAACAATTGTTCGAGTAATTCGAAGTGACCAATTTCGAGTAAAGAATAACTCGAACAATTTTGGTCGATTAATCGAGTAACTCGAGTAATTTAAAAATATGAACTATTTTATATTTTTTTAATATTTTGTATAAAATAATGTGACTGTATAGTGAATATTTAAATGTTAAGTGTATTTTTATATTAAGTGAGCACTGTTAAAGAAATTATATTACGAAAAACGAAGAACTTAATGCAAAAAACTCCGATATCGAAGAAACTTGGATATTTTTTAAAGAAACAAGTTCTAAGAATGGGGTGTTTAAGATTATTGGTGCGGATTTGAGGGTTAAAAGTGGGATCAAACATTATTTTTTTTTTTTAATTTAGTTGCCATTTGATCTAAAGAAACTACATATAAATACTATATTTTCAAAAAGAAATTTTTAAATGTCATTTACTAAAAACTTTTTGTTGGTCAATTTTATGTCGTTGTAACAAGCCAATTTTAGAAGCCCTATATGGAAATTTTTTTAGAAAAATTACATATCTCAAAATCCCAAAATGATAGGACAAAATGGACTATTTTTTTCGTTTAGTACTAACACACTAATATAACAAAACTGTGTCAAGTCTGAGTGAAATTACAAAACGGATCACCTTACAAATATTTTTATAAAACAGTTTAATACATATTTATGAACCAGTTATATTGAAAGAAAATCAATGAAGATTTCAACATATTTATAAAGAATTTCATTGATATAATAACGCTTTTGCTTTGAGTGTGCTGAGACAAAACTGTCGCAATAATAAATGATCTTAGCAAATGTTTTTCTCTTTTAGATATACTTTTTACTAAAATTTTTAATTAATTTGTTAATTTTTATATATATGTTATATTAGTACTAATAAAATATAAAAACTTACAAAAATGTGAGTTTTTGGAAAATTAAATTAAAGTATTAAAATTGTTCGAGTTACTCGAGTTATTCGAGAAATTTTAAAATCTTACTCGCCTACTCGAGTAAATTAAAAACCTCAAAATCGAGTTACTCGATTACTCGAACAAAAGCAAGCCCGAGTAAATTGAATACCCTAATATTTACCTTAATGTACAAAAAACCACAAACCACAGGAAGCCAACTTTTTATTCCTTAACATTCGAGATTTGACCAGATGAAAAGAACGATCAGCTTTTTAAATTAACATCTGGAATAAACATGTGTGTAAATATTATAAATTACAATAATTTTGTTATTACTTACCAATTTTGATTGTTAAAATATTTTTTTTCGCAATTTTTAGCAAACCCACTGGACAGATTCTTGTTTTGCACAAAATAAAATACAATTAAAATCTAAAGAAAAACTGTAGTGATGGTAAATAAAATATTTGGTTTAGTACTAAAGTAAAAAGCACTTTTGAAAAATTTTTGGTACCTTTTGATTTAATTCAATTGTTAAGGTACCCTTGCAATATTATTGTAATTTTTATTGCCAATTTTATTATCATTCAATGTGGCCAACTCAATATTAAATATTTTTCACATTTCTTGTGTCTGCAAAAGAATCAAAACCTTTTTGATTTTTTCTAACCATCCAATATGTCATACACACTGGTAATTTGTTGCACACTACCAAAAGTTGAACAAGAATATTGCGTGGTGCGTTTAATTTTACAATAAACATTGATGCGCTCAATCTTGTTTACATAAAAAAGCACTCGAATTTTATCACATTGCTAAATAATTTTCCTGTATTCAAATAATCATCTAACACATGTTCTATACTGCGAAAATTGTAATCTTAAATTTTCGTTTTATTTTATATATATTAAAATTTGTTATTTGTAAATGAATAAAGACACTCAGAGTTTTTACTCTATATCTAGCAGGCTGTCTTTTTCTAGTAGATGTGCTTTAACATATAAATTTGAAACAGTGAGGGAACTCTATCTCTGTTCTAATATGCACATTCCGCACCGTTAATACTGCTCAACGATGAGAAAGTGCAAATTTGCATCGTGTGCAAATGACCACGCCTAATACCCTCAGTAACAAAAAAAAAAAAAAAAGTAAAACAAAATTTTATGAAACAAAGCACTTAATCGTCAGCTGTGCCACTTTGGTACTTTTTGGACTGAAAATGTAATATGTAAGTAATTTATTTACCATCCCCAGTTTACGCATATGAAAAACGTTTGAGAGAACTTTTTAAAAAGATTACTCTGATTTTGTGTGTTTTTTTTTTTAAACAAGTAGATAAACGATAGTACATAAAAATTAAATTCAATGACCTTCGGTCTTTATTATGGTGATGCGTTTTACCGAATAGTGACCAAGGACCTGCGCCGATCATATTAATCAGCGACGGCGGATGAATGAATAAATTGGTGCTGGGGAATTAAGCCGATTAAGGTTTTTGTTCAATTTCTAGCTATTTTTCATCTCTTGCAGATGAGTCATTTAGAGCAGCATTTTTTAAATAAATAATTAAAACTATTAGAAGATTGAAAGAAATATCTTTTAATTTAAAATACCTTTTAGGAAAAACTAATATTTCGGGTTTGAATAAGATTTTTTTAATAACAAAATTAAACGAAAATATTAACTGCTACAGAAAATCCGTATTTATTCATAGTTTGTTTTTTAAATAACAGGTAAAAAAGTTGAAAAATATGTTTCTTTGTATTTTAATAGTTTATTCAGTTAAAAACAAACTTTACGGATTACTTTTTAAATAAACTACACTCGGTAATGGAAAATATATTGTGAGTGTATACATCAAATTGTACAATTTGTATCGAATTCCATCTAATGCGATACGATTGTATCGAATTCGATACAATTTAATGTATTTTAGATACAGTTATATGTTCTCATTTTTTCGCATCAAATGTGATATCATTGCACCATATACATTTTTTTACTTGGGACAGTATAAATCATTACATCTTTAATTATGTGACTAATATGTCACCATATATGACTACATGTTATGCTATGTGTGAGAATGTATTATTATATATGACAATATATCTACCATGTCTTATTATGTATAGCATATATGTTTAATATATAATTTTATAAAGGTCAATATATAAAAATATCGTTATATATGTTACCATATTAGAAACATATAATAATATACGGTTATGCATGACACCATATATCTACTACAGCAAACATATTTCGTTTCTTCAACCATTTTATTTAAATTAAAGTTATTTCAATTTGTTGCATTAATGATAAAATTTAATTATTGATATACAAGTAGTATTATTTGAATTGAACTAACTGCTAAATAAGTTAAAATATTTTACATTTTTAAATTTACATTAAACTGCCAACTCTATGAAAGAGTACTACAATTACTGTCCAGTTTATCTAAAATAATATTGTTATTGTAAAATTAGATGAAAAACATTAGACAATATATAATTTTTTACTCGGGTTGTCAGTATTTTATTAATTTATTTAATTTATTTAATTTATTTATTTAATGTCTATAGAACATAGTTCCTTACAGACTAAGAATATCTTAACTTTAAATAAATTAATTAAAAAAAATTAAATAATTATTTAATTATTAAAATAACTACTATAATTTTACAGAATTAAATAGCAAAAAATTTTTAAAATTGGATTTTGATGTATTAAATTCTACAATTTGATTTACATTTAATAAATTGAATTCTCTAATTGTCCTAATTAGAGGACTATTCAAGATATAATTAGAACGATGACAAATTTCAAAAAACAAATCATTGTGACGAAGATGTCTACTGGGTACATTGAACGGAATTTTCTCCAAGAGACTGGAGCAATCAATACTACCATTTATTAAATCAAATAAGAATAGCATTGATTGAATCCTACGCCGAGTTTCTAACGTTTCTAAACCAAGATGCATGCAACGGACTTCATATGTAGGAACTGGATAAACAAAATTCAAATGCGGTAATGCAAATTTAATAAATTTTTTCTGTATTTTTTCAATACATTTAATATGAATATCTGCATGAGGGCTCCAAATTATTGCACCATATTCTAATTTAAACCTGACATAAGAAGTATACAACAATTTCAAGGTATAGGGATCTGAAAAATCATTACAATTTCTTCTAATAAAAGCAAAAGTAGAGTAAACTTTGGGAATCATTTTTTCCATATGCGGCAAAAATGTCATCTTACAATCAAATACTATTCCTAAGTCTTCAACTTCATTAACAGATTTAACTAAATTAGCACCAATTCTATAAGAAGTTTGTATAGGATTACGGATTCTTGCATATGACATATGAAAACACTTGTTCATATTAAAATTCAATTTATTATGAAAACACCATATATTTAGATTATCAAGATCAATTTGTAAATTTAATGCATCATTCAAACTACCAACTCTTGAAAACACTTTCATATCATCAGCATAGAGTAGAAACTGAGAATATTTAAAACATGTAAATACATCATTTATGAAGATATTGAACAATAAAGGGCCCAATACACTCCCTTGTGGCACACCAGAAGTTTGAATATAAGGTGACGATTCATAGTCATCTATCTTCACAACACATTCCCGATTATGTAAATAGGAATAAAATCAACTATAAAAAGCCGAATGAATGCCCAAGCTTGACAACTTTTCTAATAAAATCTTATGTGACAATTTATCAAAAGCTTTTGATAAATCCATATAAATTGCATCAACTTGTGAAGAAACTTCAAACTGCGACATACAATAATCAGTAAACACCATTAGATTCGAAATTGTGGAATTATAAGAGATTTAGTTGCAAAATATAATCTATTAGATATCACATGTTCAAAAAGTTTTGAAACTATTGTTAACGTAGAGATTGACCTGTAATTAGTCACATCCTCCTTACGGCCAGATTTAAATATTGGAGAAATTATAGTATATTTCCAACGATCAATAAAAATACCTTCCATTAAAGATTTATTAAAAATATTCATTAACGGATATGAAATTGAAAAGCAGCATTTCTTTAACAAGAAAGCACACAAACCATCAGCATCAGAACAGTATGAATCCTTTACATCTAAAATAGCCTGTAAAACCTCATCTTTAGATACTGAAACAATTCCCAAATTAATATCAGAAAAAGGGTACAAATTCCTAAATAAAGTTGCATCAAATATAAAATTATCATTATCAGCGGCAAAATTTGACCTGAAATAATTCGCAAAAAAAATTTACAATATCATCAGATTTATCAGTTTTAAGATTCCCATAAACCATTGAAGATGGAATACCAGTATTCTGTTTCTTAGACCGAATAAATGTCCAAAATGATTTAGGATTAGACTTAATGTCATTTTCAACTTTAAGCAAATATTGCTTATACAAAAATTTATTAAGAAAATTAAATTCTTTTTGACGTTGAAGATACTGTTGTTTTACCTCAGTACTGCCAGTTAAATTATAGCGCTTATGAAATTTATTTCTTTGATTTTTTAAATTTCTTAAACCCTTAGTGTACCAGGGATGTGTTAAAGAATTTTCCCTCTTAAGAGGAATATTTTGAAAACAAATACTCAAAAAGGTATCCAAAAACAAATCATATGATACATCCGTACAGTTACCATTCAAAATATTGTCCCAATTGACATTACTTAAATCTGATTTTTTAATATCTGATTTTTTCAGTAAAAGTTTATTTATTGTGAGATTCTGCACACGTTTCCCTATAAGACACTTTTAGACGCATTAAAAAAAAAAAAAAAACAAGAAAAACTCGATTTAAATTTACAACAAAACAGGGGCTGTGGTGTATTTAAGAGGAGCTACAGCAGCAACAGGTGCTACAGGAGCGGTGAAAGTTGTAGCTACTGGAGTGGCAGCATAAGTGGCAGGAACTACAGCAGCATTATAGTTTTGATTGATATCAATACGGCTGCTAGCATAAGCGGCATCCAAATTAGCATTAGCATAAGTCAAATGAGCAGCAACGGGAGCGGTATAGGCCAAAGGTGAAGTATAGGCCAAAGGCGAAGTATAGGCCAACGGCGAAGTATAGGCCAACGGCGAAGTATACGCCAAAGGTGATGTATAGGACAAAGGTGCTGCCGCTAAAGGTGCGGTATACGCTAAAGGTGCTACAACACCTGGTTTAGCAGCAGCGCAGGCAATAAAAGCACACAATACAATTATCTAAATATTGAAAAAAAAAAACCAAATTTGTTTAAAAATTGTTTAAATAAAAACGGAGGTTTCGTAAATCACTTACGAATTTGGCCATTTTGTTTCTTGTTTATGTCTGTTTTAATTGCAAAACTGAACTGAATACAATTTTGTCAAGTTTCTACAGTTTTTATACATAAAAAAACTTTGTTTAGTTAACATTAAATGGAACGTGTTCCGTTTTTAAAATAAACCCAAAAATCAAAACAATTTATGCATAAAATATCAAGTCAAGTCCATTCGACTTGATGAAGGAAATATAAAAATAGTTTAATATTTAATATTATATTAGAATGGGTTGCACATGAAAAATGTTTGATTGTTTGAACAGTGAGAAGTGAGAAGTGAGAAATCGTAGTTTAAAATTACGATAAGGTCATAATTATCAATAATTCAGTTTAGATGTTTACATTTTTTTATTGTCTTTGCAACATATCGAAATATGTGGCTTGAAATTTGTTTTAGCAAACTATTCGTTTTGTTTTTAGAAAATAAAATTCCCGGACGTAACCTTAACTTTGTAATTTCTTAAGCATTTTGCTTATACATTTTTCGTCTGATTTTCAGACTTAGTTTGTATTGGTATGAGCATATACGTTATTGTATATAATTATACAGTTGAGTTCGGTTAAAACGAACACCGGTTATAACGAACTTTTTTTATAACGAACGATGTTTCTGGTCCCAACGCATTTACGAACATATTTCATACAAAATAATACGGTTATAACGAACATCGCTTATAACGCACTTTTTATATAACGAACTAATTTTTTGGACCCTTTTACGAGTTTTCATAAAAATGTATACGCTCATAATGAACACATAAAAAATCGAGATTCTAAAATGAAAATTCAGCTGGAAATCTTAATAATTTTAGCTTTTTAATTCCAAATTTACTAAAAAGAATTAAAAACTGTATGAAACGTAATTTAATGGAAGAATTTTTTCGGAATTACAAACAAAAAGTTGAAAATTATGAGAATTTAAGAAAAAATCCTGAAATTTCAATAATTTTTTGGAAACTGTTTACATCGGTTATAGCGAAATTCGCTAATAACGAACTAAATCGTTCGGTCCCGCGAGTTCGTTATAATCGTACTCCACTGTATATGGGTATATTTGATCATATATAAAAAAGTTTGTATAAAAGTCTGTGAAACGGTTTCAGTTGAACTATTTTTTTTTTTAGCTAAAGTTATTAATAGAGCAAGGAATGCGTGTTTTTTCTCGATCGTCCAAAACTAATATGGATTAAATATTTATGCGAATCATAAAATTTAGAACAAAACGCCTTCAATTTTTAGTTGCATATTTTGACAAAAATTCATAATTTTTCATGACTTCTTAAACATATTTGTGCACTTTTAATGCATATTTTACACTTTTTAATGCAATTTGTTGCTTATTTTTTATATATTTTTAATTTCTTTTTTTAATTTGTTAACAAAAAAAATAAAATATATTAAACAATATAAATTCTTTTTAAAATTTTATTAAAATTGCTTAAAAACATGAAAATAATTAATTTTAAAAAAAATTAAGTGCATACTTTTTCAGTTTTTAATGAATATTTTAATATTAATATGCATATTACAGGCGCCTAAAACACTATTTTTAGTGCATGAAGTTTCTGATTATGAATACAGAACTTCTGATATGTTGTAGAGGAGCTGCCCAATCTTGCCTTAAGGGTTAAAAACTGGGTTAAAAATGAATTACTATTTGTATTAAAGCTTGTCTTTAATTTCCGAAAACTAGATTTATTTGTACATAGAGTTAAAGAACTCAAGAAAATAATTGTTGATACGTCCCAGAGTTTACACATTTTAGAATTATTTGAAATATAGGGGAGAAAGGGTCTTTTGGGAAAAGTCGAATAAAAACCGAATGATTGCGAATATCGGTAAAAGCTAGACACCCCACCCCCTAGATTAAATTTAATAGGCATTGGCTTAACCCTAGAACACTTGCAACTTTGCAGTGCTGTAACAGGAACGGCTTAACTTAGGACGTAGAGATTTCGGATCAAGGAAATATCAGGGACCGTAAATAATGATTATTGTTCGTTTTTTTAAATCAAAATATCAATCACTTAGAACAGACATAAAAAAAATTTATTGCACCATTATTATTATTTTTTGACAATCTTTGCATATCCGTCATGATTTTTAAATTTCTGATTTTTAAAGTTTTCTTCAATGGTAATGATTATTTTTGAGTAATAATAAAAAAAATCAGCCATAATCATTATTTTTTTCTCTCAAAATAAAACTCACTTTCATTGCCCAACTCGTGGTAATATGCTAAAAATTTGGTTCTAGCCCTAATATGCATGTATACTGGGCATTAAGAATAGTAAAGCTGGTATGTAAATCTATACCATTTTAAAAAAAGGAAAAAATCAATGTCACGAAGATGGCAAGCTGTTATAATTCAAATTGAAAGCAAACTAATACTAAATTTTTTCCATATCATTTTTAATTTTACAAATATTTAGCCTTTTTATAGATTTTTGTTTCAATTGGGTACGAGTAAAATACTAATACTAACTCAATATTAAAATTATTAAAATTAATAATAATAATAGTAATAAGTATTAATAATAATAATAAACTACCGCAACCATTGCTTGATGTTGCAACTCGTTGGAATTCAACATATCATATGTTGAACACACTCCAAAAGTTCGAGGATTTTTGTGAAATGTACCTTAAAAATTCTATGAAAGCGTGTTCTATTTTGAGCGAAAAAAATAAAAATCATAAATAATGATTATTTTCGAGTTGTATTTTTTTTTTTTTTGCTCAAAAATAATGATTATGGTTGATTTTTATTAATATTACTCAAATATAATCATTACCATTGAAGAAAATCCTTAAAACTCATAATATAATCGTTATTGTGTAATTTTTATTATAAAACTCATAATGATTACGGTCCCTGGGAAATATAAGTAATTTGTAATCTTTTAAAGGTTATTTGATCCAATTTGGATCAGTGGTTCAGGAGCTACGAGCTTTCAAAGTCGACACCTACGTAAACACACACAACATTTGGCTATCCCTGCCCGTGACCTATTTTGCCTATATCTCTTGAAACAGGTAGAATATTTGCATGAAACAAAAACTAAAACATTTGTAAAATATTAATATACGCATTTAACAAAAATATTGAAATTGGACCTTTTAAACAATAGAAAAAGCCAAAATAAGCTAGTAGGTACAAACGTATCCCGGGTGTGTGTTCTCGTAGAAAAAGTTGGGTATGCATCGTACGGTTAATACAACTATGATAACACGCCAGATTAAAAGAAACTTAAAACACATTTTTTTCATAACAAAAATAATTAAAGGTCCTTATATAGGTGTTTTAGTTAGAAAAAAAATGTTCTTTTTTAATTCCAGGGGGGAATTATTATTTATTTTTTTAAAGGTGAAAGAAAAAGTAAACTTTTACCGAAAGTGATCCACGCAAATGGATTTGACGTACCTAAATAGTGGTTTATTTTCCTGTAAATTCCTACTAATGTGCCATAAAAATGCGACATTATATGGCCATGCTGAACTATGTACTGACATATATGATCAAATAGACCCATATGTGACCCTGATTATCATGTATGATAATCAGGGACAGGAACTTCATGCACTTAAAAAGTATGTTTTAGACGCATATAATATGCATTTAAAATCTTCAAACATGCACTAAAAACTAAAAAAATATGCACTTAAAGTTTTTATTTTATTAAAGCCAAATAAAAATAACGTAAGAGGTACCAAAAAATAAAGTTTTAATTCAGCACTATTGTTTGTTTTAAACCACAAAGTTTTAAACAATGAAAACGACCGGTAAACGTCGATGGTTGTAATCGGTGCAAAATTAAATTATGTTAATTATTTTATTGTCCATTGATTTTTTTTTGTTTGTATCACAATGTGTTGAGATAAACATACCAATTAATTTAAAAAAATAAAAACCAAAGCCTTTTTAGTATTACGTGAATTTACGTGAAATTTATGAAATATAACAGTGATTTTTTAAGCAAAATTACGAAAAATTCAATAAAAATATGCATTTATGGCAAAATTAATAAAAATATGCAATAAAAATGTGCATTTAAAGCAAAATATGCAAAAATATACGCTAATAAATCGATGCCATTTTAACGCAAATACTTTGGATTCATACAAATAAAGGGTCCGCCAAATAACTTTTTTTTTTCTGAACTCCTGAACCAATTGGACTTTGTATGGCGTCATACCAAGGTCTTTATGCAAAATTCGTCTCAATGATGTCTCCGAAATGTTCAATTGTTGAGAACGACGGTGAATTGCTGTGCTGTGGCACACTTTCTGCCACAGCAGCAATATTCTCGGGTGTACGCACTGTTTTTGGCTTTTCACGCTTTGGTTTATCGATGAGGCTGCCAGTTTCTTTCACTTTTTTCACAAGATAACGAACATAGGATAAAACTAATTATCTGTCAAATCAGACATGAGCTAAGTGTTACCATTCACGAAATAAGCACTAGTTGAAAAAAAAAACGTTAGATGGCGGACCCTTTATATTGTTTCAATGAACTTCCGGTCCCTGATGATAATATACAATACCATTTTACTTGAAGTTATATATTATATAAAATTTTGATAGTTTTTGTTATGTTCCAGAATGATATGCTAAAATTTTGTATTACCCGCTTTGTATACGACTCTGACTTTTTAACAAGCAAAAATCTTCAAATTCCCTAGAAAACCTTACAAATTTTTCTTTTCAACTATGACATTGTAAGGTTTGATTTACAATGTCGCGGTCACTTTCGATTGTCCTTCTGGGACAAATAAAAGAGTTTTATAGTAATTTTAAATTCAAGACATAATAAATGGACATTAAATGAACATGTGCTTAATTTGAATACTAAAAT
This sequence comes from Delia radicum, assembly GCA_021234595.1. Taxonomy (NCBI): domain Eukaryota; kingdom Metazoa; phylum Arthropoda; class Insecta; order Diptera; family Anthomyiidae; genus Delia; species Delia radicum. Next base: position 82,313,719 of record CM037853.1, on the reverse strand, counting down.
AACAAACACAATAACTTGCAAAACTATGGTTTATTGACATTAAGCTACCCAGGTAGAAATTGGCAACCGTACAATAAAAATAGTGCGGGCAAACCACTGCTATTTTTGTAAATTACCAAAAGTACAACTAATATTGTACCAGAAAAGCACTATATTGTTTGAAAAGCATGTGTTTTGCCAGTACCACCCGCAGTATTCGTTGCCAGTATTGTTTTTACCAATATTATAACCAATAAGAAGAATTATTTCTTTTTAATATTTTATTATATTTCACACATATAAATGTGATGTAAAAGACTAAGACCGAACTGTATGGCTACGTTTTAAAAACATTTTATTATTCACATTTCTCAAAATTAACTAAATGTTAGGTATTTTGTTTTCTTTTTAATTTCCAACGTCAAGTCAACGCTAGCACGTTCACTCAAACCAACGCTTGGCCATTGTTGTCAATCGGGTAACAGGGCAATACTGTCAATATTGTTAATCCCACGTTCTGTCAACGCATAACAGACCGTAGCCGACGCTTTGCCAACACTGAGGAGATTGTATTTTTCTGCCTGGGTAGTTATTATGTATTGAGACACAAGTTAGTATAAATATAGCATTACCTTACAGTTTAACTTTTAATCCATCAAAATGTTTAAATATGTAAGTTTCATCTAGATAACGTAAATAAAATAATTTAAATTCTCTTTTGTTTTTTTTTCTCTTCATTCTATAAGGCCACTTTAATATTTGCCGTGATATTCTGCTCAGCTAAGACAAATTTGCTAATTAACCCTATATGTGTTGTACCAGCGGTTGTGGCCGTTTTATCACCAGTTATAGCTACCACCAGTAGGCAATATATTGCTAGAAATAGCAATGTTGTTGCTGTAACTAATCCAGTTATAGCTAAAACTCTAGCACAAGTGACAGCTGATTATACTGCTTGTATTTTAAACCCAATTTCATCATCTTCTTCATTTGTGGCTGCAACAATTGCTGCTGCTTACAGCACTGCGCCCACTGTTATCAGGGAAATCTCATCTGTGCCTGTGTCTTACACACTGTGTTGGCATAGTCAGCCACTTTAACTTGCTAATATAGTGCTTTTTTGATAGTTCTGTTTTAAGGACTTTTTATATAAAATAAAATAAATACAAAAATATAATGAATAAAAAAAATGGAAGAGCTTATTTTTACACTTAAAATAGTTTGTAAGTTAAAATAAGAGAATAAAAATTGAGCAAAGAGCGTTACCCACAGAGTTGATAAATGTTTGGAAGATGACAAAGCCAATTGTGACAATATTTTGTTGTTGTTTTTGTTTTTTCTTTGATATTTTAAATTTTGAATCTCGCTCCTAGACGAGGACAAGAAATTCTCATTGAGTTTGTGATTTAACATAACAAATATCTCTAGAAATTCCAATAACAAAGTCCCCTGAAGATTTCCTTGGGCAGGAATGAAATCCGGATAGGGACACGCCTACATCAGATTGTTTTTCACAATTTGTTAAATAAGTTTTGGGACTTTAGCACATTTAATTACTATAAAAGTAAATGTTTATTACTTTATATAAATTTGATTTAAAATGTCATCTTTCCACATACACTTTCAATGTTATTGGAATATTTTTAATTATATTACAATTGGTCAATATTCTTCATTTGTTAAAAAATTCGCGAAATTTAATACATTTTAAAATAAAACCACATTTACAGAGATTTATTAATTTTTTAAGAAGAAAAAACTAATTTTTCAAAAAACTACTTTTTAAATAGGCCCACAAACTGTTCAATGATATGGAATTGAAAAACAAAAATGCAAATAATTTTGAGCTAAAGTTTTTTATAATTTTTTTATTGGATCTGTCATTTTGAATTTAAGAAATCTGATACAAAATTCGAGTTCAGCGACCCCAAAACTGACCGCCAATTTTCAAGCCGATTACATCACTTCTTCACATACTTTTAAGCGTCTCTGAAAGTAGTTTTTCAACTCGAGCCTCCAAAGTGGCTAAACTATCATTACCTATATATTACGCCACTCGACTTTTGAAAGTAGAGCTATACATCAAAATTTTAAGATATTATACAGTTCTGTTAATCAATCTCAATTTTGGACAGCAAGAGGTCTTCTGTTCACTATGAATTCCTCATATATAGAGATAATTTTTTCTGATCTCGACTTAAATTAATCAAAATATAGAGGTATTGATATTTTAAGGGAAACGCTATTTTAAATTATTTCGGTAACGATATTTTAAGGCTAACGTTATTTTAATTAGTTCGGTAACACTATTTTAGCGATAATGTTTTTTTAGTTATTTCGGCAACGGTATTTTAATGATATCGGTATTTCAGTTACATCGCTAACGGTATTTTAAGGATAACGGTATTTCAATTATTTCGGTAACGACATTTTAAGTATAACGATAGTCAGTTGAAAGGGTTTTGAACCGATAACCGTATTTTTTTAGCGGTATTACCTGCTATCCCTGTGTGAAATACATTGCCAAACATATATAAAGGTTTTTTTTTAATAGAGGTAAAGGGTCCGCCAAATAGCTTTTTTTTGAAAATGCTATAAAAAAAAACTACTGAATATTTTCTCAAATTTCTTTTTTTATTTGAAAGTACAATCCTTCCGGTTAATAATGGAAAATAATTTCATTCAAATGGCTGCCACGGCTGGCCATGCAGTAGCCTACATGATCGGTCCAATTTTAAGCACATTATCGATTGTGTGCAGCTGTATTTCCTCCTCTTAAATTTTTGTGAACAAAAATTCGTTCAACATGGCCCGATAACGATCGCCATTGACTGTAACGGCCACTCCTTGCTCATTTTCAAAGAAAAATAGCCCATTTATGCCTCCGCACCAAACAGTGACTCGTTTTGGGTGTATCGGCACACATTCTGCAACATTACCATGATTTTCAAAGTAATGTCGAAATATTTCCCAGCGTTGTTCAAGCGTATACACAGCCATATTCGTTCAGCGGAAGGATAAAACTAATTATCTGTCAAATCAGACATGAGCTAAGTGTTACCATTCACGAAATAAGCACTAGTTGAAAAAAAACGTTAGATGGCGGACCCTTTAGAAAACTTTGAAATGGAATAAAACAAAAATGAATTTTTAAATTGACATGAAATTTACTTTATTCGAAAGATAATCTTCTGGCATTATAATTTAAATATGACTTCTGGCATATGACCGCAACGACTGGCTCGGACGTAGTCTAATCTAGAGGTCCAATTTTTGATGGCTGTTTCCAACATTTGTTACCATATATAGGCAATAACGCGGCGAATGTTGTCCTCCAAGTGTTCAATCGTTTCGGCCTTAGCGGCGTAGACTAGCGATTTTACATATCCCACAGAAAATAGAACAGCGGCGTTAAAACGCACGATCTTAGAGGCCAATTCACGGGTCCGAAACGTAAAATTATGCGGTTACCAAACGTTTCCTGCAATAAATCAATTGTGACACGAGCTGTGTGACATGTTGTGCCGTCTTGTTGAAACCACAGCTGCTGCACATCATGGTTGTTCAATTGATGAAAAAGTCAGTAATCATGTCTCCATAGCGGTCACCATTGACTGTAACGTTCTGACCAGCATCGTTTTTAAAGAAGTACGGACCAATGATTCCACCAGCCTATAAAGCACACCAAACAGTCAGTTTTTCTGGATGTAACGGTGTCTCAACATACACTTGAGGATTATCATCACTCCAAATACAGCAGTTTTGGTTATTGATGTATCCATTTAACAAAAAGCGAGTTCATCGCTATCGTATTTCGAACAGAACCATGATTTTCAAAATAAATTTTGCACAATTTGGAAGCGTTGTTCAGGCGTCACACATTGGGTTGAAATGGGTCCAAAGTGGGGCTTAATTGAAATTTTAGAATTAAGTTTTTGCCATAATGATTGGTATCGAACAAAACTATATAAAATTCTACATCACTACTTAAAATTTGAACCATCTAAGTTGTTTACTTCATCCGTAGTGAGCTCACAAAGTTAGCTAATTATTGGTGTTTTCTTAAAAAGTGAAAAAATTTAAATTTAATAAAAAGCAGTGCTTATTTTTTTAAATTTAAAATTAATAAAGTTAAACTTTTATGCTGGAACCTTCAACTTCAGGTATTTAAGTGTACAAAAAATGATTTTGTGTTTATAAAAATATGTGTGGAAATATTTGTAATATTTTTTTAAAAAAAGCTCTAAAATCGGGGTATTTTCCATACCAGAAGTAACAAAGTAGTAAAGTGCCGGCTTTGAAGTTGTGTTTTTTGAAAAGTATGGGATTTCTACTTGATATTACAAACAAAAAAGTTTGACTTTTTGTTGACCCGTTTTAAGATATTAATAATTTTATGTAAAAATTCTTGTTTTCAAAATTCCTTTATTTACCATACCCACAGTGCTTTTGTTGTTACTATTGTCTTACTCTCAATGTTGGCTATTTTTGTTGTTGTTGATATTATTGTCAATATATTTTGATATTTAATAGAGATGGCTGCGTGAGTGGCGTTTGATCACCTTTGTTCACGAGGGTGACCTTTTTACCAGAAAAGAATAAAAATTAACACTCAATTCCAGCGAAAAAATATGACTTTCTAATAATTTACCAAATTCAAGTGATGGTTTTACATCATGAAGAAACGTTAGTTTTAGTTGGAGAAAATTCCTTAAAGGTTCATCACGATTTGTTTTTAGTAATGATAGATGGAAAAGTGTGCAACGCATTAACGGGTACGACTTACACGCAAAAGTGTTATGTATGTGGCGCTACAAGTAAGATGTTCAACTCAGTTGACAGCATGATTGTTAGGGAAGTTAAAACAGACACTTTGTGCGTGAGTGATTTCGGTCACTTAAGCTCACGTACAAAAAATTGTATCACGCACAATTTACTGGAAGTAAACATATTTTTAATACTTTTAGCTAAATACAAGTGATTAAATTTTAATTTAATCACGATTTTAAAAATTTTAGAGAGCACTTTGCTCGCAAATGCAGACGGGAAAAGTCCAATGAAGATATATCTATATCTAGCATGAGCAAAAGATATATGAGCAGGAAAAAATCTAATTTATCAACTTTAGAATTAGAGTTAGCTTTGCCAGATATTTCTAATGAAAATTATGATAAAGATAATGGTAATGAAGATGGTGATAAAGATGCTGATGATAATAGTGATGATGATAATGATAAAGAAGATTATAACAATGGTGATGAAGAAGATTATAATAATGATGATGAAGATAATGATGATAATGAAGATTATGATAATTGGGATATTTGTGATAAAAATTATACTAATAGGAAAATATAGTAACTTAACTTATTCTTTAAATTTATTTTTATTTCAAAGTTACAGCGAAAATTGTGTATCATGTTTTTTCCGAAACACAAAAAACGTCTAACAAGTTAAAAAAATTCTTCTTCCATTTTTTTTTAAAGCTGTGTTTTTATGTATTTATTATTATTCACTACTAAAAATTTATAATATTCTCTTTTGTGACTTTTTTGAAATAAATTTGTACAAAAGTTCGTTATAATTATTATTTAAAAAAAAATAAAAATTATGTTTTTTTTGACTTATAATTCTGTTATGAAAATGAATTCATTTTCATAAATTTGTACATTTATGAGATTTTGTGAAAAACAAAAATTGGATTTTAAATTAAATTTAAACTAATATAAATGCATATAATAAATTTACTCTTTGAATTTTTTAATAGCACATTAAGTATGCTTTAATTTCAATTTGATTCATTAATTTATCGATTTTCATTCCAAAGTTACAGCATAAATTTTGAACTAAGGTCATTTTTTCCAAAAAGCAATAATGCACTTAACGGGTTAAAAAAATTTTTCTTTCAACTTTTTTTTTCTAAAATTCTGTGTTTTTATGTGCATATAATAACTCATCAATAAAAAAATATAATATTTTAAAACTACGGCGTCTATGAATTAATCGCCACTTTGATTACCATCGAACCCACTAAGCGTCAGTCTATTCATGTTGAAATACACAAACTATACACAATTCACTTGACAGCTGGTCGCCAGTTAAAAAAGTGTCGCCAACTTAAAGTGCTGTAATTGTATAGAAACACCCTTTATTTATGTAATTTGTTTTACACCAATAACATACGACAAGTAAATAACTAAAATTTAGTTAAAATATAACTAAAAACGTGTAGGGTCAACAGATTTATTACTAATATTTAGTAAAAAAAAAACAGCTAATTTTAGCAGTATTTTCTACAACGTTATTTTTAACAAATGTTTAGTAGTTTTAGCAAAAATATTTACTAAATTTTTTCTATCAGCCAATTTTAAAAAAATTTCGATTTCCACACCTTAAATTTGTATCAATCAACAGTTTAAAAGTTTTATAATTTTTAAACACACATTTCTGACGATTTTAAAAGAGCTACAAACCGAAATACTATGGTATAGGGAAATAAATTTTCTCTGTAACATTGTCAAGGACTAGATTGATTATTTCTTACTGAATATATTGTCAAAATACCGCCCAAATTCAAATGTGAAGTATAAAAAACTTTTGTAATTTAAATAATTTATTTCAGCAATTATATCTGTCTTCATTGTATATCATATATTAAATCAGTTTACTTAAAATAAACTGGAGCTGGAACTGGAACTGGAGCAGCAGCATAAGTCAAAGGCGATGAATATGCCAAAGGACTAGCGGCAGCATATTTAGAAACAACAGGACTAGAGTATGCGAGGGGAGTTGAATAGCCAGCAGCATACCGGGAAACGATGGGAGAGGCATAAGCAGCTGGGGCTATAAATGGAGTGGCTGCAACAGGTGCCACAATTGGAGCACTGGCAATACCATTATAATTGCGAGCAATAACTTGATTACTAGTGGCTGTAACAAATGGGGCAGGAGCAGCAACAACAGCTGCTGGAGCGGTATAAGCCAATGGGGCACCAATTAAACCTGGCTTAGCAGCAGCGCAGGCAATAACGGCAAAGATAACAACGGCCTAAAGGAAAAAGAAGATGATCATATTAATATCTTAATGTTTCAATTGTAATAATTTAATTTAATATTAAAAACTTACGAATTTGAACATGGTAAAATTCAATGAGTGTTTGAAATGAAGTGAATTCCTACAAGAATATTTAGGTTATGATATAATTTCTAGGCAAGCACTCCATTTATATACAAATTTTATGTTTTACTGTAATTTATCTATGATTCATTAATATAGACTAAATATGTACATAAATATTTGAATATTATTAGTCTTTTTTTTTTAAATTTTATATTTTGTATTTCAAATTCAATTCACAGTTAAAGTGCTGTTCACTTTAGACGTGCCTTGATTTATTATGTTATTTTTTGTGGAATTTTGTTTCTTAAATTTTGACGGTAAATGGATTTATAAGAAACATAATATTAAATGAGATTTACAATGTTATTTGAAATTTTGGCTTTTTTTGGCTTTAAAAACATGTGAAACTTGCACTTTTGATGTGAAACAAAAATTAAATTAATTAAGAAATAAGAAAAAAAAGTAGAAGTAAATAATTTTATAAAATTGCTCAAAGTTAAGAATGGATATAGAAAAAAGTAAATTAGAATTATGTTCATTTGTTAGGTTTTATTTGCAGCCCTGACCCAATTGACTTACTATAATGGCTAAAATATTTATGTTTTCCTAATGGCAAAATGGTCTCAAGAGAATTTATTAGAAATCTATATACTTATATAGATTTCTAATATGGGCAACTTCAAAAATTTACAGCACCTAGACATTTTTTTTTTAAGTTTTTTTTTTTGTCTGACATCAATGTCGATTTGTGTGTGTATTAGCCAATATTTTAGCGTTGAAATCCGTTCGCGTTAATCATTTTTATTAAGCGGCGCAAATTTTACGGCGGTTTTAAGTTAAAAATTAAAAAAAAAATATTAAAATTACAGTTTTTGTTAAAATTGAAAAAGGATAACGCGTGTGGATAATACCCCTTAAGGGCTTTCTTAGCACACTAAAATATTTGTAAAAGCTTCAATACTTTTTAAAATACACTGAAAAAATAAAAATAAAAAATTTTTTTTTTGATCGTGTATGCATATAAAAATTTATTTAAAATTGTTAAAAATTTTACAAAATTACGGCTAGTATAAGACATAATTTGTAATATTTTGGGAAAAAACTATTTGCCTATCGCTAATGGTTTAAGAGATATAACCATTTAAACTTTACCACTCATGATTTTTTGCTATTTTGATTTTTTACCTTTGAAAATTTGTAAAATTGTTCTGCAAATTGGAAACTGTAACTAACGTTTCGTTAGTTAAATCTTGGATTCCAGTGATAAATTCTAAGCCGTTTTCAATTTTTTTTTAATCTGCAATTTATTGTTTTGATGGCATTGTTTTTATTATTATTATTATTATTATTATTATTGTTATTTAAAACCGAATACCTAACTGACTTTCTTACACCAATTTGCGATTTGTTTGTTTTTTTTTTGCTTTTTATTTTTTCAGATTGGCGATATTCGCGTATTTTTTCGGTTAATTTGTTTCGCTTCTCAGTTTTCACGAATTTCATGTTTTTTAATGTATAATCTGAAACCATTTTACTAATTTTTATTCACGACTGTTCATGCGCATAAATAAAATAAACTGAATTGAAACTCAAATATTTATTCTTAGAAGCATTCAGCAAAGGCTATTATGATCATAGAGTTTTTATAATAAAGCAAGTTCTTTAAGATGTCATTGCATCGGCGGTAATTTGGCGGTTTTCGCGGTAGTATGTTTTAATTGTTTTGTTGAAATTTGTTAAGGTGGCCCTCGTGAATATTGTTTAAAAATATAGTCTCACTTTCTAGGGGTTCAAATAAAACGCGTTTTTTTTTGCAAATATTAATATTGGACCGATTATAAAATACTTGTTGGGATTCTGGGTTACTTATTAACCCGAATTCAAAAATAATTCTTTTAAATTTTCAAAATCAAATATTTCATACAAGGATGCTTTTTAAGGTTAGAAACATTTTGTTTCCTCCATAAAATTTTAAATCCTTAAATTTTTTTGGTGCGTTTTTCGATTTTAGTATCAAGCTCAGTAAAGTCTTCCATTCGATGTACGTTTGAGCGGAATTGATACAGCGCTTTAGTTGTCACAAAGCGAAATGTGTTTGGAAAAAACTGCCGCTACACGCGCCAGGATTGAAAAAAAAATTTTTTTGCACTTTATCAGTTTAGTCCGTCGCGAAGAATCTATTTAGAAACCTAAACATATTCCCATGCCATGTTTTGATATAAAAAAAAGCTTAAAAAAAATTGTTTTTTTGCAAAAATTTTCAAAAGTTCATAAAATTTTTGCGTTTAAAAATTTTAAAGTGCGTTTTCGCCTCGGAGGTGCACTTTACGAAGTTACTCACATCACGCAATACACTAGCCAACTAAAAAGACAATTCAGATTGTAAGACGCAAAAAAGATACATTTTCAAAAATTTATGCTAATTTCTTTTAAGTTTGTGGTGTCCGTGGAACGTTATTGGTGCGCTGACACCAACTTGATATACCTCAAACTTTATAAAATTACGCCGTTTTATTAATTCTGCGCTTAAAACACATTTGAATTAAACGGCGCAAAAACCCTATTAAAAATCTTCAAAATGTTCAAAATTCGGAAAATTTTGGTTTCACTTGTAAACCACCATGCAACTTTTCACCCGGCAGCGATATCAAAAATTCTTTTTTGTGGATATATCCTCCAAGTCTAGTGACTATATTTTGTATTGGTTTGGATCTGAAAACTAAAAACTATTACAGAGAAAACGGAATGAATTAAAAAAAACTCTTGTAAGTTTCAAGTCGTTTTTTTAATTTTTCGAATTTTAGATGACCACCAATTCTTAAGGTGAGGACTTTTCAATGTAAAACTTTGCACGTCATATCCTTCAAGTATAGTCATCCAAACCCTGTACAACGTTTTTTTCAATTCATAAAACTTAACGAAATAAGAGCCATAGTATGTCGGTTTCAGCAGGTGCTCAAAAAATTTGAAATAGCCCATATTTAGATTTCTGACAGAGTTATTACAAAAATATTCCCATAAAAAGCATTTTGTTGAATCATAATATTACTTTAATTTCTTAATGTAGAGCTTTGTAGAGCAAATGAAATATTATTTTTCTTATTTATTTAAAAATATATTAAAATATGATTAAAATATTCAATTCTAGGGTCAAAAGGATTAATAATGTAAATGTTGTAGAGTATAAACTAGAGATGGGCACGTGAGTGAATTATGACTCACACTCTCTCACACTCACGAGTGAAAAATTTCATTCTCGCACAATCACTCACGAGAGTTTTTCACCGACTCACACTCACTCACGTGAGTAAATTTAAAATAATAACAAATTCACGAAATAAAACCTGACCGGAAAAAAAAAAAATAAAATGTAAAAATTAAGGTAAATTGTTTAAATATTCAACTTAGATTTGCTCTGAATATGCAATTTTGCCATTTATTTAGTGTTTAAAAACCACAAATTAATTAAACGGCGAAAAAGTTAAAGAAAACATTTACTAAAGTAAAAACAAAATTTTTTGGTGAAACTCCACTCACGCACACTCACTCACTCAAAAATTTGAATCACTTACACTCAATCAAGAGGAATCAAGCAAAATTCTGCTCAGGTTCCCATTGCTAGTATAAACCCATTATGCACCAAATGTATAAGGTTTTTCATCCTGACGTTAACTCTATTATGAGAGGTATATTTTTTGAAGTAAGCTGTTACATAAGTATATTAAAATGTAATAAATTTAGCGTTATATATGGTATATAATATACTCGTTTTCTTTGCATTAAGTACATTTAAGCATTACTAAGCTCAAGTTTCATAGATACAGTTGTGACGTGGTGTCTTGCGTTTGCGCTTTGAAGTCAAATGGACCCGGTTCAAGTCCCGTTCAGTGCAACTTATTTCACATCTTTTTTTCTTAAATATATATATTTTTTTTGTTTATGTGTTTTTTACGAGTTTTACTATCATTAGTATCCATATAGTGGTAAAAGTATTGAATATAATAAGTATGGTGATGAATACAAGTGCAGTGCGTTTTTTTTTTTTGCATATGCATATATCACATATGACGATGAAACAGGGACGGAAAGATATTTGCATATCGGAGTAAAAAAATATTTTCAATAGTTGTTTTTTAGTCAAAGAGCACAATAATTTTTTTTTTAGAAATGCCGTTAAAAATTGTTTCTCAGTTGAAAAAATGCGGTGAAAAATTTCTTCGCACCAATTAAATTAATTTTATCGGGAAAAGGTACTTGTTTTATTATAAATTTTGTGCGATTTTAAATTTACAAAAAATACTTTTACTAAAAATTTTGGTAAAACAAATTTAATTTGTTTTTATTTATTTTTTTCAGCAAAATTAATTTCTGTTTTCGCAATAAAGTGCTTTTAAGCGGCTTTAATCTTTCAAGTATAGTTGAAAAACTTTATACTTTAATTACTTGTATCCAAAATATCTCACTTTTTTAAATGGCCTGACTGAGCGTTATGAATAAATGAAGTTGATGCAAACTTTCTCAAAGCGAAACCAACTTATGTATGAAAGTGAAAAAAGTTATAAGTAAATCTCAATGATTAAAGTTTTATATTAAAAAGGAAAATTTTTATGATCCTTACAAGGTCATTAAAATATTCTTTAATATTTGAGCTATAATTATATTCAAAATTGCTGAATTTAAATCAATAAATACATAAATCGCGTTTTATAAATACACCACATAGAACCAAATTTACAAATCAAAAGTATAAAGTGTTCTATACAGATATAATGCAAAAAAAAATCTAGAAAATTAGAGTAATATTGTAATTCAACAAAATGCTTTTTATGGGAACATTTTTGTGATAACTCTGTCAGAATTTCAACGTATGATTTATAATTAAATACATAGATTTCCAATAAATTTTCGAGACCATTTTGCCATTAGGAAAACATAAATTTTACTTCAATTAGCTGCTAAGGTATTCATATTTTAGCCATTATAGTAAGTCAATTGGGTCAGGGCTACAAATAAAACCTAACAAATGAACATAATTCTAATTTACTTTTTTCTATATCCATTCTTAACTTTTAGCAATTTTATAAAATTATTTACTTCTACTTTTTTTTCTTATTTCTTAATTAATATAATTTTTGTTTCACATCAAAAGTGCAAGTTTCACATGTTTTTAAAGCCAAAAAAAGCCAAAATTTCAAATAACATTGTAAATCTCATTGAATATTATGTTTCTTATAAATCCATTTACCGTCAAAATTTATGAAACAAAATTGCACAAAATATAACATAATAAATCAAGGCACGTCTAAAGTGAACAGCACTTTAACTGTGAATTGAATTTGAAATACAAAATATAAAATTTTTAAACTATTGTACGCATTAACTACTTTAAATAAAAAAGACCAATAATATTCAAATATTTAAATATTTAGTGTATATTAATGAATCATAGATAAATTACAGTAAAACATAAAATTTGTATATAAATGGAGTGCTTGCCTAGAAATTATATCATAACCTAAATATTCTTGTAGGAATTCACTTCATTTCAAACACTCATTGAATTTTACCATGTTCAAATTCGTAAGTTTTTAATATTAAATTAAATTATTACAATTCAAACATTAAGATATTAATATGATCATCTTCTTTTTCCTTTAGGCCGTTGTTATCTTTGCCGTTATTGCCTGCGCTGCTGCTAAGCCAGGTTTAATTGGTGCCCCATTGGCTTATACCGCTCCAGCAGCTGTTGTTGCTGCTCCTGCCCCATTTGTTACAGCCACTAGTAATCAAGTTATTGCTCGCAATTATAATGGTATTGCTAGTGCTCCAATTGTGGCACCTGTTGCAGCCACTCCATTTATAGCCCCAGCTGCTTATGCCTCTCCCATCATTTCCCGTTATGCAGCTGGCTACTCAACTCCCCTCGCATACTCTACTCCTGTTGCCGCTAGTCCTTTGGCATATTCATCTCCTTTGTCATATACATCTCCTTTGGCCTATTCCGCGCCTTTGACTTACGCTGCTGCTCCAGTTCCAGTTCCAGCTCCAGTATATTTTAAGTAAACTGATTTAATATATGATATACAATGAAGACTGATATAATTGCTGAAATAAATTATTGAAATTACAAAAGATTTTTATACTTCACATTTGAATTTGGGCGGTATTTTGACAATATATTCAATAAGAAATAATCAATCTAGTCATTGACAAATGTTACAGAGAAAATTTATTTCCCTATACAATAGTATTTCGTTTTGTAGCTCTTTTAAAATCGTCTGAAATTTGTGTTTAAAAATTATAAAACTTTTAAATTGTTTATACAAATTTAAGGTGTTGAAATCGAAATTTTCACAATTAGCTAATGCACTAATAGAAAAAACTTAATAAAAATGTTTGCTAAACTTACTACGAATTAGTTAAATTGACGTTACAGAAAAAACTACTAAAATTGGTAGATTTATTATTAAGGTAAGACAATAATACACTTAGAATACTATGTAGGTAAAGACCACTGCAATTGTGGTTGAAAACAAATGAAATTTCACTTAAAAAAAGGACGACTTACATTTCATTAAATTCAACTAACATTGTCATTTGTTTTTTAATGTTCAAAAAATGGCTAACAATTGTAGTAAAAATTAACCACATGGTAGTAAAAAATAAACAAACATTTATTTTTTTAAATAACAAAAAACAACTGTAAAAAATTAATGTAAAATCATAAAACAGTCATTTGATGTTAGTTGTTTTTTTAAATGCACTACAAGGTTAGTAAATATTTTAGTTTGTTCCACAAATGACTGACATTTACATTAAAAAATAAAGAAACTGTATTACAACCCAAACAACTACATATTTTTAAAGCAGAAGTTCCCTGAGTGTAGCAAAAATAAATCTGTTGAATCTACAAATTTTTAGTTATATATTAGCTAAATTTTAGTTAATTGAAAATAAGAAATTACTTTGCTAAACTCATCGAAAAAATTTGCTAAATATTACAAAACTATCACAAAAAAATGTAAATTTTTTAAAATTTGGTTTTAATTATTTTTTTTAATGCGAATAAAAATCTGCCCTTCTGAAAACAGCAATATACAATTTTTTAGCAAGAATTTCTGTTGATTTTAGTAAAATGTGCTGTTATTTGCATTATACTAAATTTATGGCAAATATAGCAAACATTTTGTTTTCATTACAGTTTTTGTTTGCTATTTTTAGTCTACAAATATTTAGTAAAAGCTTTTGCTAATTATAGCAGAATAAATTGACATTTTACTTTAACTAAAATTCAACTCAAATATAACTAAAATTTCGTAAAGTTAACAGTTTTGATTCAAGTTCAAGATTATATTTTTATTTTTTTGCTAAACAAAAAACAGTCCAATGTTTATTTATTAATTAAAAATGTCTTCATCTTCTAATTTGAAATAATAAATAAACATTGCACGGTTTTTTGTTTAACAAAAAACAAATGATCTTGAATTTGAATAATCTTGCTCACATCATAATTTATGATAAAAGATCGAAAAATAAACTTTTGGTTTTAATTTTTTAAAATTTAAAAGTAAAACATTAGTTCTCAGTTTTATTTTTGCTGTTCTTATTTTATTTATATTTAACAAAAAAATATCTGCTAGTTTTAGCAGTTTATTTTGCAAAGTCATCATTAACAAGTTTTTAGTTATTTACAAGTTTATTTCTATGAGTGTGCTTTTTATTTTTATACATAAATTGTCAACGTTTTTAAATTTCAATTGATTTTTTCATATAAATATCATAACGTGGCGTATGAGTGTTACTATTATGTGTAAACATAGAAATATTAATCATACACCATCCATCAGTTGAGAATGAAAATAGTTTAATGCCAGAGTCCGAAATGTGTAAACATTGAAATATTAATCATACGCCATCCATCAGTTGAGAATGAAAATAGTTTAATGCCAGAGTCCGAAATATATTAAAATATTTGAAAAAACTAGTGTAAGAATAATTTAAGATTAAAAATGATTGCCCAACTTTATTTTAAAGCTTAGTTTTGTGAAAATTTTGGGAAATCAGAAAATCTCATCTAATGTGTCCGCGGCACACAGAAAAATTATTTTACATTGTATTTTTTTTTTTTTTTTTTGATGTAAGAAAAAAGTAAGCACAAAGTTAATATAGTTTTTAATATTCAATTTAAATATCGGCTTGTATTGTTGAAACATGAAAATTGGGGTTTAAAAAATATTTGAAACTACTTTAGTTACTAATATTTTAAATATTTTTTAAAAGCACATTTTCATGTTTTAACAATAGTATCTGACTATTATAAACCCAATTTTCAAATAAGTCAAATATTTGAATATTTAAAAATATTTTTAATTTGAGCTTACTTTTTAAATATTAGTTTGATTACAAAGAATTTGTGATTGTCAAATAAAAATGTTTCTTTTCCAGGTGAAAAAGTTCATATAAAGGGTGTTCTTTATACAAGTATATAACTTTGAGTTGGCAACACTTTTTTAACTGGCGGCCATTTCGTCAGTTGTCAAGTGGTTTATGTTTAGCTTGGTTTGTCATTTCAACATGAATAGAACAATGCTTCCAAATTGTGCAATTTTATTTTGAAAATCATGGTTCTTGTCGAAATACGTATCGCGCACTACGTCCATTTTACGGTCAACATAATCGTCCATCATAGCAATTAATTCGATTAACTATGCAACGTTTTCGCACCACGTTTGCACTAAATGATAATATCCATCCACAGAGACGTCGTACAGTGCGTACAGAAGAAGTAGAGCGTAGTGCAGAGGAAGATCCGTCAATGGTGACCGCTATAGTGACATGATTACTGACTTTTTTGTTCATAAATTGAACAACCATAATGTGCAGGAGCTGTGGTTTCAACAAGACGGCGCAACATGTCACACAGCTCGTGCCACAATTGATGTATTGAAGGAAACGTTAGGTAACCGCATAGTTTCACGTTTCGGACCCGTGAATTGGCATCCATGGTCGTGCGATTTAACGCCGCTGGACTATTTTCTGTGGGGATATGTGAAGTCGCTAGTCTACGCCGATTAGCCCGAAAAGATTGACCACTTGGAGGACAACGTTCGCCGCGTTATTGCCAATATACGGCCACAAATGTTGGAAAAAGTCATCGAAAATTGAACCTCCAGATTAGACTACGTCCGAGCCAGCCGTGGTCATATGCAAGAAGTCATATTTAAATTATAATGTCAGAAGATTATCTTTCGAATAAAGTAAATTTCATGTCAAAAAATTCTTCTTTGTTTTATTCCATTTCAAAGTTCTATATCTCTATAAAAAACACCCTTTTTTATCATATATTGTCAGCTATGGTTTCATGTTTAAGTATATATTGTTCCATATATGGGCATATATGAACTATATGTTATGTATGGAAGCATAAATTTGGTAATACATTCAAAGGAAAAGTTCATATATGGATATGTTTGACACCATATATGATAATATATATATATCTTTATATATGAATTCATACATATATTATTTCATATAAGGGTAGAAAATGAGTTAATAAGAAAATTTTTTTTCATGATTTTTATTTTAATAATAATACTAGCTGACCCGGCAAACGTTGTTTTGCCTTCAAATTTTAATTGTAATTAATTCTTTAAATCAAGAAATTTTTTTTTATGCAAATAATAATTAAAAAAATAAATTTACATTAGTAAATCATGTAATTTCATGGGAAGCCCAACGCCTCTTTGTCCTTCTATCACCTTTATTTGCTGAAGTATATAAAATGAATAGCTGAAAACAACTGCCATAACAACTGCGACGTCACCTATCACCGGTGCATTGAAGCGCCGCTCATCCTCACCAGCCGGTGTCTTGTCAGATCTTATCACAACCGTATACTCATCTGTCGGCATCTGGGTAGGGCTGTTTTGAATAGACGGATGAGGCTGTTGTATTCGTGTAACATAGCTTGAAGATTAACATAGGTTTTTTGTAAATATCTTCGGAACTACATAACCGATTTAAGAGTTTGATATCTTGTTTTGAAAAACATGACAACGGCTTTCAAAAAAAATAACATAAAATAAAAAAAAAAGCAAAAAAATTAAATATATGTATTAGGGTGGGGCGATTTGAACATCTTAATTGGCGCTTCGCGTTTCTGATTCTTGGGATTGTACTGAGCAAAAAAGTTCACTAGACCATACGTCTACGGTGAAAATCGAGCTTCCAGATTTTGACTTTTTAGCCGTATTTTGTGAAAGTAACAATGTGTGGGATGGACATATCTCAGGAAGTAGGAGGAGCTTATCCAAGATTATGGTATCAATCTCTTCTTTGGAAGATTCTCTAGCAGACTAATGCATCAATCATATTTGTGGGTGGGGTTTAAGGGTTTAATTTTTAAATTCAAAATACTGCTTTTTGCCGTAAAGTCAAAATCTGGAAGCTCGATTTGCTCAGTACAATCCCAAGAATCAGAAACGCGAAGCGCCCATTAAGATTTTTTCCTTCCATACTAATCGCCCCACCCTAATATGTATATGTCATTGGTGGTACAATATGAAAATTGGATTTTGCCACGCCCCTCCGCCCACAGACCGAAAATCAAAAATCAGACTTTACAGTGTCACCCGCCTGAATATTCTGAAGATTCCCTGAAAATTTCATCAAAATTGGCCCAGCCGTTTTGGAGTCCATACGTTACATACATACACACATCCTGTTTTATATATATATATAGATATATATATATATATATATATATATATATATATATATAGATTGACAGCCGTAGTTATAAAAATGTATTTTTGATTTATTAACCGTTTTTAACCAAAATTTGCTATAGTTGTATTTATAAACGAAAAATAGTCTTTTAAACCTTTAATAAACCATTCATAAAGTAAGAAATTTTATTGTTGGATTTACCCTTCTTTAAACCAAAAATAAGAAGACATTTTGCATTTAGACATTTTGTTTAAATCTACATATGACTATTGTTTACCTTTTATAAAAATATTTCTGCAGAATATTTTTGAAAAATATTAATAGAAAGTGATTAAAACATTAGTATGCATTCGATAAACGCAATTCGTCAAATAGGTTAGTGCAATTTGTAAAAAAAACATAAAATTTAATAAAAAAATTTTAGAAATTTTATCCCAGATGCCAAATTATCGGCAACAAAAAGTGTACAAGGAAAGAGTGAATCCATTTTCCATTCCTGATGAACAATTTAAAGTTAAGTATCGTTTTACAAAAGCCACTGTACTTAAAATTGTGGATTTAGTCAAAGATAATATCGCAATGGATAGTAGAGGCTGTGGAACGTCTGCCGAGCTGCAGGTAATGATTGCCTTACGTTGTTGGGGGCGCGGAGAGGTAATATATGTTACCATCACAAAAGTGTTAAAAGAATTTGTAAGAATATAACTATGTATGTATATACATATATATTTTTTAGTACCAAGACGATGCCGCCGACCTTCATGGTCTAACACAAGCCACAGTGTCACGAATTTGTGAAAGAGTTGCTCGTGCTTTAGCTTCTTATAGCCGAAATAAAATCAAAATGCCAACATCTTTGGAGGAGGAGGCGTTGTTAATGAGAGATTTCAAAGGAATCCGAAATTTTCCGGGAGTAATTGGGGCCGTTGATGGTACCCATATAAAAATAAGAAAAACAGGAGGTGATCTTGCTCAATATTACATTAATAGAAAAGGATAATACTCCCTTAATGTGCAAGTAAGAACTCTTTTTTTATATCAAAAAAATATAAGAACTTATTTTTATTTCCACATGTTACTTTTACGCAGGTAATATGTGATGCAACTTTAAAAATACGAGACATTGTGGCACGATGGAGAGGTAGTACCCACGACTGTAGGATTTTTAACGAGTCCACTATTAAACGGCGATTCGAAGAAGGCGAATTTAAAGGTAGATTACTTGGTGACTCGGGCTACAAATTAACAAGTTATCTGTTTACTCCTTTACACCAACCTCAAAATGAAAAAGAGATAATATATAATGCTGCTCACATCGCCACTCGAAATTCGGTGGAACGATGTTTTGGAGTATGGAAGCAACGATTTCGTTGTTTATTGCGCGGTATGACTGTAAGCCTTAAAAATGCAAAAATTGTAATTGTTGCTCTCACCGTACTCCAGAACATTGCAATTGATGAAAATGATTCAGCTCCGGGTAAGAAGCTAGTTTAGTAAAGTTCAGGTTTGTAATATGATTTAAAAATAATATGATTTAAAAATAATAGAAATCGTGTGTGTTCTAGAATCCGAATTCCCTCGAAAGTGGATTACTTAAGCATTTTTGGTGTTCTACAATTCACATTAACATGTTTTTATTCGTTTTGAATTAGAGTAGTAAAGGGTTGGTGAAAGTAAAACGAATCGACTTTTTTTCATACTATATTTAAATACATTTTTAACAAAAAAAAAATTTTTGATACGATAATTTTTACAAAAACCCTTTTTTACTTATTCAAAAATTTCAATATGTTTTTGTGGTTTTACTTGTGTAAAAACCCATAAAATTTCTATCTTTACCATTGCATACAATTAACATCTTAAAAATTTTCAGATGACCTAGATGAAAATACACAGTTTGCCATGGAAGCGATTCAAAATCCAAATTACCCCTCAACGTCAGAAGGAAGAGCAAAATTCATTTTAAAAACATTTATCCAAAATAATTTTTAATAAATTTCATTCTGTACAAATTAAATTGTTTACCATCTCTTTTTAAAATGTTTCTTTAAAAGTTCATAGTAATTATAAATTACATGTCCTTATAAAATTTTGAACTTAAACGTGAACAGATAACAATTTTATGAACGAAATTCAAACTCAATTTCAATCTAAAATATATTGAATTATACGAGGTTTTTGCTTCTCCTGTAAAAAATAAAGTGTTGTTGCGCCCTTTTGCATTTCAGGTGACGATATGTACCTATTAAAAAATTCATCAAAGAAATAATAATAATAGCAATGGTAACAATTAAAAAAAAACATTTATTCATTTTATTTTGTCCTTTACTCAGGTACGAGTACATACATACATACATATGTATATAAAAAGGCATAACTAAAAACTTTAAACAAAAAAATTTCAATTACAATCAATATTGCGAACTTTAAAATAAAAAAAAAAACATAAAATAATAATACTTCCAATAGTAGTAAATAAATTCATACGTAATGTTCATATATCAGTAGTATCTAAAGAAGTTAACTTTTTTTTATGAAAGAGCAGTTTTGTTTGAAGAATTTCAAATTCCACTTTAAGGTTTGTTATTCTCATCTTTTCTACTTCAATTTGAAGAAGGTGGAGTTCGTGCCGGCATTCTAATTCATTTTGCGTGATTTTAAAAATGCTTTCTTCCGGCGCTCTGTTTTTCTGAGAAGCAGTCTATGTAAAAATAGTTGAAAATATAAACATATTGTATTAGGGGTTGAAAGAAATTTACTTTTATACAAACCTTTTTTGCTAAGAGTAACTTTATCGTTGCATTTGGCGTTTGCTTCAACTTCCTTTGCCTGTAATTCTTCCCTTTCTAAGGGAGGATTTGCAAGAGCAACAGATACTTCACATATTTTTTCTTCTTCCTAGAAAAATTGTAAACTCAATTCTGTAAGTGACTTGCAATAAAAATGAAATGCTTACATATTCAAAATCGTTTTCAAAGTCGCAGTCATACTGGTTTGTATCCACCACAAATTCGTTCGGCAGCCATACGGATATATCATTTGCTGATAATTGGACTTCTGGCGGCGGTTGCCCTCCCCCAGTTTGCTTGCTTTTAGCACGGAATTCTGCCATTTCTTTCTTAGAATTCATTTTTATTGTGGTCCATTGGGACTTTAACTGTCCGATCAAACGTTTTTTGCCGGAACACAAACTGTTAAAGCTACAAATGCAAAAATGTAGTCCCTTTAAAAATAATCTACAAACAAACACTGTTACTTACTCTTTCTCAAGATCCATCCAAGCTTTTTTCTTTAACTGGTTGGTGTTTGTGTCAGTATTTTTATTTTCAATATCTTTAACTCTTTTTTTTATTAACTCCTTTAACAGCTCCTATAAGAAATTGTAAAATGGAAAAAATTATAAGTATGTGTAATAGACATTTTTAAATATATTGAATGATCTTTTAGAACCAGCTCACGAAGCTCTTACCTTATCCTCTTCACACCAGTTTTCAGACCTTTGCCTCTTTTTTGTTTCCTTCAAAAAATAGAAAATATACAATTAAAATTATTTTGGTATGTCCATTCATAGTATTTATTAACACACATACCTTGTTTTCCACTTCTTTTGTTGGTTTTATTTGTTCTAAATCCATTTTTTATTTTTTTTTTTTGGCACAAATCAGTATTTTTGGTTAACAAATCACAGAAATAAAATAAAAACTTGACAAAATATGTTAGTGATGTAAATCAGATGTAAACAAACTCTTTATTCGATTATTTTTGTTACCATATACTACTCAAATAGAAAACTCAAAACAGTTTTGCAATATTTTTGTTTAAATTTTTTTCAGAACTCATTTTATACGTTTTTTATTTTTAAAACATACTTTTTACGTCGAATGTTGAACAAAAATTATGGACAAATAAACATATAATCGATTACCGGGTTTATTAATCAGTGGTTTTAAAGCGTCACTAACAACTAAATGACAAGTAAATAAAAGAGAGTTGCCATACATAAGCAAAAAATTACTACAAACGTTCAATAGTTATGGAGCTGTTATTGTTTCTTTATGAATTAAAACTTTTATGAGTGATTAATAAGACTAAAAGTCTATAATAGCTATTGCACTCTGTAAACTCACAATAAGACTTTTTTATAAATACGGCTGTGAATCTATAAGGTTTAATTGAGCTCTTAATGCAGTTTTTGGCAATTTATGTTTCAGTATGTCTAAATTTTTTTAAAACTGATTCATCAACACTTATTTTACTATTTGTATACAAGGCATGAAAGTTCTTTTAGTTAATATAAGATATATTATATTCACTTTAATACACTCAGACAACTTCTGCTTTAAAAATGTGTAGTTGTTTGGGTTGTAATACAGTTTCTTTAGTTTTAATGTAAACGTCAGTCATTTGTAGAACAAATTAAATGTTTTACTAACCATGTAGTTCAATTAAAAAAACAAACCGCACTCAAAAAAAAAGTTTGTAAAGTCAGCAAAAAATTTTGCTGAGTCAGCAAAATTTTAGTCAGGAGGATGCTAGCATAAAAATTGCTAATGTCAGCAAAATCTTTTGCTGAAAATCAGCGAGCAAAAAATCAGCGCAAAAAATTGTAAAAATAATTGTAATTTAGTTAATATATTTGCTGAAAATCATAAAATATATTTTTGTGATTCTTTTAAAAATAATTTACAATAATTACGAAATATAAAAATTTTCATTTCCCACATTGACGACATGAATTAATTTAATATCTGAAAATATATAGAAATAAATATATATAACATAAAAATTTTCTTTCAACTACTTACATCAATGGTTGTCTAAATGATACTATCGTTTAAATGATGCTATCGCAACTGCCGAAGATAATTCTAGAAACGAAACGAAAAAATAAACAAAAACAAACGAAACGAAAAAAACAACCCTTTTTTTTGCAATAAGAAAAAGGAACCATACAAATCTACCTAAGATGTGTGTCTTTCTCTTTTGCTTTACTCTGTCTACATGTCTGTATATGTTCATTTATGATTTCATTACTGATTTTTTTACTTGTCTTGTTAGAGTTGTACTTTTTAGTATCATTTTCCTCTTCTCTACTACATCTTGACATGCCGCGACTTCTGCTTATCAGCACAATTTTTTTAGCAAAATTAATTAGTAAAACATTAGTATATTAGTAAAGCATTAGTATAAAACAGTTAAGTGCTGAATAAGTATAACAAAAATTTTAGCTGAAAACACGATTTTAGCAAAAATATTTGCTAAAAAATAGTATACCTGATTTACAAGACGTTTTACTAACTTTTCTACTAACTTATTTTTTTGAGTGCACATCAAATGACTGTTTTATGATTTTACATTCATTTTTTACATTTTATTTAAAAAAAACATAAAAAATAAAAAATAAATGTTTGTTTATTTTTTTCTAACATGTGGTTAATTTTTACTGCAATTGTTAGTCATTTTTTGAACATTAAAAAACAAATGTCAATGTTAGTTGAATTTACTGAAATGTAAGTCCTCCTTTCTTTCATGTGGTTCATTTTTAATCCAATTGTTAGTCATTTTTTAAACATTAAAAAACAAATGTCAATGTTAGTTGAATTTACTGAAATGTAAGTCCTCCTTTATTTAAGTGAAATTTCATTTGTTTTTAAACATTTGCAGTAGTCTTTACCTAGATAGTATTCTAAGTGTATTCATATTCATCTAACCATTCATCTCCGTTAGTATCCGAATTCCCATCACTATCAACCTCTTCATCAACATTGGAATTTGAATTGTCATCATCGAAGTCAACTATTGCCAGGTGCTCTATTGTTTCCAGTAAAGATTTCTGATTTAGTTCTCACCTTTCCAATGTTTTTAGTGCAACTTATATATCAAACACAAGCATTTTAGTTAACGTTTTTTTTTCATAAAATTCATAAGTATACTACCAAAGCAGAAGGCTCTTTTTACCAAATGTTGTATGCGGACTTCTTTTGTAGGTTGCCTTGATTACTATTGATGTTATCTCGTCATCATTCGAATTCATCAAATTTTTTTTTTTATAACAAGCTGGTTTTTCATTATCCATATTGTTTTTAATTTTTATTAAATTATTTTCCAAATTGTATTTTCTTAAAAATGGCAGTTTAAAAGTTGTATAGTTATTAATGCATTTTGATTTTAAAATGTATAAATTTATCAGTAACATGTTCTTAGAAGTATATTAGTAGCATTTTCTTCTAATATAAAGACAATATTTTTGATAAACATTTTAAATACTGCATTTTTTTTTAAAGAGCATGTAGGAAAAGTAATAATATATGATTATATATAAACATTCATATATGGCCATACATATCCATATATCCTAAAATTTCGGTTCCGACACATATGAATTTATATATGAAACCATATATGTTGCCATATATGGAACGTTTTTACATGGGTTGTCAAAAAAATCGATGTAAAATAAATTCTTAACTTCGCACAGTGGGTTATATCACACAATTTTTGGAAATAATTCAGCTCATAATGAAACTGGAACAGACATACATGACGTAATATCGAGCTTAAGTTTTGATTTTAAACCTTCCAGGCCCACTAGGGCGGTAATAAGACCACCCAAAATAGGATTTAAGAATTATTTTAAATCGCTTTATACATACATATTCATACATACATGCATGTAATTAATTGTTAATTATTGTTTTGTTTTTAATGTTGTTAATGTTGTTAATAAATATTTTGTTTATTTCCAGATAGTTTAGATAATTACATTATGTTAACGATTTGGGGGTCCTGACATTTTTATATTTAAGGCAATCACAAAATAATATGAGATTTAAATTCAGCAAAATAAATTAACTAAAGTAAAATTTGTATACTACACTCAAAAAAATAAGTTAGTAGAAAAGTTAGTAAAACATCTTGTAAATCAGGTATACTATTTTTCAGAAAATTTTTTGTTAAAATTGTGTTTTAAACTAAAATTTTAGTTATACTTAGTCAGCACTTAACTGTTTTGAACAAATTTTTTACAAATATCTTACTAATGCTTACTAATTTATTTTGCTAAAAAATTGTGCTGTTTAGCACATCAATAGTGTGAACGACAACAAGATTAAAAGTTATATGCAGAATGAATTAGATGTCAAGATGTAGTAGTGACGAGGAAAATTATACTAAAAAGTACAACTCTAGTAAGACACATAAAAATCAACCATGGAAGACTTTGTATCTGTTTTTCATACATAAAACAAAATTCTGGATTGAAACAACTTAAATTTTGAGTTTTCACCGGCTTGTGAAAGTAATTGTCCATTAATTAAATAAAAGACAAAATAAAATATTGAAATGTGTATTTGTAGTCAAACTGAGTGGTCAAGTTGCAAACAAATATACACCAGGTAGACAGAATAAAGCGAAAGACAAAGACATCATCTTAGGTAGATTTTTATGTTTCCGTTCTTATTGCATATGTTACATATTGTATATGTTACATTTTGTTATTTTTTCGTTTCGTTTTTATAATTCTCTGCGGCATTAGCGTTCCTTTAAAAGATAGCATCATTGAGACAACCATTGAAAGATAATTTTGTTTATGTTATATATAGTTATTTCTATGTATTTACATTAATTCATGTCGTCAATGTGGGAGTATAAAAATTTTTATATTTTGTAACGTATTGTAAATTAATTTAAAAAAAATCACAAAAATATGTTTTGTGATTTTCAGCAAAATAAATAAACTTAAGTAAAAATTTTCTACAAATTTTTTGAGTTTTTTTCAGTCTACTAATATTCAGCAAAAATTTTATTAATGTTTAGCAAGGGTTTTTTAATTTCTAATCCACTAAGTTTTTTCAGCAAAAGATTTTGCTGAATTTTTTTGCAAGCATCCTCCTGACTAAAATTTTGCTGACTTCACTAACTTTTTATTTGAGTGTAAGTATTTCAGTTTCTTTCATTTTACTAAGTTAAATTTTTGCTGAATTTACTAATTTCTTGATAAAAATCAGCCGACTGATGTTCAGCAAAACACTTTTGCAGATATAAGCAATTTTTTTCTAATGATTCTTTCAGCAAAAATTTTTCTGACTGAACTAACTTTTTTGCTAACTTTACGGACTTCTTTTAGTGTAGATTTTTTCATTAACACCTAGATTCGAAAGGCTAATGACTTCTATTCTGAGAAATTTTAAATGTTTTGTTTTTAAAAACTTTAAAAGATTTTTTCTAATACAAAACTCATCATACTGTACTTTTTTTTTCATTTTCAAAAACTTTAAGATTCTAAGGAATTTTTTTCTGTAGAAAAACACTTAAGTTTTTAAGAATGTTTTCTTTAAAGGCCACACTGTCATTGCCATACCATTTTAAAATTTTAAATATTTGTATTTGTCACACAAGTTAATGACCTTTTATTAATTTGATTTTAATTGTGTAACTAATCATGTTACATCCCTTATTAAATAATTTCATTGTCAATGGTAAAAAAAAATAAAAAATTTCGATCAAATTCCCATAATTATTGATTAATCCTAAGCACGTACTTTACATAAAAATACCTTAACCGTAATTTATAAAAAAATATACACAAATTTAATGAAGACCACATAAGAGTTTAAAAATAATTTTAACAGTAGCTAAAGGGGTTTAAACATGAGTCACGTGCCTAATTTTGATGAGACATGAATTTGATATATAAATTGAATGCGGGACCTGGAATTGATAAACATTAACTAAATATTTTTAAAGATATCAATACAAACATTTCAAAATCTCTAATTCAACATGTTCAAATTTGTAAGTTTTCAATAGAAGTTTAGCATTTTTTATAAATTTATGAATTAATAAAACATTGCATTTTTTCTTAGGCCGTTGCTATATTAGCTGTCATTGCCTGTGCTGCTGCCAAGCCAGGATTAATTGGTGCTCCTTTGGCCTATACCGCTCCAGCTGCTGTTGTTGGTGCTCCTGTCCCATTTGTTACAGCCACTAGTAGTCAAGTTATTGCTCGAAATTATAATGGTATTGCGAGTGCTCCAATTGTGGCACCGATTGCAGCCACTCGATTAGTAGCCCCAGCTGCTTATACCTCTCCCATAGTTCCACGCTTTGCTGGTCCTTTGGCATACACGTCTCCTTTGGCATATTCCGCACCTTTGACTTATGCTGCTGCTTCAGGTCCAGTTTATTTTAAGTAAATATAGACTGTTATGAAATTTGATCTATAACAAGGACTGACTGATATGTTGAAAATAAATGATTTGAAATTTTGTTTTTAAAAGAGTTTGTTTTTTATGTACGGGAATGTTTCCTAATGTTCATCTTATAGGGCAACTTCCCAGTAAAGTAGTAAAATCCAAATAACTGGTTGCAGTTTATACTGTATTATAACAGGTTCTAGTTTCTGTTCTACAACTGGTTCTTTCTAGGTGGAGTTTGTCATATTTTCAATAGGTTCTTTACCTCCAAGCAAGAACAGGTTACTTTAGAACCGGTTCTAGAACCAGTAAAAGAACTGGTTCCGGGGCAGTGACACCTTACATTTCGACTCCCAGTTACCTGTTCTAGAAGCGGTTAAATGTAACCGGTGATAAAGAAGTTGCTCTAGAACAGGTTCAGAGGTAGTTTGTTCTAAAAAATTTTGCTGGCTTCTTTTGCTTGTGGCTATTTATTTAAAAAATGTAAATAACAATTTTCAGAACAACTCAAATGGTCCACATGAGGGAATATGTACCCTAAAGTGGACCTAAATTCAAAACTCTCTTAAAGTTAGAAAATTAAGTAAAATCAACGAAAACTTTTGTTGAAATTTAAATGTATTTTAATTTTGTTTATAACAACGTTTAAAGCTGCACTCATAGAAATAAACCTGTATAGCAAAAAAAAAAAAAGCTACTAAAAATGAATTAAAAATGAGCTTGCAGAAAAAACTGCTAAAATTAGCCAATTGTTTGCTAAATAAACTAAATAAACTTATGATATATATTTTTTTTTTTAATTTTAGTCTTTTTTAAATGATTTACGCATCACTTTTCTTCTTGTTCTTGTCTATTTTAGAAAATTTTTCAACATGTTTCACAACAAAAAAAAATATATCGTTTGCTTGCAGCAAATAAAAAAGTTATAGCAGAAAAGGCCTCTAAAAATTAGTTAAAAATGAACTCCCAGAAGAAAATGCTAAATTTAGCAGATTTTTTTGCGAAATATTAATAAAATAAGAACAGCAAAAATAAATCTGTTAACTTCACAAAATTTTAGTTATATTCAATGTGATTTTAAGTTAACTGAAAATAGAATTTTACTCTCTTAAATTAGCAAAAAAGTTTACTAAATATTTGTAGACTCAAAATAGCAAACAAAAACTGTAATATTAACGAAATTGATGCTATATTTACCTCATATTTAGTAGATGCAAATAACAGTTTAATTTGCTAAAATCAACAGAAATGTTTACTAAAAAAATTGTAAAGGGTCCGCCATCTAACGTTTTTTTTTTCAACTAGTGCTTATTTCGTGAATGGTAACACTTAGCTCATGTCTGATTTGACAGATTAGTTTTATCCTTCCGCTGAATATGGTTGTGTATACGCTTGAACAACGCTGGGAAATATTGCGACATTACTTTGAAAATCATGGTAATGTTGCAGAATGTGCCGATACACCCAAAACGAGTCACTGTTTGGTGCGGATTTTGGTCCAGAGACATAATTGGGCCATTTTTCTTCGAAAATGAGCAAGGAGTGGCCGTTACAGTCAATGGCGATCGTTATTGGGCCATGTTGAACGAATTTTGTTCACAAAAATTGAAGAGGAGGAAATACAACTGCACACAATCGATGATGTGCTTAAAAATTGGACCGATCGTGTAGGCTACCGCATGGCCAGCCGAGGCAGCCATTTGAATGAAATTATTTTCCATTATTAACCGGAAGGATTGTACTTTCAAATAAAAAAGAAATTTGAGAAAATATTCAGTAGTTTTTTTATAGCATTTTCAAAAAAAAAAAAAGAAGTTATTTGGCGGACCCTTTATATTGATGATTGCATAAGGTCAGACTTATATTTGCATTAAAAAATTTAAAAACTTCACGTTTTTTAATGTTTTTACTGATTTTTGCCGACTATTTCGTTACACTCAGGGAACTTCTGCTTTAAAAATATGTAGTTGTTTGGGTTGTAATACAGTTTCTTTATTTTTAATGTAAATGTCAGTCATTTGTAGAACAAATTAAAATATTTACTAACCTTGTAGTTCATTTAAAAAAACAACTAACATCAAATGACTGTTTTATGATTTTACATTCATTTTTTACAGTTGTTTTTTTTGTTATTTAAAAAAAATAAATAAAAATGTGGTTCATTTTTACTACAATTGTTAGTCATTTTTTGAACATTAAAAAACAAATGACAATGTTAGTTGAATTTACTGTAATGTAAGTCGTCCTTTCTTTAAGTGAAATTTCATTTGTTTTCAACTACAATTGCAGTGGTCTTTACCTACATAGTATTCTAAGTGTACCTTTAGTTAACTAAAAATTTTCCTCAAATATAATTGAATATTTGTAAATTCAATAGATTTATTTTTGCTATTCTTGTATTACTAATATTTAGTAAAAAAATCTGCTAATTTTAGAATTTTTTTCTGCAAGCTCGTTTTTAACTAATTGAAGAACATCATATATCTTGACTATTGTGATAGCAAGAGTTTTGAAACATTGCAGTATCCCATATGTTACTGATTTGAATAATCAGGCAAAAAATGGGCGGGATCGGACCAGTGGGAGTGGCAGCTCCCATACAAAGTAAATATTTAATATCATATATCTACAGTACTATAATAGCCATAGTCTTAGAAATTTGTGCACGTTGATAGTCATGGGAAAAATGGGCGTGATCGGACCAGTGGGCGTGTCAGCTCCCATACAAAGTAAATATTTAATATCATATATCTACAATTCTATAATAGCCAGAGTCTTAGAAATTTGTGAACGTTGATTATATTATGAATAGTCATGGGAAAATTGGGCGGGATCATACCAGTGGGCGTGGTGATTATTTAGCTCATATACAAAATTAATATTAATATTAAATATCAAGGGTTCTATATTAGCTATATAGCCTTCAAATTTTGTACGAGTCCATCAATTACAAATATTAGTAGTCGAACTGAAAATGGGCGGAATGGGATAAATGGGCGTGGTACCAAAAGCAAAAAACAAATAAGCATTAAAATAAATTATCACATTCAAGACTTTTGCAAGGTTATTTAATAATGTTGTTCAAAAATTGTTTTAGCGTTCCTCATAGTCCTAGAATAAATAAAAAAGGTAAAGAAGTAAACATGAATCCGCGTTGGGCTTCCCATGAAATTACAAATTTTAAAATGATTTACTAATGTGAATTTATTTTTTTAATTATTTATTTGCGTAAAAGAAATTTCTTGATTTAAAGAATTAATTACAATTAAAATTTGAAGGCAAAACAACGTGTGCTAGTTATTAATAATTCTGAAATACAATTCATTAAAATACAATTGACTATTTCTTAAATACAATTGGAATCTTTCTGAAAAACAATTGATAATTTTTCAAATTCAATTAAAATGCAATTGTTAAATCGGAAATACAATTGATGATTTCTAAATCCAATTAGTATTTTCTGAAATACAATTAATAAAACTGAAGTACAATTAATAGTTTTTGAAAATCAACTGATAAATTTGAAATTCAACTTTTAATTTCCGAAATCCAATGAATAAATCTGAAAGACAATTAATAATTTCTGAAATAATATTAAAACTTCTGAAAAAGAATTGAAAATGGTATATTTGTCTTCCGAAATACTCCTAATATTTAAAATTGTGGTACCTTGATTTCTGAAAAGCGCTTTTTTGGTTATTAACCGTAATTTTGTAAAAAGAAGAGTAGTTTTTAAACAATTCAATAGGTGATTTTGGGTTCAAAAAGGTAATCGGTTTAAAGTTTACATTTTCTATCGATAATAAATATTAAAAACTTTAATAATTACTTTAGCAGAATTTTTGCTGTTTTTGTAATAAATTTTTGTTTCAAATAATTAAGAAAACTGCCACCAAAATAGTTTTGCCAGCCCTGCACTATACGCATGTTTTTTCTTTATTACTCTAGGCTAAATATTTTAGAAATCGGTCCATATTTGCGAAAGTTACACGCCCCAAAAAATATTTTTTATACACTATCTTTGAAAACCTATAAGTTACACACTGTACTAAAGTGGGTGACCCAATCACTATATTACAATAGATTAACATGAATTTTACAATTTCCAGTTTGATTCGTACCGATCGGATCAGTACTTTAGAAGTTCTATATTTATTACCATTATTTTTTTTAAATATCCCACTGTATGACGTGTCCTTAATGAGTTAATGTTATAATAAACTGACATAAACTCTCACTCACAGTGGAGTAAAGCGTATAAAAAGTTGTTATTTTTTTTTAATGTATTTACATTTTTTACAAAATTTAAATTTGTAGTTCTTTGCACGATTTAAATGACCTACGTTTATAGTTAACATTAACCTCACTTTTTTTTCCCAAATAGTACCGTTAAACATAAATATTAATATTAAAAACAATAATAAATCACTTTTACACTATACAATGCATAATATAAGTAAATTTAGCATAAAACCACACTAAAATGTGTATGAAAAAAATTAAGAGTACTAACCTATGCCAATTTAGTAGTTGTACAATTTTAAGACGCTTAAATTTAAAAACTTAATATATATTATTAAGTATTTTTATTTTCAACACAATATGGACTATAAATTATTCATTTACTTTTTGTAGTTAGCCAATGGACCACGATCTTATATTTGGCGTATTTTATGTTTGTTACCTCCAATCATGCTTTGGACGACATTCATGTCAATTAATTTTACGCTGCTTTTAATTTTGTTCTTCAATTCTTCAGTGCATTTGGATGCCTTACCATTTTGATACACTTTTTGGCATAAAAGACCCCAAAAGTCCTCAATTGGACGTGCTTTTGGAACTTTTGGAGGATTTGCTTATTTCGGTGCAAAAGGTATGTTTTTAGCATTTAGCCATTCTAACGTCTTTTTGGCATAATGAGAGCTTTCTTATTCTGGTGTAAATAATATATCGTCTTTAAAGTGTCTATTTCTGAAAAATTTTTCCAATTTTACTAAACATTTATTAATGTAAACATCCGCGTTTACAGACAGACATAGCTTTTGAGTACTGGATCTAAAGTTGTGATATATCGTGGAAGGCGTGGTAGAAAAGAATGAGTGTATTTTTCTAAAAATCATAAGTACATTGTAAATTTTAAATTTTTTCTGAATCAGACTGCGCAGTTTCTGGTATTGAACCTTCGTCAGTGACCCTGTTTTTATGAATAATGTAATTTTTGTTATGTTTTTATTTGTTCAATTGCGTCTATATGAAATTTTCTGTGCAATCACTGACCGTGGTATAGAT
Source organism: Delia radicum (assembly GCA_021234595.1). NCBI lineage: Eukaryota > Metazoa > Arthropoda > Insecta > Diptera > Anthomyiidae > Delia > Delia radicum. The sequence goes on along the minus strand of CM037853.1, from coordinate 82,281,406 downwards.
AAACTGATTTCTAATGATCTGATCTATCGTCAGGTCGAGTTTTGTTGTGATTAAAACTAGTTTAATTCAATACACGGTGTTTTTGTTCTTGCATACATAATCTTAGAAGTACAACTCCAACACAACACAACAGTTCTATTTTTAGAAACTTACCTCACTCTACTGTCCACTGTTTTCTCATATGTTGTAAGTGATGCCACATCTATGATATATTCTTTGTATATTCGATAGATGGCGCTTACGTAGTTAGGGAATTGCCAGAAAGCAAAGTTTGATTTTTTGTTTGAGTTTGAATTTTAACGTCTTTTTCAGACAATTGCAATTAATACTATAATTAATATGCAATTTTATTTAATTTTAATTGTGAAAGGCGTGGTAGAGAAGAATGAGTGTATTTTTCTAAAAATCATAACTACATTGTAAATTTTCAATTTTTTCTGAATCAGACTGCGCAGTTTTTGGTATTGAACCTTCGTCAGTGACCCTGTTTTTTTGAATAATGTAATATTTGTTATGTTTTTATTTGTTCTATTGCGTCTATATGAAATTTTCTATGCAATCACTGACCGTGGTATAGATAAACTGATTTCTAATGCCACATGCACTCGCACTCGCACTACACGTTAGACAGAGCGCTTTAGCGCTTTGATCTATCGTCAGGTCGAGTTTTGTTGTGATTAAAACTAGTTTTATTCAATACACGGTGTTTTTGTTCTTGCATACATAGTCTCAGAAGTACAACTCCAACACAACACAACAGTTCTATTTTTAGAAACTTACCTCACTCTAATGTCCACTGTTTTCCCATATGCTGTAAGTGATGCCACATATATGATATATTCTTTGTATATTCGATAGATGGCGCTTACGTAGTTAGGGAATTGCCAGAGAGCAAAGTTTGATTTTTTGTTTGAGTTTGAATTTTAACGTCTTTTTCAGAGAATTGCAATTAATCCCATAATTAATATGCAATTTTATTTAATTTATTTCATTTATCTTTTGCCAAAATGTCGGCCCACACTAGTACTTTTGGTTCAAATTTCGCTTTGGCCGAATACCGTACCAAGTTATGATTTTTTTTTTCAAGTCATCAGAATAAAATCCGGTGTTCCAAGCACAAGAAAAGTATTTTTTATCATCCCAAATTATTTGAACATTTTTTTCATTAAATTTTTTCTCAGTTGTCTGCAATTTGATAATATTTCTGCCAATTGTTTTTTACTATATGTACTGTCTTCCTCTGGTAGTGTTTGCGTTTATTTGGAGTAAGTTTTTGCGAATTGTTTCCTTGGAAACGCGAAATGATTAATCGATTTTTTCAATTTATCAGCTTAGGTAAATTTTTTTTTTTACGTCTTTTCTTTTTTATTCCGGTTTATGCTACTCCATTTTCAAACCGTTTGAATATTGAACATATTGTGCTTCGTGGTACTTGTTCCTTAAGGAAATTATGTAACACTTCGTTTTTAGCGTCCAAGCATTTCATAGAATTTTTTTCTTAAACTGTTTTCTTAAACCACTTTAATTTTGATTTTTTTTACTGTGAAATATTTACAATAATGATTATAACATAAGCACTAATTTATATTTAAATTCTGTCCATTTACTTAGTTGGCATAGGTTAGTGTACGTGAAATGCATACATAATTTATGCCTACAAATATTTTCAATACGTACAAAAAACAAATGCTCTTTTAATAATTTTTTTTTTTTTTTTTTTTGGCTTGTCTTTATTGACTAAGGTCAGTTTAGCCAATTTTATTTTACCAATTTCAAATTTTTAATATAAAAAGACTAAAAGACATACTAAAAATTAACAAATTCAATTAACAATTCAAAAGAATAAGTTTGCTTAGTCTAACTGAAATCATATATTTTAACAAAATGTTCAAATACGTAAGGACTAAAATTTTTTAAACGACATAAAGTACTGGAGATATATAATGAAAATTTTATTTATTTACAGGCTGTTGTAATTTTCGCTATTATTGCCTGTGCTGCTGCTAAACCTGGATTGATCGGAGCTCCATTTGCATATACAGCTCCTGTTGTAGCTGCTCCAGCTCCGCTTATAGCTGCTCCAGCACCTGTAATTACCGCCACTAGTAGTCAAGTTGTTGCCAGGACTTATAATGGTATCGCCCATGCTCCAATTGTAGCCCCATTAGCTCCAGCCGCCAGACTTGTTAGTCCTGTAGCTGCCCCTCTGGCTACCCCTCTGGCAATCGCTTATTCATCGCCAATTGTTGCCAGATACGCCACTGCTGCTTATCCAAGTCCTCTTGTATCCAGATATGCTGTTAATCCTTTGGCATACAGTGCTCCATTAGCATATCGTAGTCCATATGCTGCTCCTTTGACTTATGCTCCATCTTACCCTGCATCCTACGTGTTTTAATTAAACGACAATAGTGTGTTTAAATTATTTTGTTTGTTATCCAGTATGGACTGATTTTGCTTATAATTAGTTAGAATAAATAAATAAATTCAAGTTATTTAACGAAAAATCAATTGTTTCACTACCTGGAGGAGATATAGTTCCCTTTTGAAGGATTATTCACTGTTTAACTTAGCTTTTGAGCTTCCTTAGTTCTGCTTACATCCGTTATAAACAAAGTTACTGTTTTTTTTTTAATTTTTTACTATTTAAAAATAACTACATAATGTAGTAAAAACAACTGTACAAAACAATCAAAATGACGAACATGAAACAATTACCTATATTGTAAAATCAAATACAAATGTAGTAAACATTGCAGACATAAATCTACCAAATACATAATCAAAATAGAAAACCCATACATTTAAAAGAATTAAAACTCGTTTTATCTGTATACACAAAAATAAATGTGCAAAAAAATAAAATCAGCATCATTCGTTTTTTTTTTATTAACAAAATGATGCAAGTCTGTGAAGTTTAATTCGGTAGATAAATTCGATAACTCGAATTTAACTTTGATAACTATATAGTTAAATTCGCTAGTTTAATTCGATATGCAGAATTACAAAAAAAAAACACAAAGAAAAAGCTGAATTTCTGTGCCATTACAGAGTTTTTCAGAGCAAATCTAAAACAAAGATATAATTTAATTTTTTTTTAATGACGTAAATGGAGCTAGCCTTGACTATATTCTGTTTAAATAGTGGGCTGAATTTCAGTTTATGGGGGACACCCCTAGAGAAAAAATCTGAATATTCCATCCCCTTCAGAATGTTCCCAGGAGTACGAAAATCATAATGAATAAGGGGGCTCACGCCCCCTATGGGCGTGGCAGTCGAAAAACGACCCGGCCCACCTACGTAGACAATATGGGTATCAAATGAAAGCTAATGTCTTCACGATTCCAAAAATAGCCATAGTTGCCAGATCGGGCGGTTTTTGCAGCCGATACGGCCATTTTTGTTAAATAGGGGCGGGGGTGAAAAACGACCCATGCCACCTACTTAGGCAATATTGGTATCAAATGAAAGGAAATGTCTTCACGATTCCAAAAATACCCGTAGTTGCCAGATCGTCCAGAATTTGAGGAAGATATGTTAATTTTTATAAAATGGGGGAAGGACTTTTTTTTGTTTATTTCTTTTTAGCTCGGCCAGAGGCCGAGCACTCGAGATCCCCGCCGTCTAGAATTAAGACATACTGGAGTTAAAAACCCCTAAGCCCGGCCGTAGGCCGGTCACGCAGAAAAACTTTACTAAGCGAAGCCAGTATAACCAGAGATTGTAGATGAGTCTGAAGACAGTGAAGATGAGGATGAAGACGACTAGATGCAGATGGCATCTTGGCCGTGAGAAGCGTGGAAACTCACAACTTTACGTGAGTTCTCATGCTTCTCCAAGGGGATTGATTTACTATGACCTCCACGCGGTAATCCCTGGGTAACGCTAACAATAGTAATCTTTTCGCACAAAATGCTTATTTTTGTTTGATTTTAACAAAATATAAGCAAAAAAAAAAATTTCCCCCACCCCAAATTTTGCCAAAATGGCCATATCGGCTACAAAAATCGCCCGATCTGGCAACAACGGCTATTTTTGGAATCGTGAAGACATTAGCTTTCATTTGATACCCATATTGTCTACGTAGGTGGGCCGGGTCGTTTTTCGACTGCCACGCCCATAAGGGGCGTGAGCCCCCTTATTCATTATGATTTTCGCACTCCTGGGGTCATTTAAGGGGGCGTGGCATTTTTTTTTTTCCAGGGGTGTCCCCCATAAACTGAAATTTTGCCAAATAGTGAAGCAGTTTTTCCGAATTGTATTTCAGCTAATTTAAAAAAAAAATTAAATCATTCGTAGTTCACTCAGAGAACTTCTGCTTTAAAAATTTGTAGTTGTTTGGATTGCAGACATAGGCGGCGTCAATTAAATTTTACAATCCTTCACTAGTGAATTATTTCAATATCATTAATAATTTCAGACATACGCTCACACTTGTAGGCTTAAACGCTTCTTTAGAAAATTTGTAAAATTTTTAATACCAAACATGGGGATTAGTAAAAATATCTGGGTATTTAATTAGAGGGCAATTACTCAATTACAACCAATTACATATAATTAGACGTACACATGTAATTGTCCTGTAATTAAATACACAAATATTGGTATTATGTCCCATGTCTGGTATTGACAAAATTTTTCATTTTACAAGCAAGCGTTTAAGCCAACAAGTGTAAGCGTAGGTCTGAAATTATTAGTTATATCAAAAAATTTCACAAGTAATTGACGCCGCCCTTGTCTGTTGCATTGTAATACAGTTTCTTTATTTTTAATGTAAATGTAAGTCATTTGTAGAACAAATTTATTTTTTTACTAACCTTGTAGTTCATTTAATTTAAAAAAACAAACCACATCAATTGACTGTTTCATGATTTTATATTCATTTTTTACAGATGTTTTTTGTTATTTAAAAATATAAAAAAAATTTAAATGTTTGTTTATTTTTTAGTAACTAACATATGTGGTTAATTTTTACTACAACTGCTAGTAATTAAAAACAAATGACAAATGTAAGTTGAATTTAATGAAATGTTAGTCGTCCTTTATTCAAGTAAAATTTCATTTGTTTTTGACTACAATTCTTTACCTACATAATATTCAATCAGTACTGAAAATCATGAAATTTTTCTGGAGGAGTTTCGCCACTGTGGCTAAATGGTTCAAGGTGCACAAATAATCTATATGTCAATTTAAAGTTCTGACTATTGTTTATCGAAATACTGAAGCAGTTTTTTTGAAATGAATTTCAGATAATTTAAAAAAAATAATTAAGCCACTCATAGTACTGATTGAAAATCATGATATTCCTCTGGATGATTTTAGTCACTGTGGCCAAATGGAGCGAGGTGAACGTATAGCCTATAAGTTATTTTAAAGTCCTGACTATGTTTTACCGAAATACTGAAGTTTCTTTGAAATGTATTTCAGATAATTTTAAACAAATTTTAAGTCTGATTGAAAATCATCAAAATTTTTTGTAGGATTTTAGTCACTGTGCCCAAATGGAGCGAGATGTACGTATAACCTATATGTAATTTTAAAGTACTGACTATGTTTTATTGAAATACTAAAGCAGTTTTTCCGAAAAGAATTTCAGATAATTTTAAAAAAATATTAAGTCACTCGAAGTACTGATTGAAAATCATACAATTTTTCTGGAGGATTTTGGTCACTGTGGCCAAACGGAGGAGCGGTTTTTCCTAGAGTTTGCTGTTCTTTTTTAACCGAAACCGCGATTAAGCGACCATAATAAGCCGGTATTTAATAAACAAGTAAACCATTAAAAAAATAAACTGTTCACTAATTTAGTTTTCTGTACAAATTATATGGTTTCTCTTTTTGATTTATAACAAGCTTTCAAATCAAAACATATTAGCTAGGTTGATACTAGTACGAAAAATTACAGTGACAAGTAAAATTGTATTTCACTATACATTATGTCATACTTAACTCTATTAAATTATACAAAACTGGATCACATTATATAAGATTATATAATATTATTTTTAATCGGGTAGTCATAATATGAAGAAAAGAAATATGAAATCAAAACTTAAAAAATTAAGGTAACTTTAAAGTTATGCTCAATTTTTCTTTTAGATTTTATATAAAAATGCATATTTCAAAAATAGGTTTTTCTTGCTTTTTTTTCTTTGCATGTGTTTTGTCTTCTGTTTGAAAAAATTTTGATTTTATACCGTTTGTAACATACAAAATTCTTATGATATTTAACCTTCAGCTGATTATCAGCCGCCGCCGACGCTTTTCCCTTCATGCCGCGGCTGGCCATATTTTAGCAGGATACGGGTGATTTAGACGCCGCCGCCGACTGTTCTTGCCTCGAGCCGCCGTCGCCGACGCTTTGAACATATTTGAAAAAAATATATTTTAAGTTTCAAATTTCTAAACAAAGAGATTTGGGAGGGAACAAATGGGGAGAGTTTTCCCCTTTTTTCTTTCTCGTTGGAACTTTAAAAAATTCCGTCTTAGCGGACGTCTACGCCGTAGGAGAAACCTACGTACCAAATGTTAATTTCCTAACTCCAGTGGTTTGGGCTGGGCGATGTTGAGACAGTTAATCAGATTTGGTGAGAAAAATAAAATAGCTACCCAAAATTACTGCAATTCGGTAATTTTCGTTAGCTAATTGAATTTATTTATTTAATATCAATACAAAGATAGCCTTCATGGACAATTATACATGTATTGTAAGATAAATATCTATGTTATTTATATATATTTATAAATGTATATATGTATATAAGGGTGGTCCTTATTTTTCAACTTGCGATTTTTGGGGCTGCCCCCCTCTTAAAATATTTGTTTGGGTACAAAAATTCACCATGCAAAAAATTAGAGTTCTAGCACAACGGGAAGATGTCCCGCATCGCCCTTGAAAATCGGGCCTCTTGGAAAAATGGGCATAATTTAAAAAAAAATACAAATTTTTTTTTCTTCAAAATTAAAAAAATATAAAATAATTTTTGTGTTTTGTTTAATCATAACTTCTCAGATAAAAAATATTACTTTCCCAGAAAATCGCTAACTTACCCTAACTTTGTTTCAAAAAAAATAATAAATATTTTGGGTGTACCTCAAAGTGACTTTTTTGCATTTTTGAAAATTTTATTCAACAAAAATCAAAAACCTAGTGTTTGCTGTCAAGTATTTTATTAAACACATCTCAAGTATTAAATAAGCCAAGTATTACGGATATCCGTAATACTTGGCCCAAAATATTTATTCATTTTTTTGACACAAAGTTAGGGTAAGTTAGCGATTTTCTGGGAAAGTAATATTTTTTATCTGAGTAGTTATGATTAAACCCAACACAAAAAATATTTTATATATTTTTAATTTTGAAGAAAAAAAATTTGAATTTTTTTTTTTAATTATGACCATTTTTCCAAGGGGCCCAATTTTCATGTCGATGCGGGACATCTTCCCGTTATGCTAGAACTCTAATTTTTTGCGTGGCGTATTTTGACACCCTAACAAATATTTTAAAGGGGGGGGGTACAGTCAAAATCTCATTTTTATTTTTCGCCCATACAACGAAAGACCACCCTAATGTATATAACATATTTTTAATAAGAATACCTAACAAAGTGGCTCCCCAGCCATATAAATATTGTAACAAAAAGGAATAAAATATTTACCTATAACCAGATGATAGTTAATTCATCGTTATTATATCAATTTTAATTGTTATTATTAAAAAATTCCAGAAGTTTATTTCTATAAGCTGAAATGAAAAGAGCGATCGAAAATTGCAAGATGTCCAAGAGGTACGTCAATTTGAACATTACGTGTTGAACTAATAAAAGAAAATTCATTTACAAGGATTTCGGGTTGTCTTAATTTCAAGATTTTATAAAAAGTAGCAGAATACGTAAATACATGTATTTTTGAAGACTGCATCGTAAGAAAATAGGAACTAATTCTGAAACATAATTATGCTCAAATATCTTTACATTATATATATAACGTACAATTTTTCTAACAATTTTCTCTATTCTATATAAATTATATAGAATAGAGAACATTATTAAGGAGTTTTCTAAGTGATTTCTAACATGGCGAGGTCACTGTTGCCAGGTTTGACGATTTGTCGTCATTTTTACCATTTTTAAAATCATAATACTGTAATTTAATGTGGTTTGTTTTTTAAATGAACTACAATTGTAGTCAAATGACTGTTTTTTCACTTAAAAATAAAGATGCTGTATTATAACTGAAACAAATTGCTATCGTTATAAAATATCATGATTTTCGAAGTTTAAATTACAGAAAAGTGTAAAAAATCGTATTATATTACATCGATAGTACATGAGCACTTGAAATGTGAATTACATTATTATTCTTTTTTTTATTAAAACTTTATCCCACTTGTAACAAATATTTTTTTGTTTTGACGATTTTGTTGACGATTTTTGAAAATATAATGACGATTTTGACGATTTTTATTGGAAAATTGGACGATTTTATGCTTAACATACCTGGCAACACTGGGCGAGGTGTATAAGATTTAAGCGAGTACAATCTTCTTAATATAAGGCAAGTTCTATTAGTTAGAGAGTTTACATGATTATCAAAATTAAGATTCGGATCTAATATAACACCGAGACATTTTAATGAATCTACATACTCAGTAGCACATTCATTAACAAAAATTCTTGGATACATAACATTCCAATTCTGTAAACGAAAGTTCATTGCTTTTGTTTTGCTAAGATTTATTTCCAAACAGTTAACGTGCATCCATGTCGCCATTGAATCCATATGAAAGTTTAACAAAGTTTCCGAAAACTGATAGTGTCTACAGTCTGTACTATAAAGTAATAAAATGTCATCAGCAAATACAAAGGGTTTACAAAAACTGTTTTCCATTAGAGAAATACAATCATTCAAATAAATTAGAAAAAGTATAGGTCCCGAAACGGAACCCTGAGGTACACCAGATGTGTTTCTAATAACTGTCAATATAGTAATTTTACATATATACATAGAAAAACAACTACAGTTAAAAGCTATTATTAATGTTGACCATACGAATGGCCTAAATGTAGTTACTGTTAAAATACTCTGAGTGTATTTGAAACGTTACTTATCGTTACTTTAACGCTGTGTACAAATAAATCTAGTTTTCGTTAATGTTTTTCTAAATATAAGTTTGAGCAGCTAAGACACACGTGTCCCTTAGATTTATCGCGTCGAAAACATATCCAAAGTTCAATAAAACGGGCAATCAGAAATATGCTCCAAAAAATCGATTTGATACACCTAAAATTGTGATTTATGTTCTTAAAATTTAAAAAACATGCTCTCAACACATTTTTCTTAAAAAATCCGTATTTTAAAAATAACTTTGAAGTACATCCAGGAAATTATGCAGGGAAAATCAACAGCAAATCACAGTTAAAATAACTATATTTTTTAATTGTTTTTATTGTTAAAAAGTCTAAACAACTATATAAAGTAAATGTTGCCAAAATGCCGTAGTTTCGGTAAGTTGTTTATGAAATCAACTGTTATAAACATTAAAAATTATTTTTCTAATTAAAACAACTGCAATTGAAATTAAAATAACTATAACCGCATTACTACAGAAATAATTGTCATGCAACACTTTTCTGAGTGTGGCTTAAAAATATTTAGTTAATTTTTCTGTAAAATTACAGTTTTTTCTTTAACTCCAATTATCAAATATAGATGCAACTTTACAAAGGTTCAATCAAAAGCCGGTGAAATGTCTGTATGCAAAAATATCTTAACTTTTATTTTTTAAACTTAAACTAAATAAACGCATAATAAAGTCATTGACTATATGAACTTAACGAGTTTCGAAAATTATTGTGGATTGAGGATGATTAAACCAATACTGAAGTAGCAGCAGGGGCTATATATCTTGCTGGGGGAGTTAGTAACTTAGCCGGAGATGAACTCACAAGACGAGCGGGAGGCGAAATATAAGCTGGAGCAGGAGCTAAAAGCTTTGCTGGGGCAGCAACAAATGCAGAATTAAATTTATTATGAATATCCACACGGTGACTAGAATAAGCCGAATTTAAAGCGTAAGGGGCAGCATAAGCAGCAGCGTAAGGGGCAGTATATGCAGCTGTATATGGAGAAGTGTATGCAGCAGTGTATGGAGCAGTGTATGCAGCAGTATATGGAGTAGTGTATGCGGCAGTATATGGAGCACTGTAAGGATAATTATAAGCAGCTAAAGGATTTGCGTAGGCCGCAGCTAAGGGCGCAGTGTAGGCAGTAGTATATGGGGCCGAGTATGCAGCGCTGTAAGGAACAGCGAAACCAGTCGCAAGCGCCGGTGCTACTGGTGCAGCAGCTACATGAACAGCCGCAGAGTGACCTGGCTCTGCAGTAGCAAATGTCAAAGTAGCAAATAATACAATAATCTATAATGATATAAACTCCTTAATATTTATACTTAAACACACAAGTTCTTACAAATCCTTACCAATTTGAACATTTTAAAATATATGTTTTTTTAATTCTTTCAAATTTGTTTCTTTAAACTTATTTGTTAACTGATTGCAACTGTTATGCATTACAATGGCCATAAACAGTATTTTATATAGTAGTAAATTTGCACTTGCATTTTTTTCCATAAGTTGGCAATATGCCTGTTAGACATTTTGGCTTTTATTTGGTTATTTCTTTTCTAGGTTACCTTCATTATTTAATGTAAAATTAATTTAACATATTAAATTTATTACCAAAATTTCAAGTTTATTTAGATTGACAAATTTTTTTAAGATAAACTAAAATATGTGAATCGGTTTAAAAATAAATTTTAGCTGTTTTAAGATTTATAAACTAAGAAAATAAGTTTAAAAAATTACAATGCTTATTATTAAGTTAACAATATGACGGACAATAAGAGTTAAGGTACGTTCAGATTAGTCAAATATTTGACAAAAAACATGAAATATTTCTTTGCCGTAATCTGAACACAAAATATTTTTGTGTGTGAAACAGCAAATCAGCTGATTTTGGTCAAACAAAATTATTTGCATTCAAATAAATATTTGACAAACTTAACCATAGTGTGAACACTAGCTATAAAATATTTTCTTCTGATTTGAGCAAAAATTTATTTGATCTTACAAAAAAATGTAAGAACAAACAATGGCAAATAAATATAAATATTATAAATTTTTTTAATAAATTTATTAAAAAAGGCTTTATAAAAAAACTGAATTGTGTTGTCGTACGTGAAAATAAAAATTTAATTACTCCGATAACAGAATGGAACATTGGTCCAAAATGCAACGATATGAAATGAAACGGGGAATGATTGGATTCGGAACACTGTACACATTTGTGTTGTCGGCATTTTGTCCGTTTTGCGATATCATGCTTAGTTTTCGAGATACAAGCCATTTTACAAAATGGCGATATTTTAAAATGTCCAGTATCTCCAAAACTAAGCGAGATAGACCAAAACGAACAAAATTTTTGCTCCAATAGAGTATTAATATACCCTTATAACATAAATAGGCTAGGTCCGAGAGAGATACCGAGTGATCATTTTTTTTAAAAACAGTTAGTTTTTCGATTAAATAAATCTATGTTTTTATACACTTTGATTAAATAAATATTTAATACAAATATTTGTTTCAATCTGAACGCTCGACAAATATTTTTTTGTTTATTTTATTTGACACTATTTGAGAGCTGTTTGAACAAACAAAATCCATCAAATATTTGATCATAGTTTGAACATTAAATAAAATAATTTTTTATTTGACACAATTGGAAGCAAATATGTAAACAAATATTTTGTTCAAATATTTGATTAATGTGAACGTACCTTTAGGAAACAACGTTATTTTAAGGGCAACGGTAGTTAATTTAAAGGAGTGCATATTCAAAATTGAATTTTTTTTATGCAAATTTTGTATTAAAATAATTTTTCAATGGAATGTAAAAATTTCCAACACTCAGGAAATTAAGAAGGTAGAAATGACTAAACATGACAGTTAAAATTACTACAAATGTAGTCAAAAAGGCGATGACTGTATTTGTTTTACCATGTAGTAATTTTTAACTATTGATAAAACAACTACAATGGTAGTAAAAACGACTATCGAAGCGCTCAAAAAACAATAATTGAAGATTTCAATTAATGCATAAACCATAAAAACAATGAATATAAAACGACTACATAAGTTGTAAAAACTTATGTTTTTAACAGTTATTTTTCGGTATTTTTAGAATATTTTTTAGTAAAATTATTTTTTTTATGATGCGAGCAAGATTATTCAAGTTCAAGATCATTTGTTTTTTGTTAAACAAAAAACCGTGCAATGTTTGTTTATTAATCAAAAAAGTTTTCTGTCCGCTAACTTAAAGCAGTCTTTATCTACTGACAGGTCCTTACATGTTTCATTTCGCATCGGGTAAATAAAACAATAATATTTGGGTAAAAATATTCTACCCCTTCTACGTTGGTTTTCTGATAATTTTCGGTGACGCGAAATGAAACATGTAAGGGCCTGTGAGTAGATAAAGTCGGTTTTTTGTTTAACAAAAAACAAATGATCTTGAACTTGAATAATCTTGTTCACATCATAATTTATGATAAAAGATCAAAAAATAAACTTTTGGTTTTAATTTTTCAAAATTGAAAAGTAAAACATTTAAAAAATTAATTACAATAAAATAATTTCTTACATTCTATATACAAAGCAAAGTCAAAACTCTAAACGGTATTCCAGTTATGACGTTTTTATGCATTGGAGATACAATTTTCTAATTATTATTTGCAAACTATGAACATATCAATAATAACAAATATAAAGTAAACGAGAATTATGTTTAGACCGGAATTTTTAAAAACTCGCCATAATCTTCTATTTTTAAATAACTAACAAAAATTTACTGTTTACTGCAAAATTACTATCTTTGTAGTTGTTTATTAAAACGCTTCAATAACTACTTAAAACAACTGTTACTGAAGTACAGTATTTTTGGTTAGTTTTTTTTTTTTTAAATGACGATCTAAATTAGTGGTTTTTCATTTTCGCATAGAAAAATTACTGCAATAGCAGTTAAAACAACTACTACTGTTTACTACCCGAATGGCCTATATGTAGTAATATTCTGAGTGAACTGTAAGAACTGTAAGAAGATTCTGAGTGAACACTCAAAAAAGTTGTACAGTAGAATCTACTGGAAATGACTATAAATACGGTGATAAAAGTAATTACCGCTCAAATTACTACATTTTTAGTTATTTTTAAAACTGAAAAACAATATCGCGAAAACAACTGACAATTTTTGTACTACAAAAATTTTGAAACAACTGTAAAAATTGCTAAAACTATTGTTTTCTAACAATTATTTTTTCGGTATTTTAATAATTTTAGTTACTTTAAAGTTGTAATGGAGTTTTTATTACAATAAATTTTTGAATGGTATGGTACATAAATGATATTCATTAGCATACGGGCACCAAATTTGGTTAATAAATGTGCAGCATTAACAAGTAAATCCGCGTTTTTTTCTCAGTTTTTACTATATTTTACCATTTTTGAACAATTTATCATCCCATTTCACAATCGATCAAAGCATTTTTATGCATAAGCAAAGTGACAAATATTACCAATTATTTCGTGTAAAAAAGAAAAGAAAAAATGCGGTTCATGGCAAAACGCGAAATGTGCCCAAAATTTACATGCTGTCTTGTAAAAAAAGAAAAAGAAAGACATATAAGTTCATCTATTAGTATAATATGTAAATAGCTTCAAAAATGATGTGTACCAAAATAGACACAAAAAAGTTTATATTTGCGAAAGTTATTTTAACAAATACTTTTATTACGTTGAATGTCTACAAAATATTTTTAAATTTTATTCATACAAATATGTGCTCATTTTTAAAATAAAATTTTGCACGAAAATGATTTGATCGATTAGGAAATGGAAAAATGTTAAATATAGTAAAAAATGAAAAAAACGCGGATGTACGTATTAATACTGCGCATCTAATAGCCAAACCTGAATGTGAAAAAACTGGGTACGCCATTAACATCAGCGTGGCCGAAATATTTAAGATCAATGATAAGTACTCTTGCTTTCGATTTATCTGTCAATTTTGTAACGACATAATCATCTATTTTTAAGTAACACACAATAATTAACTGTTAACTGTAAAATTACTATTTTGCAGTTAAAGTTTATTAAAATACAAGTTTGTTATAATTTTTATTAAAAATAAAAATTATGTTTTTTTCCACCTTTAATTGTGCAATGAAAATGAAAATTATTCAAGTTCGAGGCCATACTCTATATTTCTTCATTAGCATATTGTCCTAACAAATAATCTATAGAGTTTTTTGTTTTCAAATTTATTATTTGACCCTTTCAGGAATGTGTTGATAGATCTATTTCGATCTATTTGTTAGGACAATATCCTAATGAAGAAATATAGAGTATGGACTCGAACTTGAATAATTTTCATTTTCATTGCACAATTAAAAGTCGAAAAAAACATAATTTTTATTTTTAATAAAAATTATAACAAACTTGTATAAAAGGCAAAGTACCGCCTAGTTCACTTTCCCTGTTTTGTTTACAAACTAAACAAAATATAAAAAGGAGAGAAAAACAAAAAAACGTGTATTGAATATCCACCAGAGGTGGACCTTGCACATCAAAGAAGTTTTCAATTTATTTTTTGATCAATGGTTATAATCTTTAACTTCAAACTCATGTGTATATTAGTAGTAAGTAAACTAGTTCATATGAATGTTTGATGTTTGGCATGGGATTGTTACCGCTTTCAAAACGTGTTCTGATGATGGGAACCTAGAAAATTCCCGAAATAGATCTATCAACACATTACTGAAAGCGTCAAATAATAAATTTGAAAACAAAAAACTCTATAGATTATTTGTTAGGACAATATCGTAATGAAGAAATATAGAGTATGGCCTCGAACTTGAATAATTTTCATTTTCATTGTTTATTAAAATACTAAAACAACTGCTTGTTTAAAGCAAAAATGCAGAATTTTTCTTCATAAATACACAAACAACTGTAACTGTAAAACTTTATTGAGTGTAGTGATCAGTAATTGTTATATTTTACTGCAATTACAGTTAATTTCGTATGAAAAAATATATAAAAAAAACTATTATGAAAGTTATTTCAAAAAACAATTACAGAAAAGTACTGTGTTACGCTACAGTTGTTTTATTGTGCCTTTTCAAAACAACGCAATATAAAGTGTATTTTTTTGTATACGAAATTTTTCAGAAATTGCTGAACATACGTAGCAAATGGTAGTCAATTTTTCCTATTTTTGAGAAAATAATTAACTTATTATTAGTTTACTGTACCTTCATTTTGGAAAAAAGTGAACCTTATAACAGTAACTTTTTCACACACCAAGGGAATAAATGGCCTCACTATGATGACTTTTTTCTATTTTAAGAAAACAAATTGTACTTAAAAGCACAGTTTTTTTATTTTCCAGTAAAATGTATTACCATAACCGAAGAAAAATTATCATTTTAATTAGAAAATGTCTACCAAATTTGAGATAAACTGTTACTTAATAAAATAGCTAATTAACTACATTTTAGGAAATATTTACTAATTTTCTGGAAGTTAAGTCCTAGGTTTTATTAAAAAAAATGTATCTGTTGAAATGAAATAGAGGATTTTTTTTTAACCAAGGAAAAATTTCGTAATCAAAATAAATATCTAAGATAATTTATGAAGTAATTGAGAGAAAATTGTGTAATTTTTCCGAAAAAAATCTTACTTTAAAATAGTAAAATTAGAAAAATATTACCAAATTTGAAGTAAAATTTGTTTCTTAGTTTTAAGGAAATTTTTATTAAATTTCGGTAAATCATGTCTTTGGCGCCGTTTCAAGTTCAAATTTTCCTCAAATTAAGTTAATTTTTCTAAATTCTAGTTCATTTTTTTTTTGGGTGTAGGTACTTGTAATAAATGCCCAGATGTTTTAGCACGTATTACAAGTATCTACTGCTCGAAAGTCCTTTAAAGTTGGGACTATTGTTTCAAAATAAAAAATCTTAAATAAAATTTCTGCACACATTTTATAAGCCACATTGATTCTAAAGAAATGGTTTTACTGTCTTCTAGCCTTCCAACGATGGACATGTGTTAGAAGACACATCTTGCAATTATTGCAAATATCTAGAGTATAAAAATATTAATCATAATACGAAAAAATTAAATAGAATTTCTGCAAAAACATGATAAACCACATTGATTTTAAAAAATGGTTCTCACTGTCTTATATTCTTCTAAATTTAATTTGTGACATTCCAAACTCGTTAAATGTTAATGATGAAACATATGACCACTGTTGCCAACATTTTTCCTAAAAATATCGCTACATCTGTTCAAAAATTACTAAAAAAAAATAGCTATATTTTTCGAATTTCATTATTTTTTTTAATTTAGCCTAAAAACTCTAAATTCTTATTACATTTTAAGTTTTGCTTAAGAATTTTGAGATAAATCGCTAAATAATAACTCAAATATAAAAGATAGCTCAAAAATATTATAATTTCTAGTTGGACAAGGAAAAAAAATATAAAAAACACTGAGAAAAACGACAAAGCAGTCTTGAAACAAATCGCTAGATTTCCCGTTAGAAGCTAAATCATGTTTTATCCCACTAAATGCGTTTAAAAATTGCTACATTTGATGAGAAAATAGCTAAATTTGCAAAATTTCATTAGGCATAAGAACACGCTTTGCACAGATTGTGAAACAAGCGAAATATGCAAAAAAAAATTTGTATATACGAAGTAAAGTCTAGACTGAGATATAAACTAAAATCTGGATATAGTTTGCATTAGTATACCTTTCTCCCTCTTGACTTCTCAACTACCGATTCATATGTATGTGTAATCTGTGAAGATTAGGTAGTAAAAACTGGGTTTAAAAGTCAATGGAAAATTTCCGTTACATTATTTTTTCTCAGAGTAAAAAAGTGCACTATACAAAAACTGTGTAATTGCGAAGAAGAAAGGGATAAAATAAGCTCTCTCATATAATCAACTTAGAAAACTATGTTATTTAAAATAAGAAATAAAATAATGGATACAAAATATTTGTCGAAATAGAGGTAATAATCCTAATAGGAAGGTAAAAATTTCAGTTTTGGTTAAAATGTAAATATTCACTTTACACTAAAATATTTATTAATAAATATAATCCAATGATTTTTTGGACTTAAATAGACTTTAAAGTCAACAATGTGATATGTATGTCCGAATTTATGATCTGCTGTAAGCAGTCCCACAATTCACGAAAAAAAACACAAAAATGGGATTTTTTACATTTTTTGCTGCCATGTCTTCATTTAATGCGTGGATTGGAAGAGACTTACCCAACAAATGAGTTATATGTTGGATTATCTACAACCACTTCCGCTACCAAATTGGAGACGTGCACAAATTTTAACAGTAGGTTATAGTTGATATTTGCCTTAAAAATGTGGCAACTTTAGAGGAAAAGTATATACAAATCAAAATTTTTTGAACACAACTCGCTTTTGTATAAAAAGAACTTTCAGAATAGTACACAGACTTTATATGTTCAGAAAAAAAATATTTAAATGGAGGTTTTTAGTTTGATTTTTTATTTTTATTTCGAATTTAAACGAATGAAGTTTTTGAGTGGAACAAAATATTGCATCCCTTTTTTATATTTAATCAAGCATTTATTTAGTTAAATAACCAAAATTTTAAAAAATAAATTTGCCCCGATTTCGTCCCTCTATTCGCAAAAAACTGGACCTGAGTTAGACCAAATTTGAAATTTCTTATTTTCAAATGCGGATATCTCGGGAACTATTACAGATAAACCACATGTTAGTCTCTACTAGCAGATTATAAATATGTTGAAAACATTTACCCTATATCGATCAAGTTACACAAACTAATAATTGTTATCAAGTGAAAACATTTTTTTTATCCATTTAATGGCTTTATAATCTTAAAGTCATAATTTAAATTAAGTTTCATGGGTTTTTTTGTACCCAGCCAACTAAGGGTTAAACATTTTTTGAATAAAAGTAAATATAATTATAGTCTTATAAAAAAATTGTAAGTGATATTGCTCCGAAATTATGAAAGGTGTTCTGTAAATTTCCTAGTGGGTCTTTTTTTTTTGGACAATAGCGTAAAAATTGACCCCATATGTTTCAAGTTACATAAAATAATTATTTTTATAAAGTTGAGATTTTTTTGCATCGATTTAAAAGCTTTACAATCTTGTAGTCATAATTAAAATTAAGTTCCATGGGTCTTTTTTGACCCCATGCAACTATGGATTAAATATTTTTCAAATGCCAGTAAAGATAATTATAGTCTTATGTGATATTTTGACGAAAATTTTGCAAACTTTGATGAAAACATTAAAATGTTGTTAAATTTTTCACAAAATTAGCTTAAGATTTAAAGCTGTTGGCTAAACTTGAAAAGACGCAAATAACTCATGTTGTTCGGGTTATCAATTAACATTGCCGAATTTCTGTGTTTGGTCGATATATATATACCTGATCAAACCTTAAGTTTCTTGTGGGAGATGGGTTAGAATGAGGCTGAAGATGACCTAGTCGCTTAGGTCAAAAGTGCTGCACTGACTCTAGAGCTGATCCCCACAAGATTTTATTCATCTTTTCTTACATTTATTAACAATTATTGTTTTTTATTTATAATAGTAACATTTAATTATGATCCTGACATTTAAAAATTAAAATAAAAATAAAATAAGCTATTTTCATAAAATGTGCCGGAAAGGAGTTGCTCCATATACAAACTCAAATTATAATTTTTCCAATTTTTTTTAATAGCAACTATTATATTATATAAATAGCAATCGAAACCTTGAAATTAGGCACTTTAAAAAATGTTTAAAATTAATTTTAAAAACAAACGCTTTTGCATTTCTATTAAATTCGTGGGTCATTTTGGAGTCTAGGCTAAAGTGGGTTACTGATATCCGATGAAGTCAGAATTCCATATCTGAATAATTTTGAATATAATAAATAAATAAATGAAATAAAAAGTAAATTTTTTCAAAATTTCGTATTTTCAGAATTTTTAATACTACAGTAGAATCTCACAAATTAGAACTCCTACAAATTAGAAGGAGGAAGTATTGTACGCTCTGAAATTAGAACCTGTGGTTCTAATTTCTAGAAATTTTTTATATTTTGTTTTGTATTTTCACTACAAATTATTTTTTTGCTCATTGAAGTAAAAATAAAACGGGGAATCCCCGAGTTATTCGTGGTCATTCGGTCATATGCATATGAAATTTGATATGCTTGTACAAAATTAAATTAAATAAATTAAATTAAATTTTAAAGTTTTTCTATGAATTTAATATGTTCAATTAATTAAATATTATTAAATAAAAATTGTTTTGTGTTAAAATAAAGCTAACATAACTAGTTTTATTATAATTTTCTGTAAAAAAAAAATGTCCGGAAATTAGAACTTTTTAGAAACTAGTACTGCCCGATGTACAAAGTGGTTCTAATTTCTGAGATTCTACTGATACACTTTTTTCAAAATGGGCAATTTTCGGCCGTCATCATCTTCCATTTGGAAGCATTTACAGTAAAATTAACGAAAATCGACAACTCGTTATTTTAAGGGGCATCCTAATGTTCATATATATTTCGATTTTTACATGGGGGGACAATTTTACTGAGCAATTTTAAGTAAATTTAATAATTTTCACAAAATTTAACAAGCCATAACTTGGAAACTGCTGGGGCTTATGTTCCAATTGTTATGGGTTTATCTTTTAAAGTACAATTGACATACCAAGTTTGATACAATTCGAAGAGGGTGGACCCAATTCCAATGTTGACATTATAGGTTAACAGGCACAAGTCAAATCTATTTGTAGATTATTAATGCATAAACTGATCAATTTTCACACATTCTAAGATTTTATAAAGTTAAATAGCCCCAGCAGATCATTATTGCAACAAAATTATAATTTGATGCAACTCACCTTCTCGTTTGTAGACCTTGCATAAAAATCCGACAGGGACATGTTCGGATGGCATAAAAATGGTACAATAAACACAAACACTACTTCACTTCCTAAACACTTTTTACTAAATATCGAACTTTTTCTCAAACTTTCATCTGTTTTTTATTAAATTTCTCCCAAAAATAGATTTATAATGGATTTTCTTAAATTTTGTATTATTTCTTGTGACATTCGCGACACTTTTTATATTTTGCTTTTATTCTTATTTTTTGAATTTTTTTTTAACTTTATTTCATTACTTTCATATTCTTCACTATATAAATTCCATAAATAACATGTTTAATATAAATTAATTACTTTACTTTACTTGATAAATTCAATTTTTATAAATTTCTTTTTAGTATTGCAATGCTTTATTAAAAGTTTTCAATAGAACTGAAATTTTTTTCCAATTAGCAAAAAAGTACTAAAAGTTGTGCTGCCACATATTAATAACACCGCAGTGTTGCCAGTTCAAGGGATTAACACATATCAATGGGTTATTATGTATTATGTTTAGGAAGAAAAAATTATGTTGGGAAAACAGTTTATTTAATAAAATTGTATTTACACTTACACGAAATCTAGTTTAAAATTAAGTTAAATCCAGATACAAATTACCCCGCGTTTATTAAATTTGGCAGGCAACTGGATTTCGGTTTGACAACAATATTTTGTAAACAAAATAAAATGGAAATAGCCTCAAACTGAAAATTTTTCTAAAAAGTTATTATTTTGCTGGCGGAAACCAAAGTTTGCAGTCATCATTAAAAAAACAATATTAATTTTGCTGAAAAAATTGTTTTGCAACGAATATATGTATTTCCCTTTGTTGTTCTCGTTATATGGAATTCAGATATTCAGCAAAATATAAAAAAGTTTAAGAAAATCTATTATATGTACATAGAAAGTGCTCTTTTTTGGAAGAAATTTAATTAAAAACAGATGAAAATTTGAGAAAAAGTTCGATATTTAGTAAAAAGGAAGTGAAGTGGTTGTGTTTATTGTGCCACCCGAACGTGTCCCTATCGGATTTTTATGCAAGGTCCACAAATAAGAGAGAAGGTGAGTCGTATCTACAGATATTTTTTTGCAATAATGATCTGTTGGGGCGATTTAACTTTATAAAATCTTAGAATGTGTGAAAATATTCAGTTTATGCATTAACGGTCTACAAATAGATTTGAAGTAGGTCCTCTTCGAATTAAGCTTGGACCATAAGCCCCAGCAGTTTGCAAGTTATGGCTTGTTAAATTTTGGAAAAATTATTAAATTTACTTAAAATTGCTCAACAAAATTGACCAGCACAAATGTTTTGTCTTCCAATTTAGCATTTTCTAGTGTCGACTTCGGCCAGAAAATGTTTTCTTTTCGGTGTTTTAAAACATTATGAATGAATTTTTATTTGTATTTTCGTTTTTAAAGAGAAGCATATTTACTAATGTGTTGCTTTCTTTGGAAAGGGGTTAATGGAGTGATGAAAGGTGGGGAAAGATAAAGGGAAAACATGGCAACACTTTAATTGCGCGAGATGATAAGTCTTAGAACTTTATTGAAGCTTTTTGGTTCATAGCCCTGCTTCATTATTTTAGTTCTGTGGGGTTAAGTGATATGGCAACATCGTAGTTAAGCAGTCAATTAAATATTCGACAGCCGAACATTCGGCCGAATCGCGAAAAATTCGGCAGCCAATTATTTCATGTTACAGTTAAACTTCGGCTTTTTCCTTAAATTTTATTCAAAATCGAATTAAAACGACTCAAAAAATTCTAAAATGCCCAAATCTTAAAACTTTGAAGGCTAAACAATTTTTCACCCTCCAATTTCGCGAAAAATATTTATTCGGTTGAATTATTTTTTTGAGATTTTTTATCATTTATTTATTTTCTAATATCACATTTCCACATTTAACCCACATCGGTATGAGTCCCGTTGAAAGACACTTTATGTTAGCCAAATATGTTTTTGCTGCTTAAAATTTGTTCAAAATAAGTTTTGTCGAAATGTTCTTGAATTATCGATATATTGTTAATTTAAATAAGTTTAATTTGTAGCCCTCAAAGAATCGCAAGACATTACATTATTTTTTTCTTCCACTGTTATTTAACAATTTTTTTAAATGTACGTTGACCAAACTTTAAGATTTTCCCAAGAATCACTTTATTATGAAAATAACTAAAAAGGCTCTTTAGAAAGATCTGTTTAGTTTTATATCTGTACATTTTAATTTTTAGTAAGTGTTTAAAATATGTACAAAAATATTCTATTGAACGCCTTATTGTGAAAACTTGACAAGCCAAATATATTGTTTTAAGGATTTTCGCTGTTTTTTAGACATCCTTGGATTAATATTTGATAGAAGTCTTGCTTAAACACTTATTGCAAGTACGTAAGGTATAAACGTCCTGCAAAAATCATATTTTTTAATTTTTTACTGCTTAAAAGTTAAAAAAAAACTAAAAATAAAATGTGACTTATCAAGTTTTTACAATAATCCCTTCAATTACATTTCACAATCATGCACTTATGACATTTTTCTATATCATGTTGAAGTTATTAGTCAGGTAGACATAATTGAAAAAGTGTTATACTAAGAGTAGTGTTCACAAAAGACTTGGGCAACGTCAATTACAATTCACAATAACTCACTTGTAAATGATACGCTCACACTTGTGAGCTTAAACGCTTGCTTGGAAAATTTTTAATATTTTGAATACCAAACATGGGGATTAGTAACTATATCTGGGTATTAAATAACAGGGCAATTACTCAATCACACCCAATTACAAGTAATTAGACATATAAAAGTAATTGGACTGTAAAATTGTAGAATATGCTTCTGTAAATAACACAGCCCGACAAAATTAAAAAAGATGTTTGCTTCTTTGAATTTAGGAATTTAGGATTTTAGGAATTGCCGTATTTTGTAAAAGTAACAATGTGTGGGATCGACATATCTCAGGAAGTGGGAGGAGCTTATCCAAGATTATTGTATTAATCTCTTCTTTGGAAGATTCTATAGCAGATTAATGCATCAATCATATTTGTGGGTGGGGTTTAAGGGGTTATTTTTATAAAAAAAAATAGCAAAATAGCACTATTTTGGAATTAAAAATGAACCCCTTAAACCCCACCCACAAATATGATTGATGCACTAATTTGCTATAGAATCTTCCAAAGAAGAGATTGATACCATAATCTTGGATAAGCTCCTCCTACTTCCTGAGATATGTCCATCCCACACATTGTTACTTTTACAAAATACGGCAATTCCTATGGAAAAGTTTTACATTTTAAATACTTAAAAAAAAGCTATATCATGACAACTAGAGCTGATAGAGACAAACTGATTACAGATTTGAATTCAGCGCACCCAAATAACTAGAATCAGTTGATAAATTCAAAAAAGCAAATTGAGTGTTGGCCAGTGTAATATTTGATTTGCAAAAAAATGTTTGACTAATTTTAATTTTAGATTTGCTTTCCATTTATTAAGATTTAACTTTGAATTAAAACATTTTAAACTGCAATACATTTTGTCATGTATTCTTTAGTAATTCCTTTTACTTTAATTTTTGTAAGTTAAACTTGCTATATACGAACTTTTATATTGTTAGAAAACATGATATTTAAGGTTTTGAGTGATATAATGAAGTTGATTGTTAATGTTGGTCTACCAACTATATATGGTCCAAGAAGTTCGGTTAGGTTTTTAAAATAAATTAAATTAATACCCATATGTTGTTACTAATCCCCATGTTTGGTATTCAAAAATTTCCAACTAAGCGTTTAAGCTCACAAGTGTGAGCGTAGGTCTGATATTATTAATGATATAGAAAAATTTCACAAGTGAATGATTATGAAATGTAATTAACGTCGCCCAAGTCTGTTGTGTACACCACTCTTAGGGCCATTATTACAACTTGCCAATAGCTAAAGTTCGGATGTTATCTGACAGATTATTAGTTTTTTGTTATTATAAGTATACTTTAAGCTAAAAGTGACCGATAAGCTAAAGGGAAGATATTGTTGCCTTTAACTTTAAACGTAATGTTTATGTGTTTAAAGTTACCACATTTTCTGCTCTATAAAGAAGAAGAAGAAAATACCGAAGTTCACAAATTATTGTTTGTTTGTAAACAAATAAATACAAGAACGTTGCCACTACGTATTTTTATAAACCAATTAATAAACCAATAATCGGTTTTTAGTTTGCTGCTGCCACGTTATCAAAAATATTAATTTTATTTTATTGGGAAGTTGTAATAACGAAAAACATTATAGCTCACTTTATTCCTCATTTTAGCTAAAGTTACTTTTTACTAACATTTACTTTAAAGGCAAGTTGTAATAACGGCCCTTAGTATAACAATTTTTCAATTATGTTAACCTGGCAATACCATTCCAGTTCATGTTTTTTTAATTTATTTCCAAACACTTCCTAAAATCAGCTGTTCAACTTTTGTTTATTTTGATTTTTTTTTTTTTGTAGACATTCAGTGAAAGTTGACAGTTTATTGAAAATTTTCTACACATAAAATTGAGTTTCCTGGCAGTTAAAAAGAATTTTTCTAAAAAAAAAATAAAACAATTTTTTTTAATTATCTTAAAGTATTTAATAGTTATTAAATTTTAACCTAATGTTTATAGAGACCTGCATAGCTCCCGTGAATATAGCCCTAATAAAATATTGTAAGTACATTTTTCTTGGGAAAGTTTAAGAAGAACTTTCACTTTTTTGCCTTTAATATTTTATAAAAGTTATAAGACCTTTGTAATGTTAATTTGTATATTTATTTACTACTCAATTATGATAAACAGGGGGCAAACGAGATGAAGAATTGATTTTACCGATTAACGATTCATTAAGCATGACTTTAAGCACTGATGAGGTAAGGAAACATCAATTTTTGTTCGATATTTTTGTACATTATGGTTATTGTGTATAACAAACCATGTAAGGCATTCATATGCTAAAGTATGTACATGTACGAACGACTATAAAAAAACAACCTTTGACATGCGTTTGGTATTCTCAATTGCTTTTTTGTTTTTTTTTTGTTCCATTTCATGTGCCAAGATGTGTGCAAAAACTACAGCCGCTGCTTGTTCAACATTCAAAGAACATCGTATGTGGTTGAATGGTGAGGAGGTGCCTTTTGAAGAAAATCCCCGTATAATGAGATGTTTAAAAGCATGTAAGAAAATCAATTATTGTAATTACTCTTCATGGAATCTGAAAAACTTGGCAAGGAAAATTAATTTTAAATTCTAATAATTATTTGATTAGAACAGTCTCTAAAAGATAATGATGTTTTCTAGGAAAAAAATCTTACAAATTTAAAATATTTCCATAAATGACCTAAATATTGTAACATTTTTATTTAGCGAAAGTTTAAATTTATATAGGTAACGGTATTTTACAGGTAACGATAAAAAAGTTTTTTTTAAATAAAAAAGTTTTCTAAAATCAGACAAATCGGGGTCTCCATTTGTAAAAGTTATACGCTAATACAGCTTTCTTATGCCCGAAATGGTAAATTTTGACACTCTGTGTTCCAACAGGATAAATATAGAAATATTTTTCTTTAACGCTAAGTCTCCCTCTTCAATTCTTATAAACACGTTTTCCCCGACTGAGCTAGTAGTTTAAAAGATCCTTAATACCATTTTTTTATTTAGACGATTAAATTTTTGTGTTTTTTTTTTAATCTATACTAATATTATAAAGAGGTAATGTTTGTATGTTTGTTTGTTTGTTTGTTTGTAGAAAGTAATCTCCGTAACTAATCATACGATTTCTAATTTTTTTTTACCAATATTTAATTTGGTCCACCAGGATGGACATATGCTATATATCGTTCCGAATTTTTTTTTTTAAGTTATGAGCGGAAACATAAAAATAATCTATGTATATATATAAAATACAATGTTTGTATGTTTGTCCTCTATAGACTCTAAAACTATCCAACCGATTTGGCCCAAACCGGTTTCATTTGAAAGGTTATAGTCCAAATTAGGTTTTCGGCTATATATATTTCAAGTGGACGTGGCACCTCCCACATAAATTGAATAACATTATATATCTTGACTATTGTGATAGCAAGAGTTTTGAAACATTGCAGTATCCCATATATTACTGATTTAAATAATCAGGAAAAAAAATGGGCGGGATCGGACCAATACAAAGTAAATATTTAATATCACATACCTACAGTACTATACTAGCCATAGTCTTAGAAATTTGTGCACGTTGATTATTTGTTAATGTGAATAGTCATGGTAAAAATGGGCGTGATCGGACCAGTGGGCGTGTCAGCTCCAATACAAAGTAAATATTTAATATCATATATCTACAGTTCTATAATAGCCAGAGTCTTAGAAATTGATGCACATTGATTATTTGTTAATGTGAATAGTCATGGGAAAAATGGGCGTGATCGGACCAGTGGGCATGTCAGCTCCAATACAAAGTAAATATTTAATATCATATATCTACAGTTCTATAATAGCCAGAGTCTTAGAAATTTGTGCACATTGATTATATTATGTATAGTCATGGGAAAATTGGGCGGGATCATACCAGTGGGCGTGGCAGCTCCCATACAAAGTGATTATTTAGCTCATATACAAAATTAATATTAATATTAAATATCTAGGGTTCTATATTAGCTATATAGCCTTCAAATTTTGTACGAGTCCATCAATTACAAATATTAGTAGTCGAAATGAAAATGGGCGGAATGGGATAAATGGGCGTGGTACCAAAAGCAAAAAACAAATAAGCATTAAAATAAATTATCACATTCAAGACTTTTGCAAGGTTATTTAATAATGTTGTTCAAAAATTGTTTTAGCGTTCCTCATAGTCCTAGAATAAATAAAAAAGGTAAAGAAGTAAATAATAAATTTTATGATATGGTGTTAAGTAACAATTCATGTTTAACAGGTACACTTAACATAAAAAATATATTATTATTATATTATTATTTGCGTAAAAGAAATTTCTTGATTTAAAGAATTAATTACAATTAAAATTTGAAGGCAAAACAACGTTTGCCTGGTCAGCTAGTTATGAATATTTTTTCAAATTTGCGCGACTTTCTAATGTTGGTAGTTTTATTTTTTTAATTTAGACAATTTTTTTTTTAATCAACGATTTGTTTCAAATTTTTTATTTCATGTTTGTCGACTTTTTTTTGAAAATTTTTTAAAGTTTTGTCTATTTTTCAAATTTTGGTGTTTTTTTCTTAATTTTGCCGAATTTCCATATTAGTGGTTTCTTAAATTTTTAAGATTTTAAAAATTTTGGAGTTTTTTTATTTTTTATCAATATCTTTTATGTTCGGGCCATTTTTTTTTTTTGTTTATTTTGATTAATTTTTGAATATGCCTGACTTTTTCTAATTTTGGTAATTTTTTTAAAATTTCTCGAATTCCTTTTACATTTTTGACGATTTTTAAACTTTTAACGATTTTGGCTTTAAAATTTTGACGTTTTTTGTATTTTTTTTTTCTAATTTTGGTGATTTTTTTTTTAAATTTTAGAGATATTGCAATTTTGTCATTTTTTTAATTTTTTTTTTTTTTTAATATTCATCTTTGGCGATTTTTTAAAAATTTTTAAAATTTTTTTTAATTTGTGGCGATTTTTAAAATTTTTTGCGATGTTGTTAAATTTTGAAGATTTTTCAATTTAACGATTTTGAAAATGTTGTAGTTTTTTCCCATATTTGGCAATAAATATTTTTATGTTTGGCGATTTTTTAATTTTAAACGATATTCTCACATTTTGACGCTTTTTGGCATTTTGTCAATATTTTCATGTTTGGTGACTTTTTCAAATTTTGTTTATTTTTTCAAATTTGGCTGACTTTTTCTAATTTTAATGATTTTGTTTTTAATTTGATCGTATTTTTCCCCATTTTGTCGATTTTTTTAAATTCTAACGATTTTTTTTTTTTTAATCTTTGGCTATAAAGACAAAGGGTGTACTAAATGTTGTATAGTCGTATCGAAAATGGAGATGGTAAAATGTTACAACAATAGATGATATTTAGTGCGATACAACATTTGTAGCTAGGTTAGGTTAGGTCGAAAAGAGGATTTGGAGAAGGGAAAATACTTCCCTAATCCGACTCAAGTCCCTGAGGACTTACACTTAAGCCAGAATGTCGGCTTGTTGTGCGCTGTAAACAATCGGTCCTATGTCACCTTTCTACCCCAGGAACTACGTCGCACTGACGAAACTCCTCAACTTCTTCCATCCTATGCCCCTAAGATCCCCCAATGTGGATATTGGGTCACTGGATAGTATTTCGACCCGGATCCCGGCAAATGCCGGGCATTCACAGAGATAGTGTTCCAAGGTCTCCTCGTCCTCCCCACACGATGTTTAGTGTACTATGTTTAAGTGTGCTAATAGCTTGAAACCCCAACCCAAAATCTTCGCCAAATTGAAAATAAAATTTTATCATCTCTATTTTTACAATACAACCAACGAACATACAATACTTAGTACACCTTGTGAAATCCCTTAACATTTTTATGTTTGGGAATGTTTTTTTAATTTTTATGATTCTTTTTTTTAATTTTGGTAATATTTCTATTTGGCGATTTTTTTTTTTAAATTTTTGTTTTTTTTTTATACACATTTTTGACAATATGTTTTGCGATTTTTTTTTTAATTTTGGTGATTTTTTTTTTGTCTATTTTTTTAAAAATTTTGCGGATTATTTTAAATTTTTGTACACGCAGAATAAAACTGGGGGAATATTATCGAAGTGCTTAGTAACTATACAACTACATAAGTTTCAAGTTAGTTTTACAGATTTCTTGTAAAATATATGAATTTTTTTTTTTGAGACATTTTTTACTACGCTTGTAAATATTTTACTACTACTTTGTAACACTAACTTGAAACTTATATAGTTGTATAATTACTAAACACTTCGATAATATTCCCCCATTTTTTTCTGCGTGTAAGACTTTTCAATACGACAAAGATTCTTCGGAATTGAAATTTAGACACTTTAAAATTTAACAAAAATTCCCGTATTATTTAAACATTTCATGCAACCCAGCAAAACTTTGGTAATGGGTGCGATAAAGTAATGCATTACATTGTTATGTGTACTCCTTACCTGTATCATTATTTTCCAACAAGAAGTAATGAGTTAACGATAATCATCGATTACCTTGTAATGATACCTCATTACATTTTACATTACTTCAAAACATAAAATAATGACTTACCGATCATCAATGACATAATGCATGAATTATAAACGTAAAGTAATTATTAATATATATTGTTGAAAATCTATTTATATACACATTACTTTGTGATTTTTGTAGGCATGAGGGTAAGGTATATATTTGATATCACGAACGAAAACACGAAGCACAACAACTCATTTACATTTTAAGCAATAAAATATTATATGTATCGATAGCTCAGTTTTTAGAGCTCTTGCCTTAAATAATTGTTAAATACCAGGGACCCCCAGGTTCTAATCCCAACATGACTACGTAATTTATTTAAAAAAAAGTTATTTATTTAATTTAAAAAAAATATCTGTAAAAAAAAAATTTTATACATATTTTTTATGAAAATCTATTTATAGACACATTACTTTTTCCCACCATGTAACCATATAAGTAACCAGTTACTTTACCCCCTACAAAGTAATGAGTCCACCCATTACTTTTAGGCTCATCGCCTGTAAAACTCATCAGTGAAGTAAGGTGTAATGTAATGCGTGAAGCCCTATGGCGATACATTACTTTACCCATGATTTGGTAATGTGTGGTTTTGCTGGGAAATCTTGATAAACTTTATATCATATTCATTATAACAGCAAAAAGTGAATATCCATTTTTACAGGCAATTAAAAACGAATTCATATTGATACGAAATAACCAAGCCATAACACACAATGGTTTATTGGCCTGCTCAGAAAATATAATTAAATTTTTTTTGAATGTTAAATCCTGTTCCATCCAATTCGAAGCGAACAAGGAATAAGTTAAATTTTGAAATTCCAATTCCATAACGGTACCATGATAGCAGGAGGGAAATATTTCCGAAATTAAACATAACAAATATACAATGTTTGTATATATTTTACAAAAATTTGTAAATAAAGGGTCCGCCAAATAACTTTTTTTTTTTGAAAATGCTATAAAAAAAACTACTGAATATTTTCTCAAATTTCTTTTTTTATTTGAAAGTAAAATAATTTCATTCAAATGGCTGCCTCGGCTGGCCATGCAGTAGCCTACACGATCGGTCCATTTTTTAAGCACATTATCGAATTATCGATTGTGTGCAGCTGTTTTTCACCAATTTCTTCACGAATATTGTCCTTTAAGGCATCAATTGTCTCTGGCTTGTTGGCGTAACACTTATCTTTGACGGCACCACACAAATAATAGTCCAACGGTGTCAAATCGCAGCTCCGAGGTGGCCAGACGACATCAACTCTGCGGCTGATAATGCGATCTTCAAAAACAGGGCGCAAAACATCGAGTGTAGCTTCAGCTGTGTGGCACGTAGCGCCATCCTGTTGAAACCAATATCCTCCTTCAATTTTTGTGAACAAAAATTCGTTCAACATTGCCCGATAACGATCGCCATTGACTGTAACGGCCACTCCTTGCTCATTTTCGAAGAAAATGGCCCAATTATGCCTCTGGACCAAAATCCGCACCAAACAGTGACTCGTTTTGGGTGTATCGGCTTTTCAATGTATGCGTGCAGCAATATTCTCGGGTGTACGCACTGTTTTTGGCTTTTCACGCTTTGGTTTATCGATGAGGATGCCAGTTTCTTTCACTTTTTTCACAAGATAACGAACATACGGTGCTTCTCTTCTTCCAACATCCGTACGCAATTTTCGCACACATTCTGCAACATTACCATGATTTTCAAAGTAATGTCGCAATATTTCCCAGCGTTGTTCAAGCGTATACACAACGATATTCGTTCAGCGGAAGGATAAAACTAATTATCTGTCAAATCAGACATGAGCTAAGTGTTACCATTCACGAAATAAGCACTAGTTGAAAAAAAAAACGTTAGATGGCGGGCCCTTTATTTTTTTTTCCATTTTTCGGAAACACATCTTTAAAACAAATCTTGATTCTGATTATTTTTAATCTTGACTCTGTTATGTTGTCAGATAAAATATCATGTATTTATATGAGATACTTCAAAAAGGATTTGCTTGTTTCTTTTTATCCATTAAACATAAAAAACTAGAAAAATTTCATTTCATAGAACTTAAAAAAATCACTAAAGTTGCACTGGAATGAACGAGCAAATGAAACATGTCATTAAATTAATGTTGATCTAATTATCGTATGAAAAATTAGATCAAATCACTTAATTTTGCTGCGGTTTAGTTTTAAATTAAAGGCATTTTCGAAGCCATTTAAAATCAATTATTGGAAGTGGAAAAGCAGCATATACTGATTATTTTATATGCACTAAAAAAATGCATTCTTGAAGAATGCATTTTCAAGACGGAGTAAAAAACAAAATTTTAAGTTGATAAGAATTTCGAAAACTTTTTACCGCTAAAATACGGTTATTGATTCAAAACCCTTTCAGCTGACTATCGTTATCCCTAAAATACCGTTACCGATATAATTGAAATACCGTTATCCGTAAAATACCGTTACCGATATAATTGAAATACCAATAGCCCTAAAATACCGTTACCGAAAGAACTAAAATACCGTTATCGCTAAAAATATCGTTACCGTTTTTTTGAAATATTTAAAATGTATTATATTGTATTATATTATATATATATATATATGTATTATATATATTATATATTTTGTTAAGATTAAACTCAGTAATCAGTTTTTGGCCATTAGGTTTTTTGGTTACAAAAGGAAAATAAAAATATAAATATTTCCATATAAATTTCATATTCATACTCTATATGGTTATGCCTTAATCTTTGTTTAATTTGGAATAAGTTAACAGGTCTAATTATCTATAATTTCTTATTTATCCTTTCAGTACAACGTTTGGCTTTGGCAAAGGGAGAATCTCTTAAATTCCCGCTCGAATGGAAGCTTCATTTAGTTTCGCACAATAATTTTCCCACTGCCGCTGGTTTGGCATCAAGTGCGGCTGGTTATGCTTGTTTAGTTTACACTTTGGCTTCTTTATACGGCATATCTGATGAAGAACTTACTGCTATAGCACGCCAAGGCAGTGGCTCAGCTTGTCGTAGTTTACATGGTGGTTTTGTACGTTGGCATATGGGTAAATCAGAAGATGGTTCAGATTCGTTAGCAATGCCAGTTGTATCGGCTACCCATTGGCCTAATATGCATGTTTTAATTCTGGTTGTTAACGATGGACGTAAAAAAACTAGTTCAACTAAAGGAATGCAAAGAGCGGTAGAAACATCGGAACTTATTAAATATCGTGCTAAACATTGTGTTCCCCAACGCATAATAGCCATTACGGATGCTATAAAACAAAGAGATTTTGAAACATTTGCTAGAATTACTATGCAAGATTCAAATCAATTTCATGCTATTGCTTTAGATACTTATCCACCCTGTGTGTATATGAATGATGTATCACATGCTATAGCGTCATTTGTGCATGCTTACAATACTGTCGTGGGACATACACGTGTAGCCTATACCTTTGATGCTGGACCAAATGCATGTCTATATGTCTTAAAGGAACATATAACATCTGTATTACAAGCTTTACAAAAATCATTCCCCAATGATGCTTCTACAAGTGTTGAATATATTAAAGGTATAACTAACGATTTGGAAACCTCTACGGAATCTACAGCGCCTTCTGCCACAGATGATATTATTTTAAATGGTAATTACTCATTTACCATGAATGAACGTAATCTACTTAAATATATCATACATACCAAAATTGGTTTGGGACCTCAACGTTTATCCAAAGATGATAGTCTTATAAATTCCTTAACTGGTCTTCCATTACAGTAAATTAATTCAATAAATTCTACTGGTTTCTACATACTCTTGGGAAATTATAAACCAATAAATTAAATCAAATCGCAACAATCGAGTGAAAATAAATCTTCGAACAATTTATCCATAGAAATATCAAAACGCTTCATAGTAAACGATGACAATAACGAAAAAAACTTCTTTTTTTATATATATAAACTTTTGTAGCCGAATACTTAATTCTAATTAATGATGATTACGTAGTAATCCATATTTATTAAAATTTACAATTCTTACTTAAAAAAGTAAAAAAACAAAAAACGAAAAACGAAAACTAGTGAAATTATTTATTTAAATATTAAATACTAATGCTTTGCTTACATTTTTTTTTTTTAAATAAAAATATTGTAGTATTATTAGAGTAGACGCAAATAAAGAAAAACTTTAGAAAAGTAAAGTTTTGTATATTATTTTCGTACACTCAGAAAATTATTTTTTAACCACATATCTGTCATTCGTGTACTCAACGATATCTGATAGTAATTTTTGAACTGTAATTGTAGTCAATGGTAAATGTAAAATAACTAGTGTGTGCGCCCCGGTAGGCTAGTTGGTAGCGTGCTGGCTTATCAGTGCGGGGGTCGTGGGTTCGATTCCCACCAGAGGCACTGGTCTGTTTTCGCTACAACGCGCCGAAGGCCATAGTAGCTAGTGCTCGGTTAGGGTAATAGCATATAATTTGTAATTATAAGATTATTAATTAATAAAAAAAAAAAAAAAAAAAAAAAAAAAAAAAAAACTAGTGTATGGCCAATTCGGTTAATCGATTAAACAATTGATTGATTGATTGATCGGTGCTGTTTCGGTTAATGTTGAAACAAATAATTTAAAACTCTAAAAGCACTGCATGACATCATTTGTGGCGTTGTGGTGTAATGGTTAGCGCGTTGGACTGTAACACAGATGGTACCGGGTTCGATTCCCGGTGACGAAAACATCAATTCAGAAAAAAATAATATGTATGAGTTTTCTATCACTTATATGTATCGGTGTCCCATAGCACTTAACCCCACCGAAGTAAAATAATGAATCAGGGCTATGAAACAAATAGCTTCAATAAATTCGCCAACTCTACATCAGGTGGCGAGCAACAACTGTTCTAAGACTTATCTACTCGCGCAATTACAGTGTTGCCATGTTTGAAGCCCTTCATCTTTCTCCAACTTTCATCTCTCCACTATCCCCTTTCCAAAGAAAGCAACACATTAATTAATAGGAAGAATTTCCTGAGTGTTGCTTCTCTTTTAAAAAAAATAAAAAAATTTTAATGTCGAACAGTGATAGATCGCTGAAAAAAATAATACTAGAAAATGCTAGATGGAGAAAAATAAGTGCTAGAAAAAGTGCTAGATTTTGTTTGCATATATCTCTATAGAACACTTTATACTTTTTTTGAACACTAAAAAACAAATGACAATTTTAGTTGAATTTACTAAAATGTTAGTTGTTCTTTCTTTAAGTGAAATTTCATATGTTTTTAACTACATTTGCAGTGGTTTTTACTTACATAGTATTCTAAGTGTATATGTGATAAAAAATGTAAAAATTCGTAAACAAGATTTTGAAATACGTTAAAACTTTTTATATCAATTTAAAAACAAGTGTACTCATACTACTTTCAAAATAAATGGTACATATTTTGTGATACATAATTAAAGTTAAAAGTTTTAAAAGATTTGTGTTAGCTAAAGTGGAGTTTTGTAGCATAACTCCGATCACTTGAAAATGTTAACCATAAATAGAATTTTTTGTCGGCGACACACAGTGGAAAAAAATGCCAATCTCGCACACAAATATTAATTACGTCCAAACTACTGGTTTGGTGTTAATAAAATTTGTGGATGATTTCTCAGAAGAATTACGGCTTCCTCAAACATGTCATCAATGTCATGTAGGAGAAACACACGATGCACCACAGAGCGCCAAAATACCCCCATTTTGCAAAAAAGAAAAATGTTTGAATGTTTCACTTTTGTCTTCTTTGCTATATTTCTCCTTTTTTTTTTGCTATTTGTAATCTCGAAAAGTGTATAAGGAAATAGCGTATCAGCATGGTTCTATATATTTTACCGTAGCAATCTTATTTAAGCTCAAAAATACCCATATTTTCCAAAAAAAGTACATTTATTCCCGAGCTGATTTCTCATAAGTCGCTGGCAATAAAAGCGTTTGGTTTTTTGATACATCTTATAGTAGAGGCTTTAATGATTTTAAGTGTATTTTATAACTTTTCGACGTACACAGGTATTTTTGTGCAATTTTAAAAATGCACAAACATTTCTTCTGAGTAATCTTCCAAAAATGTTATTAAGATCGAACCAGTAGTTTACAAGTAATTAATTTTAAGTGCTAAATTAAAATTTTGCCACACTGTACGACACCCCCTTGCGGATGAGCAGAGAATTAAAAGTGCGGGGTATTAATTAAATCAAAAGTACATTTCGGACGCCGCTCTTTAAAATATCTACAGCCCAATTTTAGATTTTTGTATTTTTGGCTCTAGTTTTTTTTGACATAATGGCTTCCACTCAAAAAAGTTCTACATTACTACATGACAGTTATTTGTGCAGTAATGCGTTTGTAGTTGTTTTAACTGCAATTGCAGTTGCTTTGTTTAGAAAAATAATATTTAATGTTTTGAGGGTTGCTTTTTTAAGCAACCTACCAAAATTAACGCATTTCGGTAACAGTTATTTTATGCAGTTCTTTCGACTTTTTGACAAAGTGCGTGTGTATATAAAAAATACGAAAACAGAAAAACCAACATGGCTGTGTAACAAGCTGCTTGTTTATACATTTTTTCTCTTTTATCTTTAGTAAAAAAGAAAATGTTAAAGAAGAAGGCAAATAAAATAAAAAACGCTGTACATTTTTTGTATTAAATAAATGAAATAGATTAAATTTTAAGGTAAGATTTGGAATAGAAGATAAGTTGATTTACTTGAATATTATTAAATGTTGTATTTCTTTTCTTGTAGCTTTTTATATTTATATATTAATCAAATCAAAAAACAATATTCCATCTCTTGAAGACAGACATGCAGCAGAAATGGTATGGAAAAATAGCGTGAATATTTAAAGCGGTATTTTCTGTAAATATATTTTTAAAATAATGTGTTTATTAAATAATAAAATCAGATTACTAATATTTACAAAAAAGTTCTTTTTTTTATTAATATTCTTATTTTTCTTCGATCTTTTTAAATAAATTTTTGTCTTTTGTTTTATTGAGCTAAAGATCCTTTATTTTATAATTATAATTATTTATTTCCAATATTTCGTCTTCGCTTTGGAAGACTTCTTCAGGGAAAATTTTTTTATAATTAAAAAACTTAAAAATAATAATTACAAAAAAGGCGGGAAATAAAATATTTTCTAATGTCAAATTAAAGAATTAACCCAGAAAACAAAGTATAAATAATTGAAATATTATAACATAGCAAACAATTTTAAATTAATAGTTTCTTAAAATCTAAATGAGAATTATAATAATTTTATTATTTCCTATTGACTAAATGTCTGTAATTCTGTGCAATATTGGATGTGTCTGTTTTATAGTTAATCCTTTGTGTTGATGGTACTTTTATGATCTGTAACATTTCTAATGTATATCTTCGTTTATAATTGCTTTCTGTGTTTAAAATTGATGTGTTATCAAAATCTGGATAATGATTGGAGTTGCTGCAGTGTAATGATAATGCTGTTTTTTGCGTAGAAGTGGTTTTATTGTATTTTTGATCGGATTTATGACCTGCTATTCTAGTTTTCAGTTTATTCTAGTTTTCAGTTTATTCTTTGTTTATTCTTTATTAAACACCAAGATCATCTGGCTGTAGTTTTAAGTTTCCAGGTAAAAGAGGTTCATAAGAAAAAGTTTAACAATCTTATTAATTTGCAACAGAAAGAATTAAACATAAGACATAATAACAAATGGTTTGTTAACAAATCTGATGTTAACATCCCTGCTGATGTCGAATGGGTTCTCTCTCTAGGACGAAAACATGCACTTCCTATTAGAGGAAGAGATTTTCCAGTTTTAAAAATGATAGCAGATGGTGAAGATTTTATTCAAACTTTAAAAGAGAAGGAGGATCAGGAAATAGCTAGGAATAGGTTTACGAATATTATAGATAACCATTTGAATAGGGAAAGACTTACTAATAGAGATAAATTTATGTTAGAAAAAGTAAATACAACTAGAAAATTCTTAAGTAATAATGACTTACTTATTTTAGACGCAGATAAGGGTAATACAACGGTAGCAATGAATAGATGCGACTATATTACAAGAATGAATAACATTGTAGGTGATATTGACACATATGAATTGTCAAATAAGGATCCTACTAGCAGATTACAGACAACGAACAATAGTTTGGTTGAGGACCTCTTTAAGTTGAAGATTATCACGCCATTAGAAAGGAACAGATTTAGGACTAATATATCTACAGCACCTAGATTGTATGGGGTTCCTAAAATTCATAAAGAACAATTTCCCTTGAGACCAATTTGTTCTTTTGTAAATTCCCCATCTTATGAACTTTGTAGATATGTTACTAGTATTCTGAAGAAAGTAACTGAGAACTCTAAATACAATGTAAAGGATTCTTTAGAATTTAGAGAAAAGATAAGGAACTTAAAGATACAAGATGATGAAAAACTTATTTCACTTGACGTTGTATCTTTGTTTCCTAGTATTCCAGTAGATAAAGCATTAGATATTATTGAGGGCAAATGGAATATTATAAAAGAATACACGAAAATTGGGAAGGACCTTTTCTTACGCATCTTGAAATTTTGTATAGGAGATAACAGATATTTTAAATATGATAATACAATATATTTACAACGAAAGGGTCTTCCAATGGGATCTCCAGCTTCTCCGATTGTGGCTGACATAGTAATGGAAGAATTATTAGATTCTTGTATTGAGAAATTAGATGTAAAACCAAAAATAATTACAAAATACGTTGATGATTTGTTCTGTATTATTCACTATAATTCAGTTAATAATATTTTGTCAACATTTAATTCATTTCATGAAGATATAAAATTTACGATAGAAGAAGAATGTAACTCTAAAATTCCCTATTTAGATACATTGATAATGAGAAGGAATAACATCTTAAAAATAGATTGGTATCAAAAACCAACAGTTCTAGTAGGATTATAAATTACCATTCAAAACACCCCAAGAGAATAATAATTAATACTGCGAAAAATCTAATTGACAGAGTATTAAGAATAAGCGATGTAGAATTTCATGAAACTAATATAAGAAAAATTAAGGATATTTTGAAGGATAATAATTACCCAATACATTTAAGCTGCAAATTAATAAGACAATTTAAAAACCCGAATAATGTTAATACGATAAGGGTTGCGGAACCCAAAATTTATAAATCTTTAACTTATGTTCCTCTTATATCTGAAAGATTAGAAAAATCCAAAATTTTCGATGATAAGAAATACTTAGTAGCACATAGAACATATAACACATTAGGTTCACTATTTAGCAAGACAAAAGATAAAATAAGTAAATTTGATATGTCCAATTTAGTTTATAAGATACCATGTAGGGGTAATGACACAGAAAATTGCACTAAAGTATACGTAGGCACCACAAAGAATAAACTGAAAACTAGAATAGCAGGTCATAAATCCGATCAAAAATACAATAAAACCACTTCTACGCAAAAAACAGCATTATCATTACACTGCAGCAACTCCAATCATTATCCAGATTTTGATAACACATCAATTTTAAACACAGAAAGCAATTATAAACGAAGATATACATTAGAAATGTTACAGATCATAAAAGTACCATC
Source organism: Delia radicum (assembly GCA_021234595.1). Lineage (NCBI taxonomy): Eukaryota > Metazoa > Arthropoda > Insecta > Diptera > Anthomyiidae > Delia > Delia radicum. The sequence continues at coordinate 82,242,489 of CM037853.1, read as the reverse complement.
AACACAAAGGATTAACTATAAAACAGACACATCCAATATTGCACAGAATTACAGACATTTAGTCAATAGGAAATAATAAAATTATTATAATTCTCATTTAGATTTTAAGAAACTATTAATTTAAAATTGTTTGCTATGTTATAATATTTCAATTATTTATACTTTGTTTTCTGGGTTAATTCTTTAATTTGACATTAGAAAATATTTTATTTCCCGCCTTTTTTGTAATTATTATTTTTAAGTTTTTTAATTATAAAAAAATTTTCCCTGAAGAAGTCTTCCAAAGCGAAGACGAAATATTGGAAATAAATAATTATAATTATAAAATAAAGGATCTTTAGCTCAATAAAACAAAAGACAAAAATTTATTAATATTCTTTTTTTTTTAAATGCTGGAATGTTGTTTTTCCTGCATTTGTAATTGTATTTACTACATTTGACAGTTAATTTTTAACAGTTAAAAATAATTACACATTGCAGTTGATTTAAATGCAAATGTAGTTATATTAACTTCCATTTGAAGTTGATTCTACCTACATAATTTTCTTAGTGTATCTAAAAAAATGTAAAGAAAGCTTTCATTAAAATAATCTATTGAAATAAAAGAGTTATTAAAGCTTGAAGTTGGACAATGTTGATTTTTAGACATTATTTAATATCTACACTCAAAAAAATAAGTTAGTAGAAAAGTTAGTATACTATTTTTCAACAAATTTTTTTTTCAAATTATGTTTTCAGCTAAAATTTTAGTTATACTTATTCAGCACTTAACTGTTTTGAACTAATATTTTACTAATTTATTTTTCTAAAAAAATGTGCTGATTACCCCATGAATAGTGTGGACGACAACCAGATTAAAAGACAAAAGCAGAATTAATTAGATGTCGCAGCATGTCTAGATGTAGTAGTGACGAGGAAAATGATACTAAAAACAAACAACTCTACTAAGCCATAAAAAAATCAACCATGGAAGATTTTTGTATCTGGTTTTCATACATAAAACAAAATTGTGGATTGAAACAACTTAAATTTAGCGTTGTCACCGGCTTGTGACAGTAATTAAATAAAAGACAAAATAAAATATTTAAATTTTATAAAGACTAAATGTGTATTTGTAAATTAAATGTTTATAGATATTAATAATCTAATGTGGTCAAATTGCAAACAAATATACAGACAGGTAGACAGACTAAAGCAAAAGACACACATCTTAGGTAGATTTCCTTCTTTTTCCTTTTTTATTATGTTTCCTTTTTCTTATATCAAAAAAATGATTGTATATGCTACTAATGAATACATACATACCATTTATAAAAACCTGCATACATACAGGGTGACTGATAAATATGCTACATTAAGAAAATCAAATAACTTTTTTTTTCAACTCATATAAATATTTTCTTTATTTTTTCATTTGAAAAGCAATACATTTTTATAAGTATTTTTAATGGGTTTTAAAAAACAATGTAATTAAAATGACTTCCACGCCCGATGACGTCAAGCTAAATTCCGTGCAAATTACAGAGAACATGTCAAGCTAAGGGGCAAGTCTACTGCGTTCAATTCCCTTGTTATTTGATTTTTAAAGGAAAGAAATGAAAATCCTTAAGCAGAACTGTCCGTATTGACTGTCTGGTGATACATATTTGAGCAAAAATATTCCTTGTCGAAACTCTAAAGGAGTGCCGCCTAATGTGCCCCTTAAGTTTGTTTAGCTGCCAACGCCAGCCTCCAAAGCATTGTAGTGGAGCACAATCAAAATGTTAGTTTCATTACCCCATTTGTTCATTTTCCTTAAATTGAAAGACGAATAAATGAAACCAAAAAATATAACCGATTAATAACTGAGAAAAAGTTATTACGTTTTTTTTGTAGTGGCATTTATCAGCCACCCTGTATTACAAAACAAAACAAAAAAACAACAATATTTTGTGGGGTTTTTTTTTTTGCTTTTGTACGTGTTGATTATGACCGTGGATGGTAACCGATTCTGTGTGGTTATGGGTCATAGTAACGCTATTTTCTTTTATTTCGGTAACGGTGTTTTAGGTGTAACTATACTTCAGTTATTTCGGTAACAGGCTTTTAGCGTTAACGGTATTTTATTTATTTCGCTTACGGTATTTTAGCGGTAACGATATTTTAGATATTTCGGTAACGTTATTTTAGGGAAAAAGATTTTTCAATTATTTTGGTAACGGCATTTTAAGGGTAACGTTATTTTCGTTATTCAGGTAATGTTAAATCACACCGATATTTTTAGCCCTATTATGCCCGAGTTTGAATGACTGGCTAGTTTATGATCATACTTTGGGAAAATATATCTATTTAAAGAAGTTTTTTTTTTTAGATCTTGTTAGATTTTTTCGGTAACGGTATTTTAAGGTATTGATATTTTAATTATATCGGTAACGGTATTTTACGGATAACGGTATTTCAATTATATCGGTAATGGTATTTTAGGGATAACGATAGTCAGTTGAAAGATGTTAGAATCAAAACGGTATTTTAGCGATAGTGACAGCCATCCCTGATTGCGTATATTCATGTGTATAAGCATTGAATGTACGTATCAGATAACGGCTTGAGTGCCTTATTTCATGCTTTTGAATGCAATCACAAAAAATGAGTACATTGTTGTCAACTCACATCATCTCAATAAAGCAACAATCGACAGAATTGAGAAAAGTGAGTGTAACGAAAACCATGCATTGCTTGTCTAGTGTTAACTTCACTTAATACTCACGAAAACAACGAATACACAACGATTGGTATGAATGGTCTCAATGTTAAATGAATAAAACGTTAACAAATTTTTTTGTAAAACATATTACTGTATTAAGAAAATTAAAAAATTGTATACATATTTTATGTTTAATAAAATTAAACAAAAATTTATACATATTTCATGTTTAATAAAACTAAAAAAAAATTATTATTATTGCTACAGGTCAACGAATACTACGCGAATGTTGTGATTGATTTCATGTTATTCATGTGTCATCATTTCATTTCATTGCTTGACTTGTAACGGCATTATAAAAATTAATGTTAAAAAGGCATTCAACAAAAACAATAAATGTAATAAACAGCAACAGCATAAGCTGTTGTTGTTGAATAAAAGCAATGCAAAAGCAATGTAGTTATGAATGGACAACAAAAACGAATGGTCTCATTCTGTTCTGGTCTTATGTATGATGAAATAAATAGTATAATTTAAAATTTGCTTCAAAATTTTTAGAGGTCTACCCACATTTTCACTCATAACTTTTAAACGCGTTAACCGATTTTGATCATTTTCACTAGAAAACTGCTCATGATATCAACAAACAATTTGACTGAAAATTAGCAGCACCTCTTCTGTATTGGCGGAGTATTTTGTGTTTCCACAGAAAGACGGACGGACAAACGGGCAGACGGACATGGCTATATCGACTTCTCTATTCATGCTGATCAAGAATATATATAGTTTATGGGGTCCCAGAACTTTTTTAAAAGAATTACAAACATTTTACAAAGTGAATATACCCTCCGCACTATGGGATGGAGGGTTTAAAAATGGTGCTTAATATTAAAAATTTAGAACTTTTTTTACATATTTCTGATTTTATTGTATTTTTAGCTGTATTGTTTATACTCTAAAAAACTGTTTTGAAAAACATTCTTTTGTTTTGATATTCTAGAAAACACTCAAACAAATTGACAACAATGTTAGAAGCATTTCTTAAAAGCATTTTACTTTCCATATGTTTTTTATTTTCCATAAAACCATGTTTTTGGCACTTCGATAATAATTTCGAAAAAATTCGAGTTTTCGAAAGCTTTTAGGATTTGAGAACACCAAATTTCAATTTCGCGTAATTTCACAAATTCGTTCTAATTGCAAAACGTTCTTATGTAGGGACATGGTCGATAATTTTTTCTGTTTTGATATTCTAGAAAACACTTAAACAAATTGACAACAATGTTAGAAGCATTTCTTAAAAGCATTTAACTTTGAGCCGAAAAAAAACATTAGGATTCCTTAATATGAAATGTATTTTATATGTTAAAAGGTTAAATTATACTAATTTAGCAATAATTATTATAAAATTAGCTTTTAAAAAAAAAAATATTCCTTAAAAAGTACAAAATTTTGCGAAATCAGAATTTATTTTATTTATGTTCGAAAAAGCAGCGTTGCCAATAAAAATAAATGTGTATGAAAACAGTGATACCATCGTTATTCAATCTACATCAGGAGTGCCCAAAAGTTCCTTATGGAAGAGCAAACACCAATACATTTAAAGAAAAACTAATTTTTATTCAATATTTTTTTTTTGTAAAAACCAATCCATACAAAGAAAAAAGAAAAAAATATGTCAATGTTTACCAGCAAAGCATACGAAAGTGTTGTTGCTTTGCGCTTGCGTGTATAAAGTGAAGAACGACAAAAAAACTAATAAGACAAAGTTGTTTGTGTATTTCGTATTGCTAGTGCTGAGCGCTCTATATGTGTATTAAAACACACAGCCTATAGCTAAGTGTTTTTACAAAAACAATTGAGTACCAAGCGCATAGGCCGTGGGTACCCCTGATCTACATATACCAAACTTAATTGGTTCATAATTAAAAGCTGAACCAAGTAAATGAATAACTAAAATCTTTTTTTTAAGTTTAAAAGTAATATAATTCTGTTTAACAAGATTTTAGTAACGATAAATATTAAGAAAACATTGTTTATTAGGGAAACATTCATTTGGCATCTCTCTTTAAGAATATATGACATCAAAACATGTGTTCAATCATATGTTAATAAAAGCGCGCTCATAAAGAAAAGAAAATTTTTTTCAAGTTTAATAATTGTTGCTTAAATATACAAAAAAATGTAAGTTACATATTTTTAACAATGGTATTGAACTATTTCCCATTTGTATAGACATTTTTTCTAAAATCATGTCAAAGGCTGTTTTGTTGACACGATAAAACCCTAGGAACCTTTAAAAAAAATCGTGACTTTTATTACGGTTTACAAAAAGAAAATAACACTTACGCAGAGTCTGTGATGGACAAAGGGTCCGAAGCATCTCTTAAACCACGTTTTCTTATATTTTCATTGTGGATTATTCTTCTTTTCAGTCCTATAAAACTTAATATAAAAGCAGACGGCATTTTAAATTATTGTAATTTTTGATTTTTAATAAACAATGTTTTTGACAAGAAAATCATATGTTTTTGTCCCTTCGATAATAATTTCGAAAATAATTCGAATTTTCGAAAGCTTTTAGGATTTGAGAACAAAAAATTTAAATTTCGTGTGATTTCACAAATTCGTTCTAATTGCAAAACGTTCTAAAGTAGGGACATGGGCGTTTGTAAATAGTACAAGTATTTTTTTCGAGCTGATAGCCTTGGCAGCTAGTGCTCCTTAAACTTTTTAGTCTTGGAATTTATTCATAAGATTAACCCAATAAATAAATAATAAAATAATTAATAAGAGAAAAACAAATTATATGTAACTAGCTGACCCGACAAACGTTGTTTTGCCTTCATATTTTGTTTGTGTATTAGGTTGGATTAAAAACCATCCTCATTGCATGTGCTACACGTATTTAGCTATTTTTTATTTTTTGTACCCGTATTCAAGTAATGCTGTGTAACAAAGCAAAAATTTTTGATGTTCACACAATTTATATGATAATGACAACAAGTTTTCAATTTATTTTTTGATCAATGGTTATAATCTTTAACTTCAAACTCATATGTGTATTAGTTCTCATGTAGTGAGTAAACTAGTTCATATGAATGTTTGATGTTTGGCATGGGATTGTTACCGCTTTCAAAACGTGTTCTGATGTTGGGAACCTAGAAAATTCCCGAAATAGATCTATCAACGCATTCCTGAAAGGGTCAAATAATAAATTTGAAAACAAAAAATTCTATAGATTATTTGTTAGGACAATATCCTAATGAATAAATATAGAGTATGGCCTCGAACTTGAATAATTTTCATTTTCATTGAAAATGAATAATGTTCAGAAAAATCACCACATCTCGACCAAACGAAAATATTTTTAAACAATTTTTTTTTAAAAAACCATTCTCATTGCATGTTCTACAAAACGTATTCAGTCATTTTTTTTTTTATGCAGCCGTTCTCGAGTTATGGAGTGACAATCAAAATGTACACTTCTTTTTATATATCGAGGGCTTATATTCAATACCGTCTATCTACATTTTCACGAAATTTTTTTTTATGCCAAACTCATCTCTGACCCCATCTGCATGTACTGTAAAAATTTCAGTGGAAAAAAACTATTTTTAGTACTATATATCCTGTATTTTATCATTTGTCTATCTACAAAGATACTTATTTATGAATTTTATGACGGCAATACCGTCTATATACATCATAGAATTTTGTCGTTTTATTTAATTTCAGGCTATTTCTCTGTTTCATATCTATTTATTCACTGTTCGTTTTTCGGTTTTTTTTTTCATAATACGCTGTGTATGCGGTGGTGTGCCCTTTATATTATTTTCTAGCTACAAATGAGTATGCAAATAAATGAATTCAAACGCAAAAACTCAAAAACACAAGCAAGAATGTACTAATTTGATACTAATTTGAAATTGACCACTTCACCTCGATTTAAAATCTAATGCCCAATTCACACGGTGATTTTTGCAACGTCTGTTTTTCTTAATTTGCTTTAGCAGTTGCTTCCAAAAATCATTTGCATTTACATGATGATTTTTAACAGACGCCTGTTTTTTGTAACCAGGGTTGATTATATTTGATTGTATGTATATGTATATTGTATATGTTGATTATATTATAACAACGGGCTCAACTTGTAAAACAACAAGACAAACTTGCAGCTGAAGAAGGACGATGTCACGTGTTCACCATGGATGCACAAGCGGTAAAGCTTTGCCCTGACATTAACGCCTCAGCCATTTATTATAAAACACGCCTACAAGTGCACAACTTTACCGTGTACAATCTCGCCACGCATCAATGTACAAATTACTGGTGGAACGAGACTGATGGAGACCTCTCCGCTCCGACGTTTATTTCGTGCATAATGCACCATTTGTCAACACACTGTCTAACAGATACTCTACCAATAATAATTTACTCCGATGGCTGCGGTTACCAAAACCGTAATCACTTTTTGTCGAATGCTTTGTCCAATTTTTCAATATAAAACAACAAAATCATAGAACAAAAATACTTGCAGAAAGGACACACTCAGATGGAGTGTGACAGTGCCCATGCAAAGATAGAGGCTAAGTTGAAAAATCAAACCATATATTTGCCATACGACTACGTCAGGGTAACCAAAGGTGCCCGCAAAACAGTCAAAATCAAGAACAAAATTATTAAAATGCCATTTGATGCATTACATTTAAAGTATGATTTTTTTAAGAACTATATGGATACGAACCTTATTCGATTTTCCAGTATTAGACCTGGTCGAGCAAAAAATGATCCGACAGTATCCCAACTAAGATCTCTCTTATATTCCCCAAGTGGTACCATTAAGTTTAAAGTGAATTTTGATCATAATTACACTGAACTACCTATTAGAATAAAGCAATATGAAGGTCACATAGAACCAAAACAATTGTATACCGGTCGACTACCAACTCAGCAAAACAAATGGAAACATTTACAGGAGTTAAAGGCGGTAATTCCAGAGGAGTATCACTACTTCTATGATAATCTTAGCCACGCGCAGTAAAAATTATAATAAATTATAATAAAAAAATTATAAAAAAAAATTGTCTTTGAATTTAAACTGATTAAACAATTCTTCTGAACACGCCTACCCTCTATCTGACACCCTTTTTGAGACACCCATGCCAAAAACAAACAAAAACTAGTCAAAAACAACCCCTAGCTCCCTGAAGGGTTCAAATGTTAGAACAGGTCCTACTATTTTTCTATCCCCAACATTTCTTGTTAACATATCTACCCCCTATCTCCCACCTTTTTCGGGGTCTCCATACAAAAACCGTAATACAAACTTAATTTTAAAATAAGGCAATACCGTCTATCTACATATTGTTTTCCTACACAATGATTTCATTTTTGAGGCAATACCGTCTTTCTATCATAGAAGCTAAAATAACGCGAATTTCAAGAAACTTCTTAGTTAGAACGTTTGTTAGACACATTCTGTTAATATTGTAGAAGATGAGTTCATCGAAATTGTTGCTTATTTGCGAATAAAACAGTTTTTTGGCTCTCCTGAAAAATTGTGTTTTTGTAGATAGACGGTATTGAATATAAGCCCTCGATATATAGATAGATTTGTTAGGTTATTTTAAAGTTATCGGTATTTTAAGGTTAACAGTATTTTAAGTTATTTCGTTGTTATATTTTATGGTTATCGGTATTTTAAGTTATTTCGTTAATGTTATTTTAAGGTTAAAAGTAGTTCCTTGAAAGGTTATCGATATTTTAGGAATAGTATTTGTCAATCATGCCTCAAGGTGATTAAAATACAAAGTTTTTTTTTTAATTTTAAATTTTATTTGTATAATTAATATCAATATTACATTCAATAAATTGATTAATATTTTTTGTTGTAATTGTTAATTCTTCATTTGTTTGTTTATTGTTTGTAATGTGTTTTACTACATATTTTTCTTCAGAATGGATCTTTTTTTTATTTTTTCATAATAAATTCTTTTAAATGTTTGTTTCCGAAATTTATTTATATTTTATTTTATTTTTGGACTAATTCACATTATATTCTGTTGTATAAATAACACATGCAAAGTTCATATATATATATATTTTGTTTTAATGAATTGTAATTTTGGTTTTTTAAAGTATTGGTGATTAGGAGCACGAGTAAATTTTATTAATTTTAATTTTTATTAAGAAAAAATTATGAAACGGACAGAATTTTATATTTAGGAAATTTTTTTTTCTTAATTTTATTAAAACTAAACAATTTTAAGAACTTATTTAATTTTCTTAATTTTTCGCTTTTTTTGTTTTAATTTAGGAAATCTAATGTTTTAAAGTAAGTTTAGAGTATTATTTTTTTTTTAAACATAATTATAATAACATAAATTATAAATACATATACAATTGTAAATTTAAGTTTTATTTTTGTAGTATTTACATTTAGAATAGAACTTGTTTTTTATTTTAAATTAATTTATTATATATACATTAAGAAAAATTAAATAAAATTAAACAATTAAAATTTAATTTAAATGTTGTTATATGAAAGAAATAGAGAATTATTGTTGAGATTGTTGAAGAGTTATTATTTTTAATTTTTTTTTTTTTTTTTTTTATTAATTAATAATCATATAATTACAAATTATATACTATTACCCTAACCGAGCACTAGCTGCTATGGCCTTTGGCGCGTTGTAGCGAAAACAGACCAGTGCCTCTGGTGGGAATCGAACCCACGACCCCCGCACTGATAAGCCAGCACGCTACCAACTAGCCTACCGGGGCGCACATTTTTAATTTATTTTTGTTAAACAGTTTATTAAAATGTTAATAGACTTTATTGAATTCGTAAAATGTATTAACATTAATTTAAATCGCCACCATTTTAAATGCTTTAATCAAATTTACACAGCCTTATTTCATAGGAAAACGCATCGATAGAAAGTTTAAAATTTTATGACTTTCAAGAGAACAGCAGTATCTACGAACCAGGGTAACAATTGATTTTTTTTTTTTTTTTTTGTAATTTCAGGATAACAGTAGAACCCACGGATCAGGTCTTCGAATTAATGAATTTCTTAAATCGCTTTAGAAATTTAATTTAAATTCGATTAGTACGTCATTATTTTAAGTTTTTCTTAAAACGACAATGAATTGACTCATTAATAAGTTTGTTCGCTTACGCAAAAATTTGTACAAATTTGTAAAAGTTTCTACTGGAAGGTGTTCGTTTATACAAATACTCAGTAAAAAATGGTAAGGAGAGAGAGTAAAGTGACAGGTTGTTGACAAAAAAACTTACAAGTTTTTACTGGATAAATTTTTGCGAGTAAGAATTTGTAAGAAGAAAAAAACGTACGTATGATTGAAAAAATATGCTTGTATTTTTAGTAAACAAAAACAAATATTAAATTTTATTTTAATTGTCTATGGACTTAAAGTGTAAAATATTAAAGAATTAACTATGGAAGAATTTAAAAAACATTCTAAATTATTTCTGGTGGACAATTTCAATTAACTTTTATCTTTTCCATAATAACCAGTTGATTTTTTTTTTTAATATTTGGTATTTAAAATCAGCTGTTTTATATAAAGGGTGTCCCAAGAAGAGCGCAATTTTTAAATTTTTAATAAAACACAGATATTTAAAAAAAAACTCGTGAAACTTTATTATATCGTAAAGTAGACAGAATGAGGTTATGTATGGAACAATATATCGTGTAGATGGCCGCCGCGGCTTTGCTGGCATGCACGCGATCTTTTAATGAAATTTTCAATGAGCGTTTTGCATGAATGCTGCGGTATTTCATTAATGCAGCGTCCAATTTCCTCTTTTAAGGCTTGAGTCGTCGTCGGCTTATTCGCGTAAACCATCGACTTCAAAAAACCCCAAAGAAAAAAATCTAGTGGTGTTAAATCGCACGATCTAGGCGGCCAATTCTGTTGGAACCACATGCCCTCCACATTTATTTCTTCAATTCTAGGCAAGAAAAAACTGGTTATCATTTCACGATACCGAACACCATTGACTGTTTGCGCTTGACCTGCCTCATTTTCATAAAAAAGGTCCAATGATTCCTCCAGCCCAAAAACCACACCACACAGTGACACGTTGAGGATGCATTTGCTTCTCGTGAATCACTCGAGGATTTTCCTCACCCCAAATGCGACAATTCTGCCTATTGACGAAGCCATCAAGATGAAAATGGGCCTCGTCACTGAAGATGATTTTATCGGCAAAATCAGCATTTTCATGTTGTCTCTCCAATACCCAATTAACGAACTCCCTTCGCTGTCCATGGTCAGCTGGCTCCATTTTTACTAACCTCGTACCTTCTACTAGCAAACAATAACAATTGTTCAAATGTCAAACAATGACACTTCGAATGTTGCCAGAGTTAAAAATTGCGTTCTTCTTGGGACACCCTTTATTTCACCAATTGTTACAAATTTTTCGTTCGTTTACTTTTTTGTAAATTACTGTCTGTAATTTTGTTACTGAAGGATAACAATTAAATATTCTCATTTTTTCTAATACAAAATTACATTTATAATTTTTTCAATAAAATACAATTTTACATTCTTTTAAAATAAAAACTCTACAATTTTGGGTAGCTCAGCTCGGATAAGTGAAGAAAATTTAATAAATGTGTAACGAGAATCTAATAAAAGTGGTTGTGGTGAAAGTATAATATATAATTATATAAAAAACCTATACACAAACGTAGTGAAAAGAATAAATCACGCATACACACAAAACTTAAGAATAAAAAAGGGGAAAAAGACGCAAAAAAAAAAGTTTAGAGAACAAAAAACCTATAAACACGAGTTATGTTAACACATCTATCACCACCAAACAGTGATGCATTTTGAGTTTTTTGTTTTGGGCCAACTTGACAATTTAAAAGGGCCAAAATACCATTGGGAAGATAAAGTTAGTACTATAGTACTTTTTTTGGTACTATTTGATCCAGAAAAGTACCATGGTACTCCTTTGACACTTTGAGTACTATTTACATATAAATAAAAATTAAAGATTGAGTTTGAATTTTAACGTCTTTTTCACACAATTGCAATTAATACTATAATGAATATGCAATTTTCTTTAATTTTAATTGTGAAAGACGTGGTAGAGAAGAATGAGTGTATTTTCTAAAAATCATAACTACATTGTAAATTTTTCAATTTTCCTGAATCAGACTGCGCACTTTCTGGTATTGAACCTTCGTCAGTGACCCTGTTATTAGAATAATGTAATATTTGTTATGTTTTGTTGTGATTAAAACTAGTTTTATTCAATACACGGTGTTTTTGTTCTTCTATACATAATCTCAGAACAACTCCAACAACACAACAGTTCTATTTATTGAGTTTATTTGAGTTCGAGTAAAAAAAAAGTGTTCGAAAAGTGAAAAATAAATATCTTAAAAAAGTACATACCATTGCCAACATCTTCAAATTTGCATTGTGATTCTAAAATCGAATGAGTAATGAAATAGATTTTCTTGCAAAAAAAGGCTAATTTAAGAAATAGTCTGATAATTTTTATAAATTCTAAAATCAAATCTAATTTTTATAAATTCTAAAATCAACTAAATTTTGTTTTAATATACAAATAAATTTTAAAAACGTTAATTTATAATAAAAACTTGTATTTAGTACTATGAGGGTCGAAAAAGTACTATTTTTTATGCTGGTTGGTACTATTTGAAAATCCCATTTATCATCCCTGTAGGGCCATATTTTTTAAAAAATTCGATTATTAGATTTTTACTAAAATAAAAATAATATTAATTTGTTAATTATAGTTCGTCATTTTAATGCCATTTTAAAAATGCAAGGCAAACCCCTCTGACAATAAAGTTCAACATATTTTATGAATTCTCATAAATTATTTCCGCTCTTGCGGTAACATAACATTTTTAAAAAGCCTCCAATAATACATTTTTTTAATAAAAAATGAATTGCGGCACTTCTTTTAAAAATGTGGACAAATATAAAAAGATTTAAAAATGTTGTCGTCCTGCATTCAAAAATTTTAAAACCTGACCTCCTGGTACGAAAATGTATGATTTTGAATGCGATTTTTATAATGCGATTTTATAGAACTCCCCGTTTTTCATTCTCTAAGGAACTAGCATATGCTCTCACCGAATAAAAAAAATCCTGCAAATTTCATAAAAGTCTGAACTAAACGGTTTAAAGTAGTTACTTCAATTTTGAGCTGAAAGGGCCAAAATAGATAAGAAAGTACCACAGGGCCATCCAGCAGTCAAAAGTGCAACAAATGGCCCTATTGTGCCACGTTTTGCATCACTGCCACCAAAACCACCAAGCCTACAACAACAACCATAATAACAACAACAACAACAATACTTTAATATAACAATACTTTGTATGTAATATACAGGAAGTCAAAGAAATAGTCCAGACAACATTATTTGGAAATTTATTGAGGTCGACAAAATATTGCAGACAAGATTATTTGGAAATTTATAAATGTAAAACAGGGGTGCCCAAGGCCTATGCGCTTGGTGCTCATTTGTTTTGTAAAAACACTTAGCTATAGGCTGTGTGTTTTAATACACATATAGAGCGCTCAGCACTAGCAATACGAAATACACAAACAACTTTGTCTTATTAGTTTTTTTGTCGTTCTTCACTGTATACACGCAAGCGCAAAGCAACAACACTTTCGTATGCTTTGCTGGTAAACATTGAAATATTTTTTTCTTTTTTCTTTGTATGTATTGGGTTTTACAACAAAACATATTGAATAAAAATTAGTTTTTCTTTAAATGTATTCGTGTTTGCTCTTCCATAAGGAACTTTTGGGCACTCCTGATGTAAAATTAATCAGAATTTAATAAAATTACAAAATATACAAAATAACACAAAACGATAGAATAAGCACTTTTATATTTAGTTAATAAGTTTCATTGTAAAATCTAAATAAAATAAAATAAAATAAAATAGAGTTTGAATCGAAGCGTGAAAAATAAAAGTCGTGTTTTTTTTCTTTGGTTAGTAAGTTAAGAACATAACTCACGCGTGGTAAAAAGGAAAAGCACACATACATACAAACAAATACGTGTATGTGAGAATAACAAACAAGTTAAAGCCACATGAAAAGGACAAGCGTAAAGCGGCAAAATGAGTGCATTAGGCGATTTTGTTGAAATTAAAATAACATTGCAACGGCTAAACGAATGGTTATTGTAGATATACATAAATTAATTTTTGAAGAAGAAGGATACGGCTGTTTCAGGGATTTGAATTTGACGAAATTAACGACGATTTCGAAAGGAAAAAAGTTTACGTTGATGAAAATCTCAGTAGTGCTGATCTGGTTGATATTTGTAATGTTCTTGGTATAAGCTACAACAACGACGATTTATTTTCGCACATGTTTTTAAATTTAAAAAAGGGGCAATTGTTAAGTTGCCAAGAGAATGACGAGAACGACGACGATGATGATGTCGAAAGTAATGATGACGATTATGAAGGAGTTGAAAGCAATGCTGACAACGAACGTACAATTGTAAACAACGACGGTAGCGACGGTTTAAAAAAAAATGCAAGCGACGGCAGAGGCAGCAACGTCACACGAAACAAAATAAAAATGACGGCAGCAGCGGCGTAATGCACAAAACAACAGAAAATAAAACGACTTTTAATAGCAGCATAAATTCAAATAAAAACGATGGTGTTGAAACAAAACAAAACGTAACAAGTTCTTTTAGCAGCAACAACCAAATAAACAAAGTGACAACTTTAAATATGCAAAGGTTTGCAATCAATTATCGTTACATCGAAGATTCTATACCTTCATTTGATGGAGATGGCAATATGCCGGTAAATGTTTGGTTGGATGAATTTGAGGATACATCTACCATAATGGGTTTTGATGATTTTCAGAAATTTATATTCGCCAAAAAATCTCTAAAAGGTTTGGCAAAGCAGCATTGAGAAACGAATTTAGCACATCGGTAAACGGTGCTCAATTGCATAAAATAATGATCGAACGTAAAATTGCTAAAGGTGAAACAGTCCATGAATATTTTTTTGGTGATTTTCAGAAATTTATATTCGCCAAAAAATCTCTAAAAGGTTTGACAAAGCAGCATTGAGAAACGAATTTAGCACATCGGTAAACGGTGCTCAATTGCATAAAATAATGATTGAACGTAAAATTGCTAAAGGTGAAACAGTCCATGAATATTTTTTTGGTGATTTTCAGAAATTTATATTCGCCAAAAAATCTCTAAAAGGTTTGGCAAAGCAGCATTGAGAAACGAATTTAGCACATCGGTAAACGGTGCTCAATTGCATAAAATAATGATTGAACGTAAAATTGCTAAAGGTGAAACAGTCCATGAATATTTTTTGGTGATTTTCAGAAATTTATATTCGCCAAAAAATCTCTAAAAGGTTTGGCAAAGCAGCATTGAGAAACGAATTTAGCACATCGGTAAACGGTGCTCAATTGCATAAAATAATGATCGAACGTAAAATTTTTAAAGGTGAAACAGTCCATGAATATTTTTTTGGTATGAAGGAGTTGGCCTCACGGGGTAACATCGACGACAGCACCCTCATGCAGTATGTCATTGATGGAATAAGTGATTTAACAATCAACAAATCTATGTTAACCCTCCGTGATGCACATGTATCTGGCCAGACATTTTACGAATTTAACTGTGATTTAAATATATTTCTAATTTAGCTAGGGGTTTGAGTTTCCAGGTACCCACTACAAATATTGTTAGCTATCGTTTTATAAAAAAACACATTAAAATAAAAAATTACAAAAAATATTTATGTGGATTTTTTCATCTACACATCACATACGTAGCACATGATTGTGGAAAGATACACACATATTTTATATGAAGAATATTGTACTTTATTTTTTATGTGCGATTGTTTACTCAAATCAACTCAAACTGCATTTTATATGTACTCTGCATGGTTGTAGCTTTTAAGGGGGCCCTAGGGGGTTATAACCCCCCTCCCAATGAAGCGTCTGGCCAGAATTGGTCTTGCATTTATTGGTACCATTTGGTCCAATAAAAGATGTATCCCTAACGAAATGAGAAAGGATCGTTCTCGTCCTGTTCTGTTATCTTTATTTGGATTCCACGAAAATTTGGGTTCAATTTGCAGCTACTAACCGAAAAAAAAAAATTAATGTGTGAACCTTTTCGACCGTCCATTATACGAAACATTGTGAAGGGGATGCCATGAAACCCGAATTAATTCTCTTTTACAATGAAAATAAAGCTGGCGTCGATTGTATGCACCAAATGGTTACACATTTTACTACAAAACGGCCAACAAGACGATTGACTTTTGCGTTCTTCTGCAACATGTTAGACATCATGGCACTGGCTGCATTTTGTATTTGCAAATAAGTTGATGGTCTCAATAAAAATAATGCTAGAAGAAAATTTCTCACTACGTTAGCTGATACATTGGTTCTTCCAAATATTGAAAACCGAATTAATTGATTTCAGATTCCAGAAGTAGTTTCTAGCTCAAGTGGTGCTGATACTCAACAAAAGAGAAAAAGTTGTCAGCTTTGTACATTGGGAGAAGAAAAAATTCGCCGACTAACTCGATTTGTTTTTTGTTCCAAGTGCTCGAATCCGGTATGCCTACAAAATTTGAAATCAGATTATACATGTTTTAGTTGCTTGTTTGAAATTAAAAATTTTTTAAATTTTTTTTCCTGGGTAGGTAGTTTAGCACGTACTAAGAACAAAAAAAAAATAGAATATATATATCTGCCTGGGGAGATAACAATATAACAATGTAATATTCTCACTAAAATAGCATATATTTCATATAAATGTATTGAAATACATAGTGTGTTTGGCCAGACACATGTGCTACGTATGTGACTATCGGAACATGTGCATGACGGAGGGTTAAAGGAATTTAAGTTAAAATTAAAGTGTTGCGAAAGAAACTATGGTCGAAAAATCAACAAAAAATTAATATTAAAAGCCAACACCTAGACCTTTGGTAAAAATTATATAAAAGAGAACAATTGTTTTAATTGTGGTTTTAAGGGCCATGAATCTAGGAACTGTAAAGACAAGGTCAAATGTGTTAAGTGCTTTAACTGCAATAAGTTCGGCCACATTTCAAAGCAGTGCCCTGCAAAACAAGAAAAAGCAAACTTGCGTGAACTTCTAACAGTTAAAAAGGATAAAATGGAACTTGACGTACAATTTTTAATCATTAAACCATCTTTTACAACAGCTCTATTTGATACAGGTAGCAAGTATAATGTTCTGACCGAAATAAGCCTAAACTTCTTAAAACTAATTATTTGTTTGTATCGATTATGATGTTGTATTGGGTGAAAATTTGTGCAATTTTGCTGAAATAACAATTACACCAAATGATTGGAAAATATGGAAAATTCAGAACGAGACAACAGAAGAAATACACCGAAACATGATAATGAATGTTTTCGAAGATCCAGATAATAACGTAAGTACAATTAATATTGAACATACAGCTAGTGAAAATGCGATGGCTGAAGTAGCCAAGTTAGTGGAAAGCTATAAGCCATTGAATAGCAAAACGACGAATGTTGAAATGAAGATAATTTTAAAAGACGAAACTCCAATACATTGCACGCCAAGACATTTACCAATTATGGAAAGATTCGTTGTTGATAATCAAGTTGAACAATGGTTAAAAGAAGGTGTTGTTGAATCATCCGAATCAGAATATAGTAGTCCTGTTGTTCTTGTTAAAAAACGAAACGGAGAACCAAGACTTTGCATTGATTTCCGTAGAGTAAACAAAGTTATAGTTAAAGATCGATTCCCTTTACCGTTAATTGAAAACCAAGTTGACCGTCTTAAAGATGCTAAGATTTTTTCCACAATTGATCTTAAAAATGATTTCTTCCAAGTCTCTGTTGAGGAGTCGAGTCGAAATTATACTGAT
>CM037853.1:82174599-82224739 GCA_021234595.1 Delia radicum | reverse complement strand
TATTGCAAGTACGTAAGGTATAAACGTCCTGCAAAAATCATATTTTTTAATTTTTTTACTGCTTAAAAGTTAGAAAAAACTAAAAATAAATGTGACTTATCCAAGTTTTTACAATAATCCCTTCAATTACATTTCACAATCATGCACTTATGAAATTTTTCTATATCATGTGAAGTTATTAGTCAGGTAGACATAATTGAAAAAGTGTTATACTAAGAGTAGTGTTCACAAAAGACTTGGGCAAACGTCAATTACAATTCACAATAACTCACTTGTAAATATACGCTCACACTTGTGAGCCTAAACGCTTGCTTGGAAATTTTTTAATATTTTGAATACCAAACATGGGATTAGTAACTATATCTGGGTATTAAAATAACAGGGCATTACTCAATCACACCCAATTACAAGTAATTAGACATAAAAAGTAATTGGACTGTAAAATTGTAGAATCTGCTTCTGTAAATAACACAGCCCGACAAAATTAAAAAAGATTTTTGCTTCTTTGAATTTAGGATTTTAGGAATTGCTGTATTTTTGTAAAAGTAACAATGTGTGGGATCGACATATCTCAGGAAGTGGGAGGAGCTTATCCAAGATTATTGTATTAATCTCTTCTTTGGAAGATTCTATAGCAGATTAATGCATCAATCATATTTGTGGGAGGGGTTTAAGGGGTTATTTTTATAAAAAAATAGCACTATTTTGAATTAAAAATGAACCCCTTAAACCCCACCCACAAATATGATTGATGCACTAATCTGCTATAGAATCTTCCAAAGAAGAGATTGATACCATAATCTTGGATAAGCTCCTCCTACTTCCTGAGATATGTCCATCCCACACATTGTTACTTTTACAAAATACGGCAATTCCTATGGAAAAGTTTTACATTTTAAATACTTAAAAAAAGCTATATCATGAAAACTAGAGCTGATAGAGACAAACTGATTACAGATTTGAATTCAGCGCACCCAAATAACTAGAATCAGTTGATAAATTCAAAAAAGCAAATTGAGTGTTGGCCAGTGTAATATTTGATTTGCAAAAAAATGTTCGACTAATTTTAATTTTAGATTTGCTTTCCATTTATTAAGATTTAACTTTGAATTAAAACATTTTAAACTGCAATGCATTTTGTCATGTATTCTTAGTAATTCCTTTTACTTTAATTTTGTAAGTTAAACTTGCTATATACGAACTTTTATATTGTTAGAAAACATGATATTTAAGGTTTTGAGTGATATAATGAAGTTGATTGTTAATGTTGGTCTACCAACTATATATGGTCCACGAAGTTCGTTAGGTTTTTAAAATAAATTAAATTAATACCCATATGTTGTTACTAATCCCCATGTTGGTATTCAAAAATTTCCAACTAAGCGTTTAAGCTCACAAGTGTGAGCGTAGGTCTGATATTATTAATGATATAGAAAAATTTCACAAGTGAATGATTATGAAATGTAATTAACGTCGCCCAAGTCTGTTGTGTACACCACTCTTAGGGGCCATTATTACAACTTGCCAATAGCTAAAGTTCGGATGTTTTCTGACAGATTATTAGTTTTTCGTTATTATAAGTATACTTTAAGCTAAAAGTGACCGATAAGCTAAAGGGAAGATATTGTTGCCTTTAACTTTAAACGTAATGTTTACGTGTTTAAAGTTACCACATTTTTCTGCTCTATAAAGAAGAAGAAGAAAATACCGAAGTTCACAAATATTGTTTGTTTGTAAACAAATAAATACAAGAACGTTGCCACTACGTATTTTATAAACCAATTAATAAACCAATAATCGGTTTTTAGTTTGCTGCTGCCACGTTATCAAAAATATTAATTTTATTTTATTGGAAGTTGTAATAACGAAAAACATTATAGCTCACTTTATTCCTCATTTTAGCTAAAGTTACTTTTTACTAACATTTACTTTAAAGGCAAGTTGTAATAACGGCCCTTAGTATAACACTTTTTCAATTATGTTAACCTGGCAATACCATTCCAATTCATGGTTTTTTATTTTCTTTCCAAACACTTCCTAAAATCAGCTGTTCAACTTTTGTTTATTTTGATTTTTTTTTTTGAAAGTTGACAGTTTATTGAAAATTTTCTACACATAAAATTGAGTTTCCTGGCAGTTAAAAGAATTTTCTAAAAAAAAATAAAACAATTTTTTTTAATTATCTTTAAGTATTTAATAGTTATTAAATTTTAACCTAATGTTTATAGAGACCTGCATAGCTCCTGTGAATATAGCCCTAATAAAATATTGTAAGTACATTTTTCTTGGAAAGTTTAAGAAGAACTTTCACTTTTTTGCCTTTAATATTTTATAAAAGTTATAAGACCTTTGTAATGTTAATTTGTATATTTATTTACTACTCAATTATGATAAACAGGGGGCAAACGAGATGAAGAATTGATTTACCGATTAACGATTCATTAAGCATGACTTTAAGCACTGATGAGGTAAGGAAACATCAATTTTTGTTCGATATTTTTGTACATTATGGTTATTGTGTATAACAAACCATGTAAGGCATTCATATGCTAAAGTATGTACATGTACGAACGACTATAAAAAAACAACCTTTGACATGCGTTTGGTATTCTCAATTGTTTTTTTTTTTTTTTTTGTTCCATTTCATGTGCCAAGATGTGTGCAAAAACTACAGCCGCTGCTTGTTCACATTCAAAGAACATCGTATGTGGTTGAATGGTGAGGAGGTGCCTTTTGAAGAAAATCCCCGTATAATGAGATGTTAAAAGCATGGTAAGAAAATCAATTATTGTAATTTCTCTTCATGGAATCT
The DNA here is from genome assembly GCA_021234595.1 of Delia radicum. Classification (NCBI taxonomy): domain Eukaryota; kingdom Metazoa; phylum Arthropoda; class Insecta; order Diptera; family Anthomyiidae; genus Delia; species Delia radicum. Next base: position 82,221,927 of record CM037853.1, on the reverse strand, counting down.
GAAAAACGTGGCAAGGAAAATTTATTTTAAATTCTAATAATTATTTGATTAGAACAGTCTTTAATGATGTTTTCTAGGAAAAAAATCTTGAAAATTTAAAAATATTTCCATAAATGACCTAAATATTGTAACATTTTTATTTAGCGAAAGTTTAAATTTATATAGGTAACGGTATTTTACCAGGTAACGATAAAAGTTTTTTTTTAAATAAAAAAGTTTTCTAAAATCAGACAAATCGGGGTCTCCATTTGTAAAAGTTATACGCTAATACAGCTTTCATATGCCCGAAAATGGTAAATTTTGACACTGTGTTCCAACAGGATAAATATAGAAATATTTTCTTTAACGCTAAGTCTCCCTCTTCAATTCTTATAAACACGTTTTCCCCGACTGAGCTAGTAGTTTAAAAGATCCTTAATTAATACCATTTTTTATTTAGACGATTAATTTTTGTGTTTTTTTTTTTTAATCTATACTAATATTATAAAGAGGTAATGTTTGTATGTTTGTTTGTAGAAAGTAATCTCCGTAACTAATCATACGATTTCTAATTTTTTTTACCAATATTTAATTTGGTCCACCAGGATGGACATAGGCTATATATCGTTCCGATTTTTTTTTTTTTTTAAGATATGAGCGGAAACATAAAAATAATCTATATATATAAAATACAATGTTTGTATGTCTGTCCTCTATAGACTCTAAAACTATCCACCGATTTAGCCAAACCGGTTTCATTTGAAAGGTTATAGTCCAAATTAGGGTTTCGGCTATATATATTTCAAGTGGACGTGGCACCTCCCACATAAATTGAATAACATTATATATCTTGACTATTGTGATAGCAAGAGTTTTTGAAACATTGCAGTATCCCATATGTTACTGATTTAAATAATCAGGAAAAAAATGGGCGTGATCGGACCAGTGGGCGTGTCAGCTTCCATACAAAGTAAATATTTAATATCATATATCTACAGTTCTATAATAGCCAGAGTCTTAGAAATTTATGCACATTGATTATTTGTTAATGTGAATAGTCATGGGAAAAATGGGCGTGATCGGACCAGTGGGCATGTCAGCTCCAATACAAAGTAAATATTTAATATCATATATCTACAGTTCTATAATAGCCAGAGTCTTAGAAATTTGTGCACATTGATTATATTATGTATAGTCATGGGAAAATTGGGCGGGATCATACCAGTGGGCGTGGCAGCTCCCATACAAAGTGATTATTTACTCATATACAAAATTAATATTAATATTAATATCTAGGGTTCTATATTAGCTATATAGCCTTCAAATTTTGTACGAGTCCATCAATTACAAATATTAGTAGTCGAAAGTGAAAATGGGCGGAATGGGATAAATGGGCGTGGTACCAAAAGCAAAAAAACAAATAAGCATTAAAATAAATTATCACATTCAAGACTTTTTGCAAGGTTATTTAATAATGTTGTTCAATAATTGTTTTAGCGTTCCTCATAGTCCTAGAATAAATAAAAAAGGTAAAAGTAAATAATAAATATTTATGATATGGTGGTAAGTAACATTCCATGTTTACACAGGTACACTTAACATAAAAAATATATTAATTATTATATTATTATTTGCGTAAAAGAAAGTTTCTTGATTTAAAGAATTAATTACAATTAAAATTTGAAGGCAAAACAACGTTTGCCTGGTCAGCTAGTTATGAATATTTTTTCAAATTTGCGCGACTTTCTAATGTTGGTAGTTTTATTTTTTTAATTTAGACAACTTTTTTTTTTAATCAACGATTTGTTTCAAATTTTTTTATTTCATGTTTGTCTACTTTTTTTGAAAATTTTTTAAAATTTTGTCTATTTTTAAAATTTTGGTGTTTTTTTCTTAATTTTGCCGAATTTCCATATTAGTGGTTTCTTAAATTTTTAAGATTTTAAAAATTTGGAGTATTTTATTTTTTATCAATATCTTTTATGTTCGGCCATTTTTTTTTTGTTTATTTTGATTAATTTTGAATATGCCTGACTTTTTCTAATTTTGGTAATTTTTTAAAATTTCTCGAATTCCTTTTCCATTTTTGACGATTTTAAAACTTTTACGATTTTGGCTTTAAAATTTTGACGGTTTTTTGGATTTTTTTTTTTCTAATTTTGGTGATTTTTTTTTAAATTTTTAGAGATATTTCAATTTTGTCATTTTTAATTTTTTTTTTTTTAATATTCACTTTGGCGATTTTTTAAAAAATTTTAAAAATTTTTTTAATTTGTGGCGATTTTTAAAATTTTTTGCGATGTTATTAATTTTGAAGATTTTCAATTTAACGATTTTAAAAAATGTTGTAGTTTTTTCCCATATTTGGCAATAAATATTTTTATGTTTGGCGATTTTTAATTTTAAACGATATTCTCACATTTTGACGCTTTTTGGCATTTTGGTCAATATTTTCATGTTTGGTGACTTTTTCAAATTTTGTTTATTTTTCAAATTTGGCTGACTTTTTCTAATTTTAATGATTTTGTTTTTAATTTGATCGTATGTTTCCCCATTTTGTCGATGTTTTTAATTTGATCGTATGTTTCCCCATTTTGTCGATTTTTTTAAATTCTAACGATTTTTTTTTTTTAATCTTTGGCTATAAAGACAAAGGGTGTACTAAATGTTGTATAGTCGTATCGAAAATGGAGATGGTAAAATGTTACAACAATAGATGATATTTAGTGCGATACAAACATTTGTTAGGTCGAAAAGAGGATTTGGAGAAGGGAAAATACTTCCCTAATCCGACTCAAGTCCCTGAGGACTTACACTTAAGCCAGAATGTCGGCTTGTTGTGCGCTGTAAACAATCGGTCCTATGTCACCTTTCTACCCCAGGAACTACGTCGCACTGACGAAACTCCTCAACTTCTTCCATCCTATGCCCCTAAGATGCCCCAACTGTGGATATTGGGTCACTGGATAGATTTCGACCCGGATCCCGGCAAATGCCGGGCATTCACAGAGATAGTGTTCCAAGGTCTCCTCGTCCTCCCCACACTATGTTTAGTGTACTATGTTTAAGTGTGCTAATAGCTTGAAACCCCAACCCAAAATCTTCGCCAAACTGAAAATAAAATTTTATCATCTCTATTTTACAATACAAACCAACGAACATACAATACTTAGTACACCTTGTGAAATCCCTTAACATTTTATGTTTGGGAATGTTTTTTAATTTTTATGATTCTTTTTTTTTTAATTTTGATAATATTTCTATTTGGCGATTTTTTTTTAAATTTTGTTTTTTTTTTATACATTTTTGACAATATGTTTTGCGATTTTTTTTTTAATTTTGGTGATTTTTTTTGTCTATTTTTTAAAAACTTGCGGATTTTTTAAAATTTTTGTGCACGCAGAAAAAAAAACTGGGGGAATATTATCGAAGTGCTTAGTAACTATACAACTACATAAGTTTCAAGTTAGTTTTACAGATTTCTTGTAAAATATATGAAATTTTTTTTTAGAAATTTTTTACTACGCTTGTAAATATTTTACTAGAACTTTGTAAAACTTATGTTGTTGAGTAATTACTAAACACTTCGATAATATTCCCCCAGTTTTTTTTTCTGCGTGTAAGACTTTTCAATACAACAAAGATTCTCGGAATTGAAATTTAGACACTTTAAAATTTAACAAAATTCATACACCCAGCAAAACTTTGGTAATGGGTGCGATAAAGTAATGCATTACATTGTTATGTGTACTCCTTACCTGTGTCATTATTTTCCAACAAGAAGTAATGAGTTAACGATAATTGAACACTCATAGATTACCTTGTAATGATACCTCATTACATTTTACATTACTTCAAAACATAAAATAATGACTTACCGATCATCAATGACATAATGCATGAATTATAAACGTAAAGTAATTCTTAATATATATTGTTGAAAATCTATTTATATACACATTACTTTGTGATTTTTTGTAGGCATGAGGGTAAGGCAGTGTTGCTAAGTGTAGGGATTTTTCCCATTTCGTAGGGATTTTTTCCAAAATATTCATCTGTAGGGAAAAAGGACAGATTTTGTTTTTCAGTCAAATTGTAGGGATTTTTTTTTATTAAAAATGTTATTCTATTATAATTTATAATAAACAATGAGAAATATAACCATTTATTTTTTTAGTGTAACAGAATAAAACCAACAAATCTGGTGGCACTGGAAAAATGAGAAATAAGTTTAAAAATTTGGCACCATTGTTTGCATGTGCTCTTGAAAATGGTTTTGACATTTACGTTCGCACTATTGACAACTCCTTCGAAATAGAGAAACCAAATTTTGTATGAAAACTTTTACGTTTTCATTCGACTTGTACTTCAAGTCATCGTTCGCATAGAAATTAGTTAGAGAAACCCAAATCAATTTTCTTTTGCTTAGAAAGCGAAAGAAAGCATTCTTTCGAAATCGAGAAACAGGCCATAAGTGTTTATACGAGTATTTTTTAAAAATGGCATTTGGTATTTGTTTACCGTTATTTTAAGTTTTTATGTTATTTTTTACTTTCTGTTATTTTTGTTTAATGAAAATCTATTGTACCTGAAAATCTATTGAATTACTGTACAAATTTATAATAAAAGTAAATATAATTTACTGATAAAAAACAAAATTTTTCCATTTATAAAAAAAATGTTGGGAATATTTTTTTGTCTGTAGGGAAAAAAAGGGATTTTTTTTCAATAACGTAGGGATTTAAAAACAAATCTCCTGGCAACACTGGGGTAAGGTGTATATTTTTGATATCACGAACGAAAACACGAAGCACAACAACTCATTTACATTTTAAGCAATAAGATATTATATGTATCGATAGCTCAGTTTTAGAGCTCTTGCCTAAATAATTGTTAAATACCAGAGACCCCAGGTTCGAATCCCAGCATGACTACTTAATTTATTTTAAAAAAAAAAGTTATTTATTTAACAAGTTTGTTATAATTTTTATTAAAAATAAAAATTATGTGTTTTTTCGACCTTTAATTGTGCAATGAAAATAAAAATTATTCAAGTTCGAGGCCATACTCTATATTTCTTCATTAGGATATTGTCCTAACAAATAATCTATAGAGTTTTTTGTTTTCAAATTTATTATTTGACCCTTTCATTAATGTGTTGATAGATCTATTTCGGGAATTTTCTAGGTTCCCATCATCAGAACACGTTTTGAAAGCGGTAACAATCCCATGCCAAACATCAACCATACATATGAACTAGTTTACTCACTACATGAGAACTAATATACATATGAGTTTGAAGTTAAAGATTATAACCATTGATCAAAAAATAAATTGAAAACTTGTTTGATGTTCAAGATCCACCTCTGGTGGATATTCAATACACGTTTTTTTGTTTCTCTCCTCTTTTTATATTTTGTTTAGTTTGTAAACAAACCAGGGGAAGTATTTATTTAATTTAAAAAAAGTATCTGTAAAAAACATTACTTTTTCCCACCATGTAACCATATAAGTAACCAGTTACTTTACCCCCTACAAAGTAATGAGTCTACCCATTACTTTTAGGCTCATCGCCTGTAAAACTCATCAGTGAAGTATGGTGTAATGTAATGCGTGAAGCCCTATGGCGATACATTACTTTACCCATGATTTGGTAATGTGTGGTTTTGCTGGGAAATCTTGATAAACTTTATATCATATTCATTATGACAGCAAAAAAGTGAATATCCATATTTACAGGCAATTAAGAACGAATTCATATTGATTCGAAATAACCAAGCCATAACACACAATGGTTTATTGGCCTGCTCAGAAAATATAAGTAAATTGTTTTTGAATGTTAAATCCTGTTCCTTCCAATTCGAAGCGAACAAGGAATAAGTTAAATTTTGAAATTCCAATTCCACAACGGTACCATGATAGCAGGAGGGAAATATTTCCGAAATTAAACATAACAAATATACAATGTTTGTATATATTTTACAAAAATTTGTAAATAAAGGGTCCGCCAAATAACTTTTTTTTTTTTGAAAATGCTATAAAAACTACTGAATATTTTCTCAAATTTCTTTTTTTATTTAAAAGTACAATCCTTCCGCTTAATATTGGAAAATAATTTCATTCAAATTGCTGCCTCGGCTGGCCATGCAGTAGCCTACACGATCGGTCCAATTTTTAAGCACATTGTGTGCAGCTGTATTTCACCAATGGCTTCACGAATATTGTCCTTTAAAGCGTCAATTGTCTCTGGCTTGTTGGCGTAACACTTATCTTTGACGGCACCACACAAATAATAGTCCAACGGTGTCAAATCGCAGCTCCGAGGTGGCCAAACGACATCAGCTCTGCGGCTGATAATGCGATCTATCTTCAAAAACAGGGCGCAAAACATCGAGATTAGCTTCAGCTGTGTGGCACGTAGCGCAGTCCTGTTGAAACCAAATGTTGCCAATATCCTCCTCTTCAATTTTTGTGAACAAAAATTCGTTCAACATTGCCCGATAACGATCGCCATTGACTGTAACGGCCACTCCTTGCTCATTTTAGAAGAAAATGGCCCAATTATGCCTCTGGACCAAAATCCGCACCAAACAGTGACTCGTTTGGGTGTATCGGCTTTTCAATGTATGCGTGCAGCAATATTCTCGGGTGTACGCGCTGTTTTTGGCTTTTCACGCTTTGGTTTATCGATGAGGATGCCAGTTTCTTTCACTTTTTTCACAAGATAACGAACATACGGAACTGACGGTGCTTCTCTTCTACCAAAATCCGTACGCAATTTTCGCACACATTCTGCAACATTACCATGATTTCAAAGTAATGTCGCAATATTTCCCAGCGTTGTTCAAGCGTATACACAACGATATTCGTTCAGCGGAAGGATAAAACTAATTATCTGTCAAATCAGACATGAGCTAAGTGTTACCATTCACGAAATAAGCACTAGTTGAAAAAAAAAACGTTAGATGGCGGGCCCTTTATTTTTTTTTTCCATTTTTCGGAAACACATCTTTAAACAAATCCTGATTCTGATTATTTTTAATCTTGACTCTGTTATGTTGTCAGATAAAATATCATGTATTTATATGAGATACTTCAAAAAGGATTTGCTTGTTTCTTTTTATCCATTAAACATAAAAAACTAGAAAAATTTCATTTCATAGAACTTAAAAAAATCACTAAAGTTGCACTGGAATGGACGAGCAAATGAAACATGTCATTAAATTAATGTTGATCTAATTAGCGTATGAAAAATTAGATCAAATCACTTAATTTTGCTGCGGTTTAGTTTTAAATTAAAGGCATTTTCGAAGCCATTTAAAATCAATTATTGGAATTGGAAAAGCAGCATATACTGATTCTTTATATGCACTAAAAAAATGCATTCTTGAAGAATGCATTTTCAAGACGGAGTAAAAACAAAATTTTAAGTTGATAGAATTTCGAAAACTTTTTACCGCTAAAATACGGTTATCGATTCAAAACCCTTTCAGCTGACTATCGTTATCCCTAAAATACCGTTACCGATATAATTGAAATACCGTTATCCGTAAAATACCGTTACCGATATAATTGAAATACCAATAGCCCTAAAATACCGTTACCGAAAGAACTAAATACCGTTATCGCTAAAAATATCGTTACCGTTTTTTTGAAATATTTAAAATGTATTATATTGTATTATATTATATATATATATATATGTATTATATATATTATATATTTGTTAAGATTAAACTCAGTAATCAGTTTTTGGCCATTAGGTTTTTGGGTTACAAAAGGAAAATAAAAATATAAATATTTCCATATAAATTTCATATTCATACTCTATATGGTTATGCCTTAAACTTTGTTTAATTTGGAATAAGTTAACAGGTCTAATTATCTATAATTTCTTATTTATCCTTTCAGTACAACGTTTGGCTTTGGCAAAGGGAGAATCTCTTAAATTCCCCCTCGAGTGGAAGCTTCATTTAGTTTCACACCAATAATTTTCCCACTGCCGCTGGTTTGGCATCAAGTGCGGCTGGTTATGCTTGTTTAGTTTACACTTTGGCTTCTTTATACGGCATATCTGATGAAGAACTTACTGCTATAGCACGCCAAGGCAGTGGCTCAGCTTGTCGTAGTTTACATGGTGGTTTTGTACGTTGGCATATGGGTAAATCAGAAGATGGTTCAGATTCGTTAGCAATGCCAGTTGTATCGGCTACCCATTGGCCTAATATGCATGTTTTAATTCTGGTTGTTAACGATGGACGTAAAAAAACCAGTTCAACTAAAGGAATGCAAAGAGCGGTAGAAACATCGGAACTTATTAAATATCGTGCTAAACATTGTGTTCCCCAACGCATAATAGCCATTACGGATGCTATAAAACAAAGGGATTTTGAAACATTTGCTAAAATTACTATGCAAGATTCAAATCAATTTCATGCTATTGCTTTAGATACTTATCCACCCTGTGTGTATATGAATGATGTATCACATGCTATAGCGTCATTTGTGCATGCTTACAATAATGTCGTGGGACATACACGTGTAGCCTATACCTTTGATGCTGGACCAAATGCATGTCTATATGTCTTAAAGGAACATATAACATCTGTATTACAAGCTTTACAAAAATCATTCCCCAATGATGCTTCTACAAGTGTTGAATATATTAAAGGTATAACTAACGATTTGGAAACCTCTACGGAATCTACAGCGCCTTCTGCCACAGATGATATTATTTTAAATGGTAATTACTCATTTACCATGAATGAACGTAATCTACTTAAATATATCATACATACCAAAATTGGTTTGGGACCTCAACGTTTATCCAAAGATGATAGTCTTATAAATTCCTTAACTGGTCTTCCATTACAGTAAATTAATTCAATAAATTCTACTGGTTTCTACATACTCTTGGGAAATTATAAACCAATAAATTAAATCAAATCGCAACAATCGAGTGAAAATAAATCTTCGAACAATTTATCCATAGAAATATCAAAACGCTTCATAGTAAACGATGACAATAACGAAAAAAAACTCTTCTTTTTTTATATATATAAACTTTTGTAGCCGAATACTTAATTCTAATTAATGATGATTACGTAGTAATCCATATTTATTAAAATTTACAATTCTTACTTAAAAAAGTAAAAAAACAAAAAACGAAAACTAGTGAAATTATTTATTTAAATATTAAATACTAATGCTTTGCTTACATTTTTTTTTTTTAATAAAAATATTGTAGTATTATTAGAGTAGACGCAAATAAAGAAAAACTTTAGAAAAGTAAAGTTTTGTATATTATTTTCGTACACTCAGGAAATTATTTTTTTAACCACATATCTGTCATTCGTGTACTCAACGATATCTGATAGTAATTTTTGAACTGTAATTTTAGTCAATGGTAAATGTAAAATAGCTAGTGTATGGCCAATTCGGTTAATCGATTAAACAATTCATTGATTGATTGATCGGTGCTGTTTCGGTTAATGTTGAAACAAATAATTTAAAACTCTAAAAGCACTGCATGACATCATTGTTGCCATCATTTGTGGCGTTTGTGGTGTAATGGTTAGCGCGTTGGACTGTAACACAGGTGGTCCCGGGTTCGATTCCCGGTGACGAAAACATCAATTCAGAAAAAAATAATATGTATGAGTTTTCTATCACTTATATGTATCGCTGCGCCCACCTTCAGTGTTCCCATAGCACTTAACCCCCACCGAAGTAAAATAATGAATCAGGGCTATGAAACAAAAAGCTTTAATAAATTCGCCAACTCTACATCAGGTGGCGAGCAACAACTGTTCTAAGACTTATCTACTCGCGCAATTAAAGTGTTGCCATGTTTGAAGCCCTTCATCTTTCTCCAACTTTCATCTCTCCACTATCCCCTTTCCAAAGAAAACAACACATTAATTAATAGGAAGAATTTCCTGAGTGTTGCTTCTCTTTAAAAAAAATAAAAAAATTTTAATGTCGAACAGTGATAGATCGCTGAAAAAAAATAATACTAGAAAATGCTAGATGGAGAAAAAAAAGTGCTAGAAAAAGTGCTAGATTTTGTTTGCATATATCTCTATAGAACACTTTATACTTTTTTTGAACACTAAAAAACAAATGACAATGTTAGTTGAATTTACTAAAATGTTAGTTGTTTCTTTCTTTAAGTGAAATTTCATATTGTTTTTAACTACATTGCAGTGGTTTTTACTTACATAGTATTCTAAGTGTATATGTGATAAAAAATGTAAAAATTCGTAAACAAGATTTTGAAATACGTTAAAACTTTCATATCAATTTAAAAACAAGTGGACTCATACCACTTTCAAAATAAATGGTACATATTTTGTGATACATAATTAAAGTTAAAAGTTTTAAAAGATTTGTGTTAGCTAAAGTGGAGTTTGTAGCATAACTCCGATCACTTGAAAATGTTAACCATAAATAGAATTTTTTGTCGGCGACGCACAGTGGGAAAAAATGCCAATCTAGCACACAATATTAATTACGTCCAAACTACTGCTTTGGTGTTAATAAAATTTGTGGATGATTTCTCAGAAGAATTACGGCTTCCTCAAAAATGTCATCAATGTCATGTAGGAGAAACACACGATGCACCACAGAGCGCCAAAATAGCCCCATTTTGCAAAAAAGAAAAATGTTTGAATGTTTCACTTTTGTCTTCTTTGCTGTATTTCTCCTTTTTTTTGCTATTTGTAATCTCGAATAGTGTATAAGGAAATAGCGTATCAGCATGGTTCTATATATTTTACCGTAGCAATCTTATTAACCTCAAAAATACCCATATTTTCCAAAAAAAGTACATTTATTCCCGAGCTGATTTCTCATAAGTCGCTGGCAATAAAAGCGTTGGTTTTTTTGATACATCTTATAGTAGAGGCTTTAATGATTTTAAGTGTATTTTATAACTTTTCGACGTACACATGTATTTTTGTGCAATTTTAAAAAATGCACAAACATTTCTTCTGAGTAATCTTCCAAAAATGTAATTAAGATCGAACCAGTAGTTTACAAGTAATTAATTTTAAGTGCTAAATTAAAATTTTGCCACACTGTACGACACCCCCTTGCGGATGAGCAGAGAATTAAAAGTGCGGGGTATTAATTAAATCAAAAGTACATTTCGGACGCCGCCCTTTAAAATATCTACAGCCCAATTTTAGATTTTTGTATTTTTGGCTCTAGTTTTTTTTGGACATAATTTCTTCCCATTCAAAAAAACTTCTATATAAGTACACTCAAAAAAGTTCTACATTACTACATGACAGTTATTTGTGCAGTAATGCGTTTGTAGTTGTTTTAACTGCAATTGCAGTTGCTTTGTTTAGAAAAATAATATTTAATGTTTTGAGGGTTGCTTTTTTAAGCAACCTACCAAATTAACGCATTTCGGTAACAGTTATTTTATGCAGTTCTTTCGACTTTTTGACAAAGTGCGTGTGTATATAAAAAATACGAAAACAGAAAAACCAACATGGCTGTGTAACAAGCTGCTTGTTTATACAAGGTGGCGCAAAAATAACCTTCCGATGTTTTTTGGCTGTAATTTAAAAAAAAAAATGAAAAACTTTTATTCTTCTTGTGGAGTATTTTTATTTGGTATTTTAATTTTTTTTACATCAAGTCGAGAATATGATGTCATGTAAATGGCCGCCCGCCACAGTTGATTGTCATTTGAGCCCTTTTTATGGCATTTTCCATCACTTTGGCCAAAACTTCCTGCGATAGGTCCTCACATTCTTGACGGATATTGTCTTTAAGAGCTGCAAGAGTCTGAGGCTTGTTGACATAAACCCGCGACTTCAAAAAGCCCCACAAAAAGAAGTCTGGAGCGGTCAAATCAGGCGATCTTGCTGGCCAGTGCAAATCGCCAAAACGGGAGATTAGGCACCCGGGAAATGCATCCTTCAGCATATCGGTTGTGGCACGTGCAGTGTGTGCCGTTGCACCGTCCTGTTGGAACCACATGTTTTCCAATCCCAATTCATCAAGTTGCGGCAAAAAGAACTCGTTGATCATTGCTCTGTAGCACTCATTATTCACAGTAACCGTTTGGCCCGCGACGTCTTCGAAGAAAAAAGGTCCGATGACTCCTCCAGCGAAAACAGCACACCATACAGTGACTTTGAGCCGGTTGTAATGGCTCTTCCTGGGTTACACGCGGATTTTCAGTGCCCAAGAAGCGTAAATTTTGCTTATTTACGTACCCGCTAAGATGGAAATGGGTCTCGTCACTCATGATTATTTTTTATGAAAAATGTCAAATAAATAGTCACCAATATTCCGCGTTCTGGAGCAGTGTAGCGTAACATTGTTTATTAACGTGTATTTCGCATGTGTTTACTACACAAATGTCAAAACACAACTGACATTAGGGGCCAATCGCAAAATTTATAGCATTTTCTGATAGGAGGATTACTTTTGCGCCACCTTGTACATTTTTTCTCTTTTATCTTTAGTAAAAAAGAAAATGTTAAAGAAGAAGGCAAATAAAATAAAAAACGCTGTACATTTTTGTATTAAATAAATGAAATAGATTAAATTTTAAGGTAAGATTTGGAATAGAAGATAAATTGATTTACTTGAATATTATTAAATGTTGTATTTCTTTTCTTGAAGACAGACATGCAGCAGAAATGGTATGGAAAAATAGCGTGAATATTTAAAGCGGTATTTTCTGTAAATATATTTTTAAAATAATGTGTTTATTAAATAATAAAATCAGATTACTAATATTTACAAAAAAGTTCTTTTTTTTTATTAATATTTTTTTTTTAAATGCTGGAATGTTGTTTTTCCTGCATTTGTAATTGTATTTACTAAATTTGACAGTTAATTTTTAACAGTTAAAAATAATTACACATTGCAGTTGATTTAAATGCAAATGTAGTTATATTAACTTCCATTTGAAGTTGATTCTACCTACATAATTTTCTTAGTGTATCTAAAAAAAATGTAAAGAAAGCTTTCATTAAAATAATCTATTGAAATAAAAGAGTTATTAAAGCTTGAAGTTGGACAATGTTGATTTTTAGACATTATTTAACATCTACACTCAAAAAAATAAGTTAGTAGAAAAGTTAGTATACTATTTTTCAACAAATTTTTTTTTTCAAATTATGTTTTCAGCTAAAATTTTAGTTATACTTATTCAGCACTTAACTGTTTTGAACTAATATTTTACTAATTTATTTTGCTAAAAAAAAAATGTGCTGATTACCCCATGAATAGTGTGGACGACAACCAGATTAAAAGACAAACGCAGAATGAATTAGATGTCGCAGCATGTCTAGATGTAGTAGTGACGAGGAAAATGATACTAAAAACAAACAATTCTAGAAGACATAAAAAAATCAACCATGGAAGATTTTTGTATCTGGTTTTCATACATAAAACAAAATTGTGGATTGAAACAACTTAAAATTTGCGTTGTCAGCTGCTTGTGACAGTAATTGTCTATTAATTAAATAAAAGACAAAATAAAATATTTAAATTTTATAAAGACTAAATGTGTATTTGTAAACTAAATGTTTATAGATATTAATAATCTAATGTGGTCAAATTGCAAACAAATATACAGACAGGTAGACAGACTAAGAGTCCATTTAAACGGAGCAATTTTTTTGCATGCAACGTTGCCTGCAATTATTGTTTGTAGGCAAACGGGGTAGAGAAGCAAGCGGGGTAGCAAAAATTCCACGGTTTTCGTTTTTAAAGATATTTTTTGCCATTTCTTTTTCTATCGTTCGTATTCTTGTTAATTTGACTTATTTGTATTCGGCTTCTCAAGTGTTGTGTATCGAAAATATTTCGTAAAATAAAAAATAAATAATGTGGAATTGAGAACTATTTATATATTATTTTAAATTATATTATTTTATATTATATATATTATTAAATTATATTATTTTTAATTATTACGAATAAATTAAATTTCAACGAATGAACAATTAAAGAAGATTGGCAAAATAAACGTCAAAAAAATTGCATGCAAAAACTCCTCGTTTAAATGTTCATGATTTTTAGAATCAACTTTAAAAGAGAATTCAAAAATTGCCTGCAATTAGTTTCTTCGTTTAAATGGCCTCTATAGCAAAATACACACATCTTAGGTAGATTTCCTTCTTTTTCCTTTTTTATTATGTTTCCTTTTTCTTATATCAAAAAAATGATTATATATCCCAGCATACCATATGCGCTCTAAATGAGCTCATAAAGACTCTTTTGTCGGAACGCTGACGCTCATAATGAGTTCATAAAATAATCATAAACAGTCATAAAACGCTCATATTTGAGTGGCTTTTTCCACTAAACTGGTCACTCATGAAAGAGCTCTAAATTTTATGCATAAAAGAGTATTTTCCCAGCTTACCATATGCGCTCTAAATGGGCTCATAAAGACTCTTTTGTCGGAGCGCTGACGCTCATAATGAGTTCATAAAATAATCATAAACAGTCATAAAACGCTCATTTTGAGTGGCTTTTTCCACTAAACTGGTCACTCATGAAAGAGCTCTAAATTTTATGCATAAAAGAGTATTTTATGACTCTTTTTTTTAAAACGCATTTTGAGCTCTTATTCCAGTGCATAAAATAACATTTTTGAAAAACTTCATTGCAGTTAATAAAAACATTATTATTTTCGTTAAAAAAAAAAATTGACTTCAAAAACTTTTGATCCAACTGTGTAAAAATTATCGGGCTCATTTGACGATAAAAATATATTTTTATAATACACAGAGTATTTAGTCGAAACCAACTCATCTTTTGAAGTATTTTTGCCGACTATGTTAATGCTATGTTCTACAAGACGATTGTATATTTATTGTATTTATTATAAAATAACTCACAATTTTGTCTTTACGCTTCCAAAAATATTCACTAATGAATCAATTTGTGTAACTTCTTTCTTCTGCTTAGCTGGAATTTACCGTTATCTGTCAGCGTGCAGAAATTACTCATAAAAAGCACATAAAATCTATCGTTTATGAGCTCAGAAATATGCGCGCAGAAACCACGCACAAAAAAATCATAAAATTTACCGTTTATGAGCTCAGAAATTTACACGCAAGAAACACTCATAGAAAGTCATAAAATCGATCGTTTATGAGCCCAGAAATATGCACGCAGGAAACACTCACAGAAGCTCATAAAATCGCTCATATATGAGCTCATATATAAGAGCGCTCCGATAATGGTATGCTGGGATGCTACTAATGAATACATACATACCATTTATAAAAACCTGCATACATACAGGGTCACTGATAAATATGCTACATTAAGAAAATCAAATAACTTTTTTTTTCAACTCATATAAATATTTTTTTTATTTTTTTCATTTGAAAAGCAATACATTTTTATAAGTATTTTTAATGGGTTTTAAAAAACAATGTAATTAAAATGACTTCCACGCCCGATGACGTCAAATGCAAGCGAAATTCCGTTGCAAATTACAGAGAACATTTCAAGCTAAGGGGCAAGTCTACTGCGTTCAATTCCCTTGTTATTTGATTTTTTTAAAGGAAAGAAATGAAAATCCTTAAGCAGAACTGTCCGTATTAACTGTCTGGTGATACATATTTGAGCAAAAATATTCCTTGTCGAAACTCTAAAGGAGTGCCGCCTAATGTGCCCCTTAAGTTTGTTTAGCTGGCAACGCCAGCCTCCAAAGCATTGTAGTGGAGCACAATCAAAATGTTAGTTTCATTACCCCATTTGTTCATTTTCCTTAAATTGAAAGACGAATAAATGAAACCAAAAAATATAACCGATTAATAACTGAGAAAAAAGTTATTACGTTTTTTTTGTAGTGGCATTTATCAGCCACCCTGTATTACAAAACAAAACAAAAAAACAACAATATTTTGTGGGTTTTTTTTTTGCTTTTGTACGTGTTGATTATGACCGTGGATGGTAACCGATTCTGTGTGGTTATGGGTCATAGTAACGCTATTTTCTTTTATTTCGGTAACGGTATTTTAGGTGTAACTATACTTCAGTTATTTCGGTAACAGGCTTTTAGCGTTAACGGTATTTTATTTATTTCGCTTACGGTATTTTAGCGGTTAACGATATTTTAGATATTTCGGTAACGTTATTTTAGGGAAAAAGATTTTTCAATTATTTTGGTAACGGCATTTTAAGGGTAACGTTATTTTCGTTATTCAGGTAATGTTAATGCACACCGATATTTTTAGCCCTATTATGCCCGAGTTTGAATGACTGGCTAGTTTATGATCATACTTTGGGAAAATATATCTATTTAAAGAAGTTTTTTTTTTAGATCTTGTTAGATTTTTTCGGTAACGGTATTTTAAGGTATTGATATTTTAATTATATCGGTAACGGTATTTTACGGATAACGGTATTTCAATTATATCGGTAATGGTATTTTAGGGATAACGATAGTCAGTTGAAAGGTGTTAGAATCAAAACGGTATTTTAGCGATAGTGACAGCCATCCCTGATTGCGTATATTCATGTGTATAAGCATTGAATGTACGTATCAGAGAACGGCTGGAGTGCCTTATTTCATGCTTTTGAATGCAATCACAAAAAATGAGTACATTGTTGTCAACTCACATCATTTCAATAAAGCAACAATCGACAGAATTGAGAAAAGTGAGTGTAACGAAAACCATGCATTGCTTGTCTAGTGTTAACTTCACTTAATACTCACGAAAACAACGAATACACAACGATTGGTATGAATGGTCTCAATGTTAAATGAATAAAACGTTAACAAATTTTTTTGTAAAACATATTACTGTATTAAGAAAATTAAAAAATTGTATACATATTTTATGTTTAATAAAATTAAACAAAAATTTATACATATTTCATGTTTAATAAAACTAAAAAAAAATTATTATTATTGCTACAGGTCAACGAATACTACGCGAATGTTGTGATTGATTTCATGTTATTCATGTGTCATCATTTCTTTTCATTGCTTGACTTGTAACGACATTATAAAAATTAATGTTAAAAAAAGGCATTCAACAAAAACAATAAATGGAATAAACAGCAACAGCATAAGCTGTTGTTGTTGAATAAAAGCAATGCAAAAGCAATGAATGTATGAATGGACAACAAAAACGAATGGTCTCATTCTGTTCTGGTCTTATGTATGATGAAATAAATAGTATAATTTAAAATTTGCTTCAAAATTTTTAGAGGTCTTCCCACATTTTCACTCATAACTTTTAAACGCGTTAACCGATTTTGATCATTTTCACTAGAAAACTGCTCATGATATCAACAAACAATTTGACTGAAAATTAGCAGCACCTCTTCTGTATTGGCGGAGTATTTTGTGTTTCCACAGAAAGACGGACGGACAGACGGGCAGACGGACATGGCTATATCGACTTCTCTATTCATGCTGATCAAGAATATATATAGTTTATGGGGTCCCAGAATTTTTTTTAAAAGAATTACAAACATTTTACAAAGTGAATATACCCTCCGCACTATGGGATGGAGGGTTTAAAAATGGTGCTTAATATTAAAAATTTAGAACTTTTTTTACATATTTTTGATTTTATTGTATTTTTAGCTGTATTGTTTATACTCTAAAAAACTGTTTTGAAAAACATTCTTTTGTTTTGATATTCTAGAAAACACTCAAACAAATTGACAACAATGTTAGAAGCATTTCTTAAAAGCATTTTACTTTCCATATGTTTTTTATTTTCCATAAAACCATGTTTTTGGCACTTCGATAATAATTTCGAAAAAATTCGAGTTTTCGAAAGCTTTTAGGATTTGAGAACACCAAATTTCAATTTCGGTTTGTAATTTCACAAATTCGTTCTAATTGCAAAACGTTCTTATGTAGGGACATGGTCGATAATTTTTTCTGTTTTGATATTCTAAAAAACACTTAAACAAATTGACAACAATGTTAGAAGCATTTCTTAAAAGCATTTAACTTTGAGCCGAAAAAAAAACATTAGGATTCCTTAATATGAAATGTATTTTATATGTTAAAAGGTTAAATTATACTAATTTAGCAATAATTATTGTAAAATTAGCTTTTAAAAAAAAATGTTCCCTAAAAAGTACAAAATTATGCGAAATCAGAATTTATTTTATTTATGTTCGAAAAAAGCAGCGTTGCCAATAAAAATAAATGTGTATGAAAACAGTGATACCATCGTTATTCAATCTACATCAGGAGTGCCCAAAAGTTCCTTATGGAAGAGCAAACACCAATACATTTAAAGAAAAACTAATTTTTATTCAATATTTTTTGTTGTAAAACCCAATCCATACAAAGAAAAAAGAAAAAAATATGTCAATGTTTACCAGTAAAGCATACGAAAGTGTTGTTGCTTTGCGCTTGCGTGTATAAAGTGAAGAACGACAAAAAAACTAATAAGACAAAGTTGTTTGTGTATTTCGTATTGCTAGTGCTGAGCGCTCTATATGTGTATTAAAACACACAGCCTATAGCTAAGTGTTTTACAAAAACAATTGAGTACCAAGCGCATAGGCCGTGGGCACCCCTGATCTACATATACCAAACTTAATTGGTTCATAATTAAAAGCTGAACCACGTAAATGAATAACTAAAATCTTTTTTTAAGTTTAAAAGTAATATAATTCTGTTTAACAAGATTTTAGTAGCGATAAATATTAAGAAAACATTGTTTATTTGGGAAACATTCATTTGGAATCTCTCTTTAAGAATATATGACATCAAAACATGTGTTCAATCATATGTTAATAAAAGCGCGCTCATAAAGAAAAGAAAATTTTTTCAAGTTTAATAATTGTTGCTTAAATATACAAAAAAATGTAAGTTACATATTTTTAACAATGGTATTGAACTATTTCCCATTTGTATAGACATTTTTTCCAAAATCATGTCAAAGGCTGTTTTGTTGACACGATAAAACAGTATGAACCTTTAAAAAAATCGTGACTTTTATTACGGTTTACAAAAAGAAAATAACACTTACGCAGAGTCTGTGATGGACAAAGGGTCCGAAGCATCTCTTAAACCACGTTTTCTTATATTTTCATTGTGGATTATTCTTCTTTTCAGTCCTATAAACTTTATATAAAAGCAGACGGCATTTTAAATCATTGTAATTTTTGATTTTTAATAAACAATGTTTTTGACAAGAAAACCATATGTTTTTGTCCCTTCGATAATAATTTCGAAAAAATTCGAATTTTCGAAAGCTTTTAGGATTTGAGAACAAAAAATTTAAATTTCGTGTGATTTCACAAATTCGTTCTAATTGCAAAACGTTCTAAAGTAGGGACATGGGCGTTTGTAAATAGTACAAGTATTTTTTTCGAGCTGATAGCCTTGGCAGCTAGTGCTCCTTAAACTTTTTAGTCTTGGAATTTATTCATAAGATTAACCCAATAAATAAATAATAAAATAATTAATAAGAGAAAAACAAATTATATGTAACTAGCTGACCCGACAAACGTTGTTTTGCCTTCAAATTTTGTTTGTGTATTAGGTTGGATTAAAAACCATCCTCATTGCATGTATTTAGCCATTTTTTATTTTTTGTATCCGTATTCAAGTAATGCTGTGTAACAAAGCAAAAATTTTTGATATTCACACAATTTATATGATAATGACAACAAGTTTTCAATTTATTTTTTGATCAATGGTTATAATCTTTAACTTCAAACTCATATGTATATTAGTTCTCATGTAGTGAGTAAACTAGTTCATATGAATGTTTGATGTTTGGCATGGTATTGTTACCGCTTTCAAAACGTGTTCTGATGTTGGGAACCTAGAAAATTCCCGAAATAGATCTATCAACGCATTCCTGAAAGGGTCAAATAATAAATTTGAAAACAAAAAACTCTATAGATTATTTGTTAGGACAATATCCTAATGAAGAAATATAGAGTATGGCCTCGAACTTGAATAATTTTCATTTTCATTGAAAATGACTAATGTTCAGAAAAATCACCACATCTCGACCAAACGAAAATATTTTTAAACAATTTTTTTTTTTAAAAACCATTCTCATTGCATGTTCTACAAAACGTATTCAGTCATTTTTTATTTTATGCAGCCGTTCTCGAGTTATGGAGTGACAATCAAAATGTACACTTCTTTTTATATATCGAGGGCTTATATTCAATACCGTCTATCTACATTTTCACGAAATTTTTTTTTTATGCCAAACTCATCTCTGACCCCATCTGCATGTACTGTAAAAATTTCAGTGGAAAAAAACTATTTTTAGTACTATATATCCTGTATTTTATCATTTGTCTATCTACAAAGATACTTATTTATGAATTTTATGACGGCAATACCGTCTATATACATCATAGAATTTTGTCGTTTTATTTAATTTCAGGCTATTTCTCTGTTTCATATCTATTTATTCACTGTTCGTTTTTCGGTTTTTTTTTTCATAATACGCTGTGTATGCGGTGGTGTGCCCTTTATATTATTTTCTAGCTACAAATGAGTATGCAAATAAATGAAGTCAAACGCAAAAACTCAAAAACACAAGCAAGAATGTGCTAATTTGATACTGATTTGAAATTGACCACTTCACCTCGATTTAAAATCTAATGCCCAATTCACACGGTGATTTTTGCAACGTCTGTTTTTCTTAATTTGCTTTAGCAGTTGCTTCCAAAAATCATTTGCATTTACATGATGATTTTTAACAGACGCCTGTTTTTTGTAACCAGGGTTGATTATATTTGATTGTATGTATATGTATATTGTATATGTTGATTATATTATAACAACGGGCTCAACTTGTAAAAACAACAAGACAAACTTGCAGCTGAAGAAGGACGATGTCACGTGTTCACCATGGATGCACAAGCGGTAAAGCTTTGCCCTGACATTAACGCCTCAGCCATTTATTATAAACACGCGTACAAGTGCACAACTTTACCGTGTACAATCTCGCCACGCATCAATGTACAAATTACTGGTGGAACGAGACTGATGGAGACCTCTCCGCTCCGACGTTTATTTCGTGCATAATGCACCATTTGTCAACACACTGTCTAACAGATACTCTACCAATAATAATTTACTCCGATGGTTGCGGTTACCAAAACCGTAATCACTTTTTGTCGAATGCTTTGTCCAATTTTTCAATATAAAACAACAAAATCATAGAACAAAAATACTTGCAGAAAGGACACACTCAGATGGAGTGTGACAGTGCCCATGCAAAGATAGAGGCTAAGTTTGAAAAATCAAACCATATATTTGCCATACGACTACGTCAGGGTAACCAAAGATGCCCGCAAAACAGTCAAAATCAAGAACAAAATTATTAAAATGCCATTTGATGCATTACATTTAAAGTATGATTTTTTTAAGAACTATATGGATACGAACCTTATTCGATTTTCCAGTATTAGACCTGGTCGAGCAAAAAATGATCCGACAGTATCCCAACTAAGATCTCTCTTATATTCCACAAGTGGTACCATTAAGTTTAAAGTGAATTTTGATCATAATTACACTGAACTACCTATTAGAATAAAGCAATATGAAGGTCACATAGAACCAAAACAATTGTATACCGGTCGACTACCAACTCAGCAAAACAAATGGAAACATTTACAGGAGTTAAAGGCGGTAATTCCAGAGGAGTATCACTACTTCTATGTTAATCTTAGCCACGCGCAGTAAAAATTATAATAAATTATAATAAAAAATTATAAAAAAACATTGTCTTTGAATTTAAACTGGTTAAACAATTCTTCTGAACACACCTACCCTCTATCTGACACCCTTTTTGAGACACCCATGCCAAAAACAAACAAAAACTAGTCAAAAACAACCCCTAGCTCCCTGAAGGGTTCAAATGTTAGAACAGGTCCTACTATTTTTCTATCCCCAACATTTCTTGTTAACATATCTACCCCCTATCTCCCACCTTTTTCGGGGTCTCCATACAAAAACCGTAATACAAACTTAATTTTAAAATAAGGCAATACCGTCTATCTACATATTGTTTTCCTACACAATGATTTAATTTTTGAGGCAATAGAACGTTTGTTAGACACATTCTGTTAATATTGTAGAAGATGAGTTCATCGAAATTGTTGCTTATTTGCGAATAAAACAGTTTTTTGGCTCTCCTGAAAAATTGTGTTTTTGTAGATAGACGGTATTGAATATAAGCCCTCGATATATAGATAGATTTGTTAGGTTATTTTAAAGTTATCGGTATTTAAGGTTAACAGTATTTTAAGTTATTTCGTTGTTATATTTTATGGTTATCGGTATTTTAAGTTATTTCGTTAATGTTATTTTAAGGTTAAAAGTAGTTCCTTGAAAGGTTATCGACATTTTAGGAATAGTATTTGTCAATCATGCCTCAAGGTGATTAAAATACAAAGTTTTTTTTTTTTTAATTTTAAATTTTATTTGTATAATTAATATCAATATTACATTCAATAAATTGATTAATATTTTTTGTTGTAATTGTTAATTCTTCATTTGTTTGTTTATTGTTTGTAATGTGTTTTACTACATATTTTTCTTCAGAATGGATCTTTTTTTTATTTTTTCATAATAAATTCTTTTAAATGTTTGTTTCCGAAATTTATTTATATTTTATTTTATTTTTGGACTAATTAACATTATATTCTGTTGTATAAATAACACATGCAAAGTTCATATATATATATATATTTTGTTTTAATGAATTGTAATTTGGTTTTTAAAGTATTGGTGATTAGGAGCACGAGTAAATTTTATTAATTTTAATTTTATTAAGAAAAAATTATGAAACGGACAGAATTTTATATTTAGGAAATTTTTTTTTCTTAATTTTATTAAAACTAAACAATTTTAAGAACTTTTTTAATTTTCTTAATTTTTCGCTTTTTTTGTTTTAATTTAGGAAATCTAATGTTTTAAAGTAAGTTTAGAGTATTATTTTTTTGTTTTTAAACATAATTATAATAACATAAATTATAAATACATATACAATTGTAAATTTAAGTTTTATTTTTGTAGTATTTACATTTAGAATAGAACTTGTTTTTTATTTTAAATTAATTTATTATATATACATTAAGAAAAATTAAATAAAATTAAACAATTAAAATTTAATTTAAATGTTGTTATATGAAAGAAATAGAGAATTATTGTTGAGATTGTTGAAGAGTTATTATTTTAATTTTTTTTTTTTTTTTTTTTTTTATTAATTTATAATCATATAATTACCAATTATATACTATTACCCTAACCGAGCACTAGCTGCTATGGCCTTTGGCGCGTTGTAGCGAAAACAGACCAGTGCCTCTGTGGGAATCGAACCCACGACCCCCCGCACTGATAAGCCAGCACGCTACCAACTAGCCTACCGGGGCGCACATTTTTAATTTATTTTTGTTAAACAGTTTATTAAAATGTTAATATGTATATTCAATAGACTTTATTGAATTCGTAAAATGTATTAACATTAATTTAAATCGCCATCATTTTAAATGCTTTAATCAAATTTACACAGCCTTATTTCATAGGAAAACGCATCGATAGAAAGTTTAAAATTTTATGACTTTCAAGAGAACAGCAGTATCTACGAACCAGGGTAACAATTGATTTTTTTTTTTTTTTTTTTTGTAATTTCAGGATAACAGTAGAACCCACGGATCAGGTCTTCGAATTAATGAATTTCTTAAATCGCTTTAGAAATTTAATTTAAATTCGATTAGTAAGTCATTATTTTAAGTTTTTCTTAAAACGAGAATGAATTGACTCATTAATAAGTTTGTTCGCTTACGCAAAAATTTGTACAAATTTGTAAAAGTTTCTACTGGAAGGTGTCGTTTATACAAATACTCAGTAAAAAATAGTAAGGAGAGAGAGTAAAGTGACAGGTTGTTGACAAAGAAAACTTACGTTTATACAAATACTCAGTAAAAAATAGTAAGGAGAGAGAGTAAAGTGACAGGTTGTTGACAAAAAAACTTACAAGTTTTTACTGGATAAATTTTTGCCAGTAAGAATTTGTAAATGAGAAGTTGGCTGCACTGCCCAAGCGCGTGGTTGTGAAATTCTTTTTGCTCTTCAAAAAATTTTATAAATTTGTATTTAATTGAAAATCATCATTTAAATCACCTCATTTGATATCACATTTTCATCCAGACCATTTAATTTCACTTTTTGAATAAATTTGTGATTGATACGAGTTGACGCAAATACTTGGTACCTGTTAAACGCAAAGATGAGTACCGGCTCGGATGGGGTGCAGCCCCATCTGAGCACGATCCAGGGGGATCAGGACCCCCGAAAAAGATTTTAAAGCAAACAAACAACGAGAATCTCAATGCCAACACCGCTAAAACACCTATGAATGTGGAAGACTTCGAACGTTTTGCTGTTAGCCAGATTAATGCCAACAATACAACTGACAACAACAAAGAGGATAATGGCGTAACTGAAATGATAACGGAAGAAGCAGAGGACGATACACAATATACATCTTTTGATATGCCTACGGAATACGATGAGGAACACAAGGGACCATTTGTAGTATATGTGGACACGAAATTAGCAGAACCCAGAAAAACTAATAAATCAATTTAGACTAACAAAGATACTCATAGATCTCAAGGTGGAGAATATTGACAGCGTGCTAAAGGTAGGTTATAGTCGTTGTAAGGTATTCTTTAGAACACGTACTGCTGCCAATAATTTTGCCAAAAACTTAGATTTGGAGAAGGCTGGTTACTCTGTGAAGATTTTTACTCACTTATTGACAAAGACTGGTATTATTTTCAACATTCCGGAGGATATCTCTATGAGAGAACTCTACACTTTTATTTCTGCCGCGGTACCGATCGTAAAATTAGTGAGAATGACTAAAAAAGACACATCCAACAAAAAACAGAGAATCCCTACGATGAAGGTTAAAGTTGTTTTCAAAGGTCTTCAAATACCAAGAGAGATCGATTTTGCGTACACAAAGGTGACCACAAAGCCCTTCATTCCTTTCGGACAATGCTATAAACTGCTATCGCTTCAACCATATGGTAGACAATTGTAAACAAAAAGAACATACCTGCAAAACATGTTTCGTCCGCCATGACGAGGCAGCCCAATGTGATATGACTGTGATAAAATGTAGCAACTGCAATGAGCCGCATCCACCAACCGACCGTAACTGCCCGGCTAGAGAAAAGGCCCTTAATTTAAAGAGACTGATGGTATTAGAAAATTTAAGCTTAAAAGAGGCCAGAGCAAATATGCCGGCATAATGGGTGGCAATCGTTTTGAAATCCTAGGGGAGGATGGTATTGAAATAATTTCCCACAAATGAGAACAAAGCCTGATAGATTTATAAATAACACTAGAGAAGCAGCAAGATTCATACATAAAGCACAGCCCTACTCCAAAGTACTGAAACTAATGTAAATAAACAAAGAGAAGAGGCAAATGCCAGACAACATATGGAAGAGTGGCGACAAATAACAAAAGACTTTAACAAAACTTACAATGAACAGCGTAGTATGGACAATCCACACATTGTATCAGAAGTAGAGAAAATGATAACTAACCTCAAATCGGTAATAAATTCATCCATGTCTTCATGGACTAATGAATTGATGACACAATCAGATCGTACATTTTTGAAAGAAATCGGCACAACAATTGAAAAAGTATTAACTAATAAAGACAGAAACGAGATTTTAGCATTCTCTGGGAATGCTACAAATAATTTTACATAAAATAAAATGAAGATATTGCAATACAACATACAAAGTTTAAAACATCCTGGAAATAAAGAATCCTTAGAATTTTATTTAAATAAATTTAACATTGATATTGCTATTTTATCAGAAACTTGGTTGGAAAATAATAAACGAACGAGTATGGCAAATTATAATTATGTGGGCAAGCATCGCGACGGTTATGGCGGAGTTGGCATTTATGTCAAAAAGAGTATTAAATTCTCATTAAACAAAATTAAAACAAAAGGTGAAGTTGTTTCGATCTCAACCATAAACCTCGTGAAAAATATTAACATTGTAAGCATATACATACCTCCCCTCCCAGAACCGAATATTACGGAATATGAGAAAATAATTTATGAAACCATAACTTTCTTTTTGAACTCAAAGAACACCACAATTTTTGCTGGTGATTTTAATGCCAAATCCACCTCGTGGGGCAGTTCAAGATCGGATGAAAGAGGCAGATTGTTGGAAGATATTGCCCAAGATTTTGGCTACAATTTTTTGAATGATGGTTCACATACTTTTACGGGACCCTCGAGTACGTCAGTTTTAGATCTATTACTCACGAATGACGACCAAAATGCCTTAGTGTTGAGGACACTAGATATAAAAAATATCGGGCCAGTAACCACAAACCTATTTTAATGGAATGGAACATTGCAAACCGTTGCCGTGGTAAGGTTAAGAAAATTAATAATAACAAACTCTTAAGCAAATAAATAATATGGTAGTGGGCGAAAATCTGGAGGAAATAAATAATGGTTTTCAGCGGTTAGTGGGTCAATGCTCTTTGAATGTAGATCCGGATAAACAATTTATACCGAAAACGTGGTGGGATGACACATCAGGGAAATTTTCAGAATTCGAAACGCAGCCCGTATGAAGTACTATAAATACCCAACATTTGAGAACAGCAAAAAGGTGGTAGAGGCGGAAAAAAACCTACAAACCACATAAAAAATGCAAATATGAAAATTTCAAAAAATTACAAGAGGATCTATCCAAGCCGAAATCAGTAGTAGAAATGTGGAGAAGTGTCAAAAATCTAAAAAAATATGAGAGATTGAAAAAGATAAATAACAGCTGGAGTGAGGAAGAGAACAATGATTATTTAAAATTGATAACAAGCCAAAACAGCCACATTGCCTCCATAGTGGATATTCCGGATTTTGTGGATGATAATGAGGAAATTACATTTGTTCAGAGGGATTTCGATGAATTTTTGAAGTCTAGAGATCCGGATTCGGCTAAGGTCTTGATGGGATTTCATATCGTATGTTATTGAACTTATCAGAGGATGGCGAAAATGGACTATTTAATGTACTTTGTGATATCTGGAAGTCTAAGACCATTCCGGCAAACTGGAGAGAAGTCAAAATTCACCCATCCCTAAAAAGAAGATTCAACTGAAATTATTGATTTTAGACCAATCTGTCTATTATCAGTTTACTAAAATGCATAGAAGGAATGTTAAAACCACAGAGATCGTTTGCTTTTCGTAAAAATATGGGCACCACACTTTGCATTAATGATTTAATTAACATGATCATGTATCTACAGGGGAAAAAATTCAAAGTTGTAGCGGCATGCATTGATATAGAGAAGGCGTATGATTTTGTTAATACCAACATTTTGAAGGCCAAACTCATTAATATGGGTTTCAACAGAAGGATCATTAATTGGCTGATATCCTTTTTGGAGAACAGAACCTTGGTGCTGGGTAACTCGAGAATGAATACAGGTCGTGGCTTGGCCCAAGGCAGTGGCTTAAGCCCACTATTATTAAATTTGTATACAGCTTCACTACATGACGTTGATGATGAGAATTCATATATTTACCAATTCGCTGATGATTTTATTATCCTGTGCTTCGATACAGATTGGGATTATGCTCGTTTTCATTTGAAGGGTAGAGTGGAAGCCTTTGTAAATGCATGTAAAGGACTTGATTTGAATATAAACCTTTCGAAAACAACAGTGACGACTTTTGGGAGAAGGGCGATCAATCTGAATATTTGTGTGGGAGAGACTCCCATTGAACAAGTCAAAGAAATTAAATATTTGGGCAGAATTATATCGGCAAACAACTCAACAGTCCCACACGCAGAAAAAATTGTCAAAAAAGTAAATAACACCTGCCAATTCCTCAAAATATTAAGCGGCTGTAATTTTGGAATCGACCCAAAGAGAGCGTTACAATTTTATAAAGTCTTTGTGCGGTCGAAAAATGGAGTACGCAGCATCATCAATGGCAAACATGACTAAAGGAGCATTACATAGATTTGAGACATGCTCTAATTTTCACATAAGAAAATCAGTAGGTCTGATTAAGAATACACCAATACAAGTTATGTATCATATGGCAGCAGAACTACCTCCGAAATACCGTTTCGAGTTTGCGGCGGCTAAGGAACTTGTAAAAATATCATACCAGTCGTTACCAATAATTAATATGCTAGTCTTGCAAGAAACACCAATAAATACAAGCTATTACAAACCTTTAAAAAATACGAGAGAATTCTCACTCATATAGAAGAAGAGCAGGTTTTGGAGAAAAAATCTGATAAAATATGGGTTGATTGTGACTTTTATCTTAATGAGGGTCAGAAAAAGAGCAACACAAACCCTGAGATAATTAAACAAATATTTAAGGAGAAAAAAAGAGTTTTTAGCCAAAAACGATTTAGATATTTTTTATACTGATGGTTCAATTATCGATGAAGTAGCTGGAGGTGCAATATACCACCCAAGGACGAACACAACAAAGATGTTTAAATTGTCCAAATGTTTCTCATCCATGTCCGTAGAGCTTATTATGTTATTAAAGGCGATAGAAATGGCAGTAGAATATAAAAGCAACAAAATCGCAATACTCACCGACAGCAAAAGTGGATGTTTGGCACTTAAAAATCCTAAGGGAACGAGATTTGTATTGGCATTCATAAACTGGCTGAAGTTTCAAGCAACATTCAATGCATTGAGATTCATTATATTCCATCTCATAAAGGATTAAAGGAGAATGAAATGGTAGATGCAGCAGCGAAAAGGGCAATTAATGATGGGGAAATTTTTATGCACGAAATGGACCGAAAAAAGAGGCAATTAGAGAAATTGAGAACAGGCTGTGGAGAGAATGGGAGAGGGATTATAATCTGGTAGAGCGTAATAAGGGTAAAGAGTACAAAAAATTGTTTCCGACAATGAAGCGAAACCCTGGTTTGTGGAGCACCACACTGATTTAAACCCCATTCAAATCAAACAGATTAACAGAATAATGACAAATAAGACTTACAGTCCACATGCCCTGGCTCAAATGGATGCAGTTGACGTCGACATATGCTTCACTTGTAATGCTATCGAAGATGATTCTCATGTTTTGTTCCAATGTACCAAATATCGACATCAGAGGTCCAAGTATCCTGTATTAACTCGTTACAACAACACGTTTGATTTTTTCAAAAATGAAAGTTGCAATAGCTATCGGGCTATAACCGAATTCTTACAGCTTATAGAATACAAACTATAACTGGATAAGTATCCGCAATCTTGTTGGCGCTTTTTTCCGTTTTTAAGGAATGGCCAAGTAATTCTCCATCCCTTTGATTTAATCAAAGGTTTTTGGTAGTAATCGCAAATTGTTAAAAAAAAAAAAAAGAATTTGTAAGAAGAAAAAAACGTACGTATGATTGAAAAAATATGCTTGTATTTTTAGTAAACAAAAACAAATATTAAATATGGACTTAAAGTGCAAAATATTAAAGAATTAACTATGGAAGAATTAAAAAAATATTCTAAATTATTTCTGGTCAACAATTTCAATTAACTTTTATCTTTTCCATAATAACCAGTTGATTTTTTTTTTTTTTAATATTTGGTATTTAAAATCAGCTGTTTTATATAAAGGGTGTCCCAAGAAGAGCGCAATTTTTAAATTTTAAATAAAACACCAGATATTTAAAAAAAAAATCGTGAAACTTTATTATATCGTAAAGTAGACAGAATGAGGTTATGTATGGAACAATATATCGTGCAGATGGCCGCCGCGGCTTTGCTGGCATGCACGCGATCTTTTAATGAAATTTTCAATGACCGTTTTGCATGAATGCTGCGGTTATTCATTAATGCAGCGTCCAATTTCCTCTTTTAAGGCTTGAGTCGTCGTCGGCTTATTCGCGTAAACCAATCGACTTCTAAAAACCCCAAAGGAAAAAAATCTAGTGGTGTTAAATCGCACGATCTAGGCGGCCAATTCTGTTGGAATCACATGCCCTCCACATTTATTTCTTCAATTCTAGGCAAGAAAAAACTGGTTATCATTTCACGATACCGAACACCATTGACTGTTTGCTGTTGACCTGCCTCATTTTCATAAAAAAAAGGTCCAATGATTCCTCCAGCCCAAAAACCACACCACACAGTGACACGTTGAGGATGCATTAGCTTCTCGTGAATCACTCGAGGATTTTCCTCACCCCAAATGCGACAATTCTGCCTATTGACGAAGCCATCAAGATGAAAATGGGCCTCGTCACTAAAGTTGATTTTATCAGCAAAATCAGCATTTTCATGTTGTCTCTCCAATACACAATTAACGAACTCCCTTCGCTGTCCATGGTCAGCTGGCTCCATTTTTACTAACCTCGTACCTTCTACTAGCAAACAATAACAATTGTTCAAATGTCAAACAATGACACTTCGAATGTTGCCAGATTTAAAAATTGCGTTCTTCTTGGGACACCCTTTATTTCACCAATTGTTACAAATTTTTCGTTCGTTTACTTTTTTGTAATTTGTCTTACTGTCTGTAATTTTGTTACTGAAGGATAACAATTAAATATTCTCATTTTTTCTAATACAAAATTACATTTATAAGTTTTCAATAAAATACAATTTACATTCTTTTAAAATAAAAACTCTACAATTTTGGGTAGCTCAGCTCGGATAAGTGAAGAAAATTTAATAAATGTGTAACGAGAATCTAATAAAAGTGGTTGTGGTGAAAGTATAATATATAATTATATAAAAAACCTATACACAAACGTAGTGAAAGAATAAATCACGCATACACACAAAACTTAAGAATAAAAAAGGGAAAAAAGGGGAAAAAGACGCAAAAAAAAAAAGTTTAGAGAACAAAAAACCTATAAACACGAGTTATGTTAACACATCTATCACCACCAAACAGTGATGCATTTTGAGTTTTTTTGTTTTGGGCCAACTTGACAATTTTAAAAGGGCCAAAATACCATTGGAAGATTAAAGTTAGTACTATAGTACTTTTTAGGTACTATTTGATCCAGAAAAGTACCATGGTACTCCTTTGACACTTTGAGTACTATTTTACATATAAATAAAAATTAAAGATTGAGTTTGAATTTTAACGTCTTTTTCACACAATTGCAATTAATACTATAATGAATATGCAATTTTATTTAATTTTAATTGTGAAAGACGTGGTAGAGAAGAATGAGTGTATTTTCTAAAAATCATAACTACATTGTAAATTTTTCAATTTTCCTGAATCAGACTGCGCAGTTTCTGGTATTGAACCTTCATCAGTGACCCTGTTATTAGAATAATGTAATATTTGTTATGTTTTGTTGTGATTAAAACTAGTTTTATTCAATACACGGTGTTTTTGTTCTTGCATACATAATCTCAGAAGAACTCCAACAACACAACAGTTCTATTTATTGAGTTTATTTGAGTTCGAGTAAAATAAAAGTGTTCGAAAAGTGAAAATAAATATCTTAAAAAAGTACATACCATTGCCAACATCTTCACATTTGCATTGTGATTCTAAAATCAAATGAGTAATGAAATAGATTTTCTTGCAAAAAAAGGCGAATTTAAGAAATAGTCTGATAGTTTTTATAAATTCTGTAACTAAAATCAACTAAATTTTGTTTACAAATAAATTTTAAAAACGTTAATTTATAATAAAAACTTGTATTTAGTACTATGAGGGTCGAAAAAGTACTATTTTTTATGCTGGTTGGTACTATTTGAAAATCCCATTTATCATCCCTGTAGGGCCATATTTTTTAAAAAATTCGATTATTAGATTTTTACTAAAATAAAAATAATATTAATTTGTTAATTATAGTCGTCATTTTAATGCCATTTTAAAAATGCAAGGCAAACCCCTCTGACAATAAAGTTTAACATATTTTATGAATTCTCATAAATTATTTCCGCTCTTGCGATAACATAACATTTTTAAAAAGCCTCCAATAACACATTTTTTTAATAAAAAATTAATTGCGGCACTTCTTTTAAAAATGTGGACAAATATAAAATATTTAAAAATGTTGTCGTCCTGCATTTAAAAATTTTAAAACCTGACCTCCTGGTACGAAAATATATGATTTTTGAATGCGATTTTTATAAAAATTATAGAACTCCCCGTTTTTCATTCTCTAAGGAACTAGCATATGCTCTCACCCGAATAAAAAAAATCAGGCAAAATTTCATAAAAGTCTGAACTAAACGGTTTAAAGTAGTTACTTCAATTTTGAGCTGAAAGGGCCAAAATAGATAAGAAAGTACCACAGGGCCATCCAGCAGTCAAAAGTGCAACAAATGGCCCTATTGTGCCACGTTTTGCATCACTGCCCACCAAAATCACCAAGCCTACAACAACAACCATAATAACAACAACAACAACAATACTTTAATATAACAATACTTTGTATGTAATATACAGGAAGTCCAAAGAAATAGTCCAGACAATATTATTTGGAAATTTATTTAGGTCGACAAAATATTGCAGACAAGATTATTTGGAAATTTATAAATGTAAAACAGGGGTACCCAAGGCCTATGCGCTTGGTGCTCATTTGTTTTTGTAAAAAACACTTAGCTATAGGCTGTGTGTTTTAATACACATATAGAGCGCTCAGCACTAGCAATACGAAATACACAAACAACTTTGTCTTATTAGTTTTTTTGTCGTTCTTCACTGTATACACGCAAGCGCAAAGCAACAACACTTTCGTATGCTTTGCTGGTAAACATTGAATATTTTTTTCTTTTTTCTTTGTATGTATTGGTTTTTACAACAAAAAATATTGAATAAAAATTAGTTTTCTTTAAATGTATTCGTGTTTGCTCTTCCATAAGGAACTTTTGGGCACTCCTGATGTAAAATTAATCAGAATTTAATAAAATTACAAAATATACAAAAATAACACAAAACGATAGAATAAGCACTTTTATATTTAGTTAATAAGTTTCATTGTAAAATCTAAATAAAATAAATAGAGTTTGAATCGAAGCGTGAAAAATAAAAGTCGTGTTTTTTTTCTTTGGTTAGTAAGTAAGAACATAACTCACGCGTGGTAAAAGGAAAAGCACACATACATACAAAACAAATACGTGTATGTGAGATAACAAACACGTTAACCCTTTCACGTGAATGGGAAACATTTTTCCCAAAATTTAAATTGGTTATTTCACTAACGATTTTTTATTAATATATATTTTGACATCCAGATGTCGTACAATAGCGATGATTTATTGTTAATAAAAGTAAAAAGTTGGCAATACTTTAACGTGTATAGTTTAATCAAGGAAGGGAAATCCCATTTTTTTTACTACCATAAGGTCGTTTTTGATTTGGCTCGTTTTGTCGCGGATATAAAGTTAAGTTTCGAAGTTTTATAAGTGATAAATATAACGTGGTGAGTAAAGAGAGATGATAAAAATAATAAAAAATTAATTAGTGGCCAATAGTGCTTCAATTTAGTATATTTAGTCTATGGGAAACATTTTTCCCTATGGACCAGAAGTGAAAATTACTCTTACTTGTTTTTTGATATTGCGTTTTTACATGTCACAATATTAATTTTAAATTTTAGCAATGACAAGCAGAAAGTGTAGGGAATTCCATTTACACGAAAATGAGATATTACAGCTGTTAATGGCGGATAATAGTGATGGGGAAGATGAACTTCACCTAGATAAAGAAGATCAAGACTTCTAGAAGAAGACATTGAGAGTCTGCAGATGTGGTTGAAATCGAAAATGCAGTACAAGAAACTGGTCAAAACATAACTGTGAATGCCAGCACAGCAATTCATAAGGAAGAAGAACCTGTTTTCAGATGGACAAGTGGTGGTTATACACCTCACACATATTATGAAACGTAATATGAGTTTGATCGCGGTAAACATCTTTTCTGATAGGCAAGATATGGTGACTCCAATTGAAATTTTTTTGGAAGTTACAAAGCTGAATGATGTGTTGTGTGATGTTATCATTCCGGAAAGTACAAGATATGCGGGGCAAAACGGCAGATCCTTTACTGTTGAGGTAGACGAAATGAAAGCATTTTTAGGAATGAATTTTGTAATGAGTTACAAAGTTTTGCCAAATCTTCGAAGTTACTGGTCTACTGATGAAGATATGGGTGTCCCTTACATCGCTAACATTATGACTAGAACAAGATTTGAGCAAATACGTCAAAATTTGCATTTCTCCAATAATGATTGTGAGTCATCAACTGCAGATAGAGCATATAAAATAAGACCTGTGTTTGATCATTTCAACCGTTGTTTTCAAAATGCTGTGAACAACTCGATGAGGCAATCTATTGACGAGCACATGGTAAAATTTAAAGGACACAACGTAATGAAGCAATACATCAAAAACAAGCCTATAAAATGGGGATTCAAAATGTGGTGCAGAGCTGAGTCTTCAACAGGCTACCTTTTTGAATTTGATCTATATACAGGCAAAAAAAACAAGTGCAGAAGTAGGTTTGGGCGAATCCGTTGTAATAAGCTTGACTCAAAAGTTGAATGGCCTTGGTTGCGAAATTTATTTTGATAATTTCTTCAATTCCCCCATCTTACAATATAAACTAATGGCGCAAAATTTAAAAGCTTGCGGTACTGTTCGCACAAACAGAAAAAATATACCCAAAAAATTTGCCATTGGATAAAAACAATGCGACGTGGTGATATTTATTCCGTAAATTTTCAAGGAATCTCTTTCGTGAAATGGATGGACACAAGGTCAGTTCACATGCTATCCAATTTTATATCACCAGAACAAACAACTTTCGTAAAGAGAAGACAATCAGGATCAGCTCAGAAAGTAAACATAATTTGTCCCGAAATGATCGCAAACTATAATAAATATATGGGTGGTGTCGATCTCATGGACCAGCGTAAGGTTTATTATGAGGTGGATCGCAAAGCAAAAATAAAATACTATTTACGTTTGTTTTTTGACGTTATGGACATTGCAATGAATAACGCTTATGTAGTATATATAAAATTGCATAAACAAAAACGAGTTGAGGGATCTCTTTTGACCAGTTTGGAGTATCGGCAGGTAGTGGCACGAAATTTGATAAGTGATTTTACATCAAGGCAGAGAGTAAGACCTGCTCAAAGGGAAGGCGCGAAGGCTAGGTTAACACAAACGTGACTTACCAGCGCACATATGCAAAAGGCGGACAAAATGAAGAGATGTGTAAACTGCGCAAGGAACCGTGTAGAAAATAGAACGCATAACATTTGTGCTATGTGCAACGTCCATCTCTGCTTTACAAGCAAAAGAAATTGCTTTGCAGAATACCATAATTAGTTTTGTATTTTTTAAACCTATTTTCACATTGAATTTTTTAGTTGTAAAATCATTCATAAGAACTCAATAAACTGAAGTATTTTTTCCCCTTTATCGTCCATTGGGAAAAATGTTTCCCAAAAAATTCCAAAAAATCTAACCACGAGATTTATATTTCTTTGCAATTTTAGTTTATTTTGTATAAAAATCAATTAAAATAATCCATTGGATATTAAAAAAATAACCCTGGTGCCCTTATGGACGTGAAAGGGTTAAAGACACATGAAAAGAGACAAGCGTTAAGCGTCAAAATGAGTGCATTAGGCGATTTTGTTGAAATTAAAAATAACATTGCAACGGCTAAACGAATGGTTATTGTAGATATACATAAATTAATTTTTGAAGAAGAAGGATACGGCTGTTTCAGGGATTTGAATTTGACGAAATTAACGACGATTTCGAAAGGAAAAAAGTTTACGTTGATGAAAATCTCAGTAGTGCTGATATGGTTGTTATTTGTAATGTTCTTGGTATAAGCTACAACAACGACGATTTATTTTCGCACATATTTTTAAATTTAAAAAAGGGGCAATTGTTAAGTTGCCAAGAGAATGACGAGAACGACGACGATGATGATGTCGAAAGTAATGATGACGATTATGAAGGAGTTGAAAGCAATGCTGACAACGAACGTACAATTGTAAACAACGACGGTAGCGACGGTTTTAAAAAAAAATGCAAGCGACGGCAGAGGCAGCAACGTCACACGAAACAAAATAAAAATGACGGCAGCAGCGGCGTAATGCACAAAACAACAGAAATAAAACGACTTTAATAGCAGCATAAATTCAAAAAAAAACGATGGTGTTGAAACAAAACAAACGTAACAAGTTATTTTAGCAGCAACAACCAAATAAACAAAGTGACAACTTTAAACATGCAAAGGTTTGCAATCAATTATCGTTACATCGAAGATTCTATACCTTCATTTGATGGAGATGGCAATATGCCGGTAAATGTTTGGTTGGATGAATTTGAGGATACATCTACCATAATGGGTTTTGATGATTTTCAGAAATTTATATTCCCCAAAAAATCTCTAAAAGGTTTGGCAAAGCAGCATTGAGAAACGAATTTAGCACATCGGTAAACGGTGCTCAATTGCATAAAATAATGATCGACGTAAAATTGTTAAAGGTGAAACAGTCCATGAATATTTTTTTGGTATGAAGGAGTTGGCCTCACGGGGTAACATCGACGACAGCACCCTCATGCAGTATGTCATTGATGGAATAAGTGATTTAACAATCAACAAATCTATGTTAACCCTCCCTCTATGTTAACCCACATGTATCTGGCCAGACATTTTACGAATTTAACTGTGATTTAAACATATTTCTAATTTAGCTAGGGGTTTGAGTCTCCAGGTACCCACTGCAAATATTGTTAGCTATCGTTTTATGAAAAAACACATTAAAATAAATAATAACAAAAAATATTTATGTAGATTTTTTCATCTACACATCACATACGTAGCACATGAGTGTGGCCAGATACACACATATTTTGTATGAAGAATATTGTACTTTATTTTTTATGTGCGATTGTTTACTCAAATCAACTCAAACAGCATTTTATATGTACTCTGCATGGTTGTAGCTTTTAAGGGGGCCCTAGGGGGTTATAACCCCCTCCCAATGAAGCGTCTGGCCAGAATTGGTCTTGCATTTATTGGTACCATTTGGTCCAATAAAAGATGTATCCCTAACGAAATGAGAAAGGATCGTTCTCGTCCGTTCTGTTATCTTTATTTGGATTCCACGAAAATTTGGGTTCAATTTGCAGCTACGTGCCGAAAAAAAAAAATTAATGTGTGAACCTTTTCGACCGTCCATTATACGAAACATTGTGAAGGGGATGCCATGAAACCCGAATCAATTCTCTTTTACAATGAAAATAAAGCTGGCGTCGATTGTATGCACCAAATGGTTACACATTTTACTACAAAACGGCCAACAAGACGATTGACTTTTGCGTTCTTCTGCAACATGTTAGACATCATGGCACTGGCTGCATTTTGTATTTGCAAATAAGTTGATGGTCTCAATAAAAATAATGCTAGAAGAAAATTTCTCACTACGTTAGCTGATACATGGTTCTTCCAAATATTGAAAACCGAATTAATTGATTTCAGATTCCAGAAGTAGTTTCTAGCTCAAGTGGTGCTGATACTCAACAAAAGAGAAAAAGTTGTCAGCTTTGTACATTGGGAGAAGAAAAAATTCGCCGACTAACTCGTTTTTTTTTTTTTTGTTCCAAGTGCTCGAATCCGGTATGCCTACAAAATTTGAAATCAGATTATACATGTTTTAGTTGCTTGTTTGAAATTAAAAATTTTTTAAATTTTTTTTTCCTGGGTAGGTGGTTTAGCACGTACTAAGAACAAAAAAAAAATAGAATATATATATCTGCCTGGGGAGATAACAATATAACAATGTAATATTCTCACTAAAATAGCATATATTTCATATAAATGTATTGAAATACATAGTGTGTTTGGCCAGACACATGTGCTACGTATGTGACTATCGGAACATGTGCAATGACGGAGGGTTAAAGGAATTTAAGTTAAAATTAAAGTGTTGCGAAAGAAACTATGGTCGAAAAATCAACAAAAAATTAATATTAAAAGCCAACACCTACCCCTTTGGTAAAAATTATATAAAAGAGAACAATTGTTTTAATTGTGGTTTTAAGGGCCATGAATCTAGGAACTGTAAAGGCAAGGTCAAATGTGTTAAGTGCTTTAACTGCAATAAGTTCGGCCACATTTCAAAGCAGTGCCCTGCAAAACAAGGAAAAAGCAAACTTGCGTGAACTTCTAACAGTTAAAAAGGATAAAATGGAACTTGACGTACAATTTTTAATCATTTAAACCATTTTTTACAACATCTCTATTTGATACAGGTAGCAAGTATAATGTTCTGACCGAAATAAGCCTAAACTTCTTAAAACTAATTATTATTTGTTTGGATTTGGCAAAATTAAGCCGCTTGGTAATTTTAGCCAAAAAATTAATCTTGCTAACGATGATTATGTGTTAACTTTTCACGTCGTGCCTACTGACTGTATCGATTATGATGTTGTATTGGGTGAAAATTTGTGCAATTTTGCTGAAATAACAATTACACCAAATGATTGGAAAATATGGAAAATTCAGAACGAGACAACAGAAGAAATACACCGAATCATGATAATGAATGTTTTCGAAGATCCAGATAATAACGTAAGTACATTAATATTGAACATACAGCTAGTGAAAATGCGATGGTTGAAGTAGCCAAGTTAGTGGAAAGCTATAAGCCATTGAAGAGCAAAACGACGAATGTTGAAATGAAGATAATTTTAAAAGACGAAACTCCAATACATTACACGCCAAGGACATTTACCAATTATGGAAAGATTCGTTGTTGATAATCAAGTTGAACAATGGTTAAAAGAAGGTGTTGTTGAATCATCCGAATCAGAATACAGTAGTTCTGTTGTTGTTGTTAAAAAACGAAACGGAGAACCAAGACTTTGCATTGATTTCCGTAGAGTAAACAAAGTCATAGTTAAAGATCGATTCCCTTTACCGTTAATTGAAAACCAAGTTGACACCGTCTTCAAGATGCTAAGATTTTTTTCCACAATTGATCTTAAAAATGATTTCTTCCAAGTCTCTGTTGAGGAGTCGAGTCGAAATTATACTGATTTTGTTGCACATAGTGGACAGTATCAATTCAGAAAGGTTCCATTTGGTTTATCTAATTCTCCCAGAGTTTCCAAAGACATGTTAACGCAATATTTCGAGATCTGACAAGACATGGTATAGCTTTGCCGTATATAGATGACGCCATTATAACAGCTAAAAATGAAGAAGAAGCAGTACATAATTAAAATTGGTATTAAAACGTTGTCAAGATTATGGTTTGGAGATAAATCTAAAGAAGTGCCACTTTTTAAAAGGAAGAATTCAGTTTCTAGGATATGTAATCGAAGATAAACTGATATCGCAGTCACCCCGAAAAAACCGAAGCGATGGTAAAATTTCCCGTTCCGAAAAATCATAAGCAACTTGAAAGTTTTCTAGGATTAGCAAGTTATTTCCGAAAATTTATATTAAACTTTTTCAATTATTGCAAAACCACTGACCGACCTAAGAAAAAAAGATCGAAAGTTCGAAATAAATGATGTACATTTGTCAGCAATAAACTAGTTAAAAGCTTTTATGAGTCAAAGTCCAGTTTTACGTATTTATAATCAAAATTATGAAACTGAAGTTTATACCGACGCATCCATTGAAGGTTACGGAGCCGTTTTACTTCAAAAGTCGCCCGACAATAACCAACTACATCCAGTGTATTATATGAGGTAAAAAAACTACCGACCAAAAAAGAAAATATTCCAGCTACGAGCTAGAGATTCTGGCTGTTATCGAAGCGCTCACAAAATTCAAGGTTTATCTACTGGTAATACATTTTAAACTCGTAATTGATTGTAACGCTTTTACGAAAACTTTCGACAAAAAGGATTTCTGTACTCTTGTTGCCCGTTGGATACTCTTCCTACAGGAATATGACTACATCGTAGAGCATTGCTCCGGTACTCAGATGAAACACGTCGACGCTTTTTTCACGATATCCTATCATGACGATTACAGACAAAAATAGTGTAGTTGAAAAAATAAAACATTCGCAAATGCAAGATGAAGATCTAATAACGATAAAGGATATGTGGCACCCTAATATAAGTATTGGTTGGTACCAAGTATTTTAGTTTGGTACTCAGTACCTAATGTGTGTTAACAAAAGTTAACATCTCGAAGAACAAAACAAATTTTCTTTCTTGTTCTACCGACTGCTAACTAACACACAAGTATAAAAATTTAAGTCCTTTAATTTGACAATTTAATCAATAAATTTAAATAAAACTTTGAATTTTAAATAAATCAAATAAAATAATTTAAAAAGTTAATTTTATTAAAGTTAAACCAAATTCGTATATTTCATTTTATTGGTAAAACAATTTACCAAATTGGTGACCCCGTGAGTTTGCAAAATTTAAGTAAGGTGTAGCGGCCATCTTATAATTTTGCAAAAGCAACAAGTGGCGTCATTTGTCCGCCATATTATTTTTTTTTTGCAAACATGACAAATCCCAATCGATAGTGGTACATCGACAGCAGCAGGAGGCAACAATGACAGCACATCGACACAGGATTCAGCGCCAGCAGCAACATTACAAAATGTGTCCGTGGTTTATGCCAGATTGCCAGTGCCTCAGATGACTAGCACTAATATTGAGGCATGGTTCACAACGATGGACTTTTGGTTTACAGCATCCGGCATTGTCGCTGATAAACAAAAAACAGCAACTATTTTAGCTGCCCTTGACCCGAATGTCATTTCGCAACTGGCCGACGTCATCGCCTCCATGCCGCTCACCGAAAGGTACGAGTATATTAAAAGAAAAATTATTGAACATTTTGCAGACAGCGAGCAGCGTCGACTCAACCGGCTGTTGTCGGACTTGCCTCTTGGCGACAAGAAGCCATCCGAGCTTTATTTCGAAATGAAGCGTGTGGCTGGAAGCACATTGGGGGATGCTGCGCTTAAAGGCCTTTGGACCAAGAGATTGCCAGAGTTCGCACAACCCGTAGTTGCAGCATCAACAAGTACCCCGTCGGAATTTACAAAGATCGCAGACTCCATTGTAGACGCAATGGCTTCCAGCCACGTAAATCAAATTAAAGACTCAAGCGAGATTAAAGATTTGCGTGCAGCCGTCGTCGAACTTGGCAAAAAATTTGAAAAATTTTCGACACGCTCACGCTCGCAGTCACGTTCCCGTAGAACAACTACTACACGCAATCGATCCCAACATCGACCAGCCTATTCCAATGCAGCGACTGTTGACGAGTGCTGGTACCACAAAAAATACGGCCGAAACGCGCAAAAATGCCGCAGCCCCTGTAGACATAGACGGCAGCCAAATATGTCTACAGGTCCATCAACCAATTGACTTCTCAGGACGGTGAGGGGATCCTGCGCCAAGCGTCAAGTATTTCGCCCCCCACCAAGCGTCAAGTATTTCGCCTTCAGGTAAGGGATAAGGTCACTCAGAAAATTTTTTGGTTGACAGTGGCGCCGACGTTTCGCTTTTACCTCTGACTTCGAAGTCCTTCGACATCCGGCCGACTGCGACGATGTTGTTTGCCGCCAATGGTACGCCGATTAAGGTAATCGGTGAACGACGACTTAAACTGGACCTTGGTCCTACGTCGTGACTTTCTATGGTCATTCGTAGTTGGAGATGTCACTTCACCGATCATCGGCGCTGACTTCATAAAACATTATGACTTGCTCATCGATTTACGACGTGGCCGACTCATCGACAACGTCACAGGTTTTGTTTCGAAACTGACATCGGGTACGTATTGTGAAGTATCCGTTATTAAAACTTATGACACGAGCGACCCGTTTGCCGACATCTTGAAAAATTTTACTGACATCACCACGCTATCGCCATATGGTATAACAACAAAATCTACAATTTTACATAAAATTGAGACAAAAGGTCAGCCCAGTTTTTTGCCGTCCACGTCGCCTTTCACCAGAAAAGTTGTCAGCTGCTAAAAGAGAGTTCGTGTTTTTGATGAGAGCAGGTATTTGTCAGCCATCAAAAAGCAACTGGTCCAGTCCGTTGCACTTAGTGAAAAAAAGTGACGGAACTTGGAGGCCATGCGGTGACTATAGAGCCTTAAACTCCCAGACGTTGCCAGATCGTTACCCATTGCCGTATTAACAGATTTCACATCAAATTTACGTGGTAAGAAAATTTTTTTCTAAAATTGACTTGCAAAAAGCCTTCCATCAGGTACCGATACACCCAGACGACGTACCGAAGACCGCCATCAGCACCCCGTTCGGCCTATACGAATTTAAATTTATGACGTTTGGGCTATGTAACGCCGCCCAAACTTTTCAACGGCTTATAAATGAGGTACTACGTGGCTTAGATTTCGTTTTCCCGTATATCGACGACATTTGTGTCGCATCGTCTTCAATCGAACAGCATCCGTCTCGACCTTGCCGAAGTTTTTCGTCGCCTTCGTGAAAATCATCTCGCAATAAATTAAAAAAA
Organism: Delia radicum; assembly: GCA_021234595.1. Lineage (NCBI taxonomy): Eukaryota > Metazoa > Arthropoda > Insecta > Diptera > Anthomyiidae > Delia > Delia radicum. Next base: position 82,179,447 of record CM037853.1, on the reverse strand, counting down.
AATGCGAATTTGGCAAAAACGAAATCAACTTTCTGGGTCATGTAGTCAACGCTGATTGTATACGCCCTTTGCCTGAAAAAGTTGCTGCAATCAACGATTTTCCAAAACCGAAAGTGGCTCAAGAACTTAAAAGATTTATTGCAATGATAAATTTTTATAGAAAATTCTTGCCACGTGCAATTTCCTATCAAACTTGCCTTCAACAACTTATCATCGGCAACAAAAAGAATGATCGCACTGTCTTAAAATGGACCCCAGCTGCTGAAAACGCTTTCAACCGCTGTAAAAGTGAACTGGCCAACGCAACGCTTTTAGCGCATCCCGCTGCCGAAGCGGAATTAGCAATCTACGTTGACTCATCGGATACAGCAGTAGGGGCAGCCCTGCATCAAAAAATTAATGGCAATCTTCAACCTTTGGCATTTTATTCAAAAAAATTAACAACAACACAGCAAAAATACTCTACATATGATCGAGAGCTGGCAGCTATGTATCAAGCTGTTTGCCATTTTCGATATATGATTGAAGGACGAATCTGCTGCATTGTCACCGACCATCGACCTCTAATTTTTGCCTTTCAACAAAAACTTGAAAAAGCATCGCCTAGAAGAATACGCCAACTCGACTTCATCAGCCAATTCACGACCGATATACCCATACGCCTGGTTTAGCGAACGCAACAGCTGACGCACTTTCTCGTATCGACTCAGTCAACCAAATTGTGGACTATGCCAGCATCGCAGTGGCTCAACAAAAAGACGAACAACTCAAATTAATGCTGCAAAATTCAGGTACGCAAATGAATTCATTAAAATTTAAATCTTTTTCAATCCCAGGTTGCAACAACCAACTTATCTGTGACACAACGACGTCCCGTGCGCGCCCTTACATTCCGAAGGAATTTCGTCAACAAATTTTATCAACGATACACAATTTATCTCATCCAGGAGTAAGGGCAACCACCAAATTAGTGACTTGCAGATTTTGTTGGCCTGGGATTCGAAAAGATTCTGCTGCCTTCGTGCAAAACTGTTTGCAATGTCAACGATCAAAAGTACAACGACACACCCGTTCAACACCTGAAAAATACGAGCCTCCACAGGAACGCTTCGCTCATATCAACATCGACATCGTTGGTCCGTTTCCATTATGCGAAGGACAACGATACTGCCTAACAATGATCGACCGTTTTACACGATGGCCAGAAGCTGTTCCAATACCTGATATGTCAGCCGATTCAGTAGTGAAAGCTCTATTGTCTCATTGGATTTCGAGATTTGGTGTTCCATCTCGAATAACTTCTGATCGAGGTCGTCATTCGAATCATCAGTTTTTGCCGAATTGGTCAACACGATTGGTGCAACACATCTTCGAACTACACCGTACCACCCGCAATCAAATGGTATTATCGAAGATGGCACCGAACGTTCAAAGCAGCCATTTTGTGTCATAATCCTGCAAAATGGGTACAGCATTTGCCTACAATTTTACTTGGACTTCGTGTTGCTTTTAAGCCCGACATAAATGCTTCACCAGCAGAATTAGTTTATGGTTCAACTTTAACTATTCCTGGCGAGTTGGTTCACCAAACAAAAATTCCTGAAACCACCAGCGATTTCATCACCGATTTTCGAACAACTATGCAAAAACTTAAGCCGACCGACACTGTTCATCACTCAACGCCTCGAACTTTTATTTCAAAAAATCTTCAAAACTCGACACATGTTTTTACCCGATACGACTCCATCCGACCTTCACTTACTAATCCGTATGATGGTCCATACTTGGTTTTAAAACGTTTTTAAAAAATTCTACACTATTTCGATTCGAGGTCGCCAAAGGAACATCAGCGTCGATCGATTGAAACCTGCTTTATGTCAAACAATGATCTCAACAACGACTCTTTAATGTCCGAGTTACCTACTGCTACTGCCTCGGAAAACAACACACCTGATATTTCTTCAAATCTACCTGATAATTTTACAAATCAACAAGTTCCTAGTGAAAACGATCTCAACACATCATCAGACTCCAGCCCAGCTGTCAGTTTTTCACCTGAAGTGCTATTCCCTAAAGCTACTACAAGTGGTAGACGGGTTACTGTTCCTTTAAGGTTCAGGTGAACCTCCTCCAGCGGGGGGATTGATGTGGCACCCTAATATAAGTATTGGTTTGGTACCAAGTATTTTAGTTTGGTACTCAGTACCTAATGGTGTTAACAAAAGTTAACATCTCGAAGAACAAAACGAATTTTCTTCTTGTTCTACCGACTGCTAACTAACACACAAGTATAAAAATTTAAGTCCTTTAATTTGACAATTTAATAAATTTAAATAAAACTTTGAATTTAAATAAATCAAATAAAATAATTTAAAAAGTTAATTTATTAAAGTTAAACCAAATTCGTATATTTCATTTTTATTGGTAAAACAATTTACCAAATATATAATAAGTAAGCAGAAAATTCACAAAAATTGTATTTGAATTAATTTTAGCAGTAAAATATTTTTTTTTAAATAGTTTATATGAATTAATTTATTTGCATTTTTATTAACAATTAATTGTAAACTAATGAGCAGCATAATCGACTAAGTGCAATATAAGGACGACCCTAATATACATACATAAAACAAATACAAAATATTTTTCAAGCTTGTTGTGTCTAAGATGTTTCATCATCCATTTTCAGGTAGTTGGTTTAATTTTTTAAATAACTTTAATTGAATTAATTAAAATATTCTAAACCACATTCACTTCTCTTTATTTGTTTCTTTTTTTTATGAAAAGCAAACAGCTGTTTACAACACAGTGATTGATATCTAAAAATGTTCAAAGGGTGCAGAAAAAGTACAAAGTGCAGAAAAAGTACCAAGTGATATAAATAGTATTAAAACAGTATTTTGTGTGTGTATATAAACAATAATAATTAAATAATTAATATTTTAATTGTAGTTTTACAATAAACAGATATGTATTTTAACATATACATTCACATGTACATACATATATTATTTTGTAAATGTGCATACACAAAACAAGGTTTTGATACCTTTTTATATATTTCACATTTCTATTGTATGTGTATGTGTTTATTTATTTATACATATATATACATATTTGAAAATATGATGTATTATAAGTTATTATAAGATATTATTACTAAAAAAAAGTACCAAAAAAAAGGGCGAAAATACCCGCATTTAATTTAACACAAAAGCAGGCCATCACTGCTTTACAAATGTCACGTAACAACGGAAGAAAATTCTATTTTATACAGAATGTTACATTTTGATACGTTACAACTACGGTTCATTAAATTTCGGTAAGCGTTTGCAATTGCTTTTCGTATACCAAAAACGAACAGCTGATTCATACAGTACAGATACGTTACAGCAACGTTCGCATAACTGAGCCTTAAGACAAATTTACTTTTAAAAGATCAACTGGTCGTTATGGAAAAGATAAAAGTTAATTGAAATTGTCGACCAGAAATAATTTAGAATGTTGATTCTTTAATATTTTGCACTTTAAATCCATAAACAATTATAATTTAATTTTTTTTTTTTTTTTTTTTTAAGAAAAGGAAATTCTCCCTATTAATTAATGTGTTGTTTTCCTTGGAAAGGGGAGGTGAAAGGTGGGGGAAAGATGAAGGGCTTCAAACATGGCAACACTGTAATTGCGCGAGATGATAAGTCTTAGAACAGTTGTTGCTCGCCACCTGATGGAGAGTTGGCGAACTTATTGAAGCTTTTTAATTCATAGCCCTGATTCATTATTTTACTTCGGTGGGGTTAAGTGCTATGTGAACACCGAAGGCGGGCGCTGCGATACTTATGAGGGCGGCCTTCGGCCGCTCTTAGGGTTTTTTTCCTCCGTAGAACGCGGCAGGCGGCTATGCGAAATAAAGTTTTTTCTGCGTGCGACACAAAAAATAATATTGAAGCAATTTTTTTAAGTTTCCTTAAACTCTTTGTTTGATTTCATGAATCAGGCCTTGAAATTTAAGGTCTTATGACATTTAAAAAAAATAAATTATGATTTTGGGCAATAACTTCTTTTTTTTAACCGTCATAACGCCAAATTTTAGAAAAACAAAAAACCGTCATAGCGCCCAACAAAAAATGTTATTTCGTCCAAATCAATGTCGTATTGCCCAAAACAAGAAAATTTTTACAACAACAATTACATAGAATTTTTTTGGGCGCTATGTCGTTTTTTTTTCTTGGGCAATATGACTTTGGGGACTTGTTGTTGTATTAGCATGGACTGTTATGTGTAGTGGTCCGACCGTACAGTTCGGCCAAAAACCTATATTTTGCCGGTTTTTTGATATCTAGAGGCAATGATGACAAATTTTGGTATTGGAAACCATGTTTTTGAGCCGATTTCATTCTATTTGTGTATAAAATTTTAAGAGAAAAGCCGAAGTTTAGCTATAAAGTTAAAGTTCGGCCGCCGAACTATTTTCAATTTGGCCGAACTTTCTGAGGCCCGAATAGTGAATTCATTGCTTAACTACTAAGACTTTTCTTCAAATTTGACACTCAAAATAGCATCTAATCAGCCCAATAAACATTTTTCCATCCGCCAAATTGTCCATAATGCTTTAAAATACCGAATACGAATACCGTTCGGTCGGACACTAGTTATGTGTATAAAAGTTCCAAGTATTAAATTCTTCATGTTCGCCCGTAAACTCATTCAAGTTCCGGGTCCAAAAAACAGGCCACATTGATAGGATGGGCAAAAATAGAGCTGGAACTCAAGTGAGTTGGGTTTGCGATCAGTTGAAAGAGGTGGATAGTGTCATGAGGGCTCTCTCCACATGCTGGGCAAATGTCAGGT
>CM037853.1:81948455-82174499 GCA_021234595.1 Delia radicum | reverse complement strand
TGGAGTTACTCTGAGTTAGTCGGGGTTCCAATACAACCGGATGTCTTGGTTCCTCTTGTGGAGTATTTTATGTAAAGGGAGATTATTAAAGGAAGATATTAAACTAGTTTCGGAACCCTTAGTACGAAAACGATAGATTTGAAAACGATCGTTTTTCATCACATGCCAGATAACCTGTTTATTTTTGCGACAATAAATGTTTCTAATGAGATCTAAGTAAAATGTTACAACCCTGATAAAAATAATGCATTATTGTTCTCTAAATCTTTCGAAGAAAATATGAAGCTAAATTGACAACCTTGAAAGTAGTGGTAGTTACATTAGGATAAGTATAAGTTAGTAGTTGTTAGTTAGTACCTGTTGTTGCAGGAGTAGTATATTGTGATGTTGTTGTTGTTGTTGTTAGTAAAGAATTAATATTAGTAGATGTCATTTGTAGTTGTTGTTGTTGCTGCTGATGTAGCTGTTGCTGTAGTTGGTGATGTTGAAATTGCTGTTGTTGTGATTTAAATTCTATATCATTAAGATTTAATATATCATCAGTTAGAGAAGTAATCGTATTCACTTGATTTTCAGCTATTGAGGTTATTGTTGTTGGTGCATTTGCTGTAGTCGTCGTCGTTGTTATTGTAAGATCTTTGAGAACTTTTTTGGGTGGATTTTTAAGCTCTTGGAAAAAGTATTTCTTATCAACATACGGTCTGGTACGACCAATACCTAAGGGATCCAAATCTGTAAAAGCATCTGATCATTTTGGACAAAAGGACACAAAACATATATCATCAATTAAGCTTTTATGTTTTTAACCACAAAAACAGCGACAATTTCAATGGCATTAAAAAACAAGATATTTAAGTATATGGACTCGTAGGGGTGTGATTGTGTGAAAAAGTGCTAGTGCAAATTGTATTAAAAACATAAATTCATTAAATAAAAATAAATATATCTATGAAAATTGTGGTAAGAAGAAAATTATCAAAACAGTTCGGCAATGAAAATTAGAATGCAAGCACCAAGAACATTTTCGGGAAAATTTAAGATGTTTGGTTACAGATTTCGAGCTACTACATCGAAATTTTTAATCGTTTTGTTTACTGGTGTTTTATAATTTTATGCTTATTTGTCAATAAAATAATAAATTAAATTTGTACAATTATGGAATTTGGGGAATAATAAAAAAAGGATTTCAAATTAAATTTATATTAATACAAATGCATATAAAATACTCTTTCTTAAATTTTTTTAAAAGTATATTAAGTATACTTTCATTTGCAGATTGCTTTATTTATTTGCTCTTTTCGTTTTTAAGTTACAGCGAAAATTGTAAATTAAGTCCTTTTCCCGAAAATCAATAAAGCGCCTAACATCTTAAAAATTGTTCCCCTAATTGTTTTTGCACGAAGCTCAATTTTTTATGTAAGGGAATGTTGCCAATTTTGGCCTGTCCCCTAAAGTGAACTGTCAACTGTCATCGAGTTTAATTTCTGCTATCATGATTTTAAAAAAGATTCGACATGAATGTACATGTTTTTTCGTTTTATTGAGTCATTTAAAAGAAAGTCTAATGCTGTTGGTCATGATTACTTGTCGTTGAAATTTTTGAAAATTGTTTTTCCATTAATTTCCTCACACTTGCTTCATCTTGTAAACAATATTATTATTTCGTCGTGTTTCCCCAGTAATTGGAAAATTGCTGCAGTTTGTCCCTATTAAAAAGGAGGGCCAATCTAGTGAATTTGAAAATTTGCGTCCTATTTCGGTTGTTCCTATTCTCTCTAAAGTAGTGGAACATATCTTGAAGGACCAAATGATTGAGTACTTAGATCTCAAATTGCTTATTTATTCATCGCAATCTGGATTTAGGCGAGGATACAGTACGACCTCTCTATTGCTTGGTTTGACTGATTCTATTAGGCAGTTTTTGGATGACCGCAAAAACGTAGTACTGCTTTCGATTGATTTATATAAAGCCTTAGATAGGTTGATACACTCTAGATTAATATTTAAATTGTTTAATGAGTTTGAGTTTTCTTATAAGGCTTGTGAATTAATGAGGTCCTACCTCCATGGGAGGTATCAATATGTCTCTATTGGTACATCTATGTCCCGTACTCACCGGATTACTAGTGGTGTCCCACAGGGGTCTGTTATTGGCCCACTTTTATTTATGATTTATTTGAATGCCCTTTTAGAAACAGTTAATGGTGTTTCTTGTGTACCCTACGTATACGCTGATGATGTCCAGTTTGTTTGTTATTTAGATGCTGAGTTTGTTGATGTGTTAGAGATCGGGGTTAATTATGTGCTGTGTGAAGTAGTGTCTTGGGCGTCAGATAATGGGTTTCGTATAAATCCGGTGAAGACAAAGTTAATGGGGTTTGGATTTAATACTGAGGACATAAATGTTACGATTGGTGGTATTCCAGTTGAATTTGTGAATAAAATTAATTGCTTGGGTCTTGTATTGGACGATCAGTTAAATTTTCACCACACGTCAATTATTTGTCTTCCCGTGTATCCTTCTTATTAAAAAGGTTATATTCGTTAAATATTTATTTACCGTGTTCGGTAAAAAGACAGGTAGCTACTGCTACCTTAATGCCACATATGTTGTACCGCGTGGAAATTTTTTCTAGTACTCCGGGGTTCGTATTACATAAATATCATCTCGTTTTTAATAGGATTATTCGCTACGTTTTCAATTTAAAAAGGAGAGATCATGTATCTCAACATACATTTAATTTTCTTGGATCGTCTTTTGAGAACTTTATATACTCGATAAGAAATCCCCAGTTAATTCGGATACCTAGAATTTGGAATGCTCTGCCAAGGGAATTAAGAAAATTTTCTTATACATTGCCTGTATACAAGTCCAAATTATTACATTTTGCAGAACTTCAAGTTTTGGAGACTCTATAGTTTTATTTTTTATGCAATTTGGAAATTTTTTTTGTCAATAATTTTTTCTCGGCATTTCTTATGATTCCGTTTTTAATAATTTAAATATTTTAAGTGATCTCATATATTTATACACCTAATTCTGTTTTTACGCGATAGATACGTTCCTCGAAAAGTCGCGTAAAAAAAAATCGCGTAAAAAAAGATAGTGTATCCATATAAAACGAGGGGATAGGTTCCACATGTTAAATTTCAGCTAAAATAAGACGAATAAAGTATGTATAATTCAAATTCACATATTTTATTTTAACAAAAAATAACCAAAAATAATAGAAAAAAACAGTTCATTTAAAAAAACACATTATAAAAATTATAAAACTTAAAAACTAGCATAACAATAAATTTTCAATCAGTATCACTTTCTGATAGTAATCGCAATCGTTTACGATAGACTTCAACATCACTTTCATCACTAGAAATATTTTCAAATGCACTCTCAATTGGTGATGGCTCAGTAGTTTTAGTCACAAATTCCGTTATCAATCGTTGACTTCCAGTTTTGATGAGACTGTTATGTAATTCACGATAATTACCCATTAATAATTTCACATCACGTTGAAATTTCTCGGCTCTTTCCTCATTAGGATCATGCTTGCGGAAATGATCGCCCAATTTCGCTGCCATTTGGAGCCCTTCTTTAACTAGGGAGGCAGTGAGAGTAGGAACCTCTTCGTCATTTTCACTGATTTCATTTGTATTGGGTGTCTCATGCGTAAAACCAATGATTTCATCATCGCTAAGTGCCTTATCTAACAGTAATTCGTCGATATCTGCAGACGATAAATCATCAAAGCCTTCACCGCCTACATCATGAGCTAAGGCTATGATGTTGGAATACTCAACCGTATTAGAAGGCACTGGGCTATTATTTTTAACGCATTCTGGCCAGACTGCTCTCCAACATGCGTTTAACGTTGATTCATTTAATTCTGATATCGTCAATTCAGCATGTTTGATACAGTCATTGATAGAAAATATCTTTCACGCATCTGTGACTTTTAAATTTTCATTAGTATTCATTAATTTATCTAAAATGTACTTGAATGTTTGCTTCACATAGTAGATCTTAAAAGTTGCAGTAATTCCTTGATCCAGTGGCTGTATTAACGATGTTGTGTTTGGAGGCAGAAAACAAAATTGGACATTTGGATGCTCTAAATGTGGATGACCTGGTGCATTGTCTATAATCAACAGAACTTTAAAATCAAGGCCCTTATCGCTCATATAGCGTCGAAATTCTGGTACAAAATATTTAAGAAATCATTCGGTAAAAAGCTGAGTTGTTACCTAGGCCTTTTTATTAGCTGCCCAGTGAACGGGTAATGAGTCCATATTAACGCCTTTCATCGACCGTGGTTTTAGAGCTCGATTTGAAGCGTTGGAGCAGAATAAAAAGGTCACACGATTTTTGGCTACTTTGAACCCACTAGCGGTTTTATGGGTTTTAGCTACATATGTTCGACTCAGCATTCGTTTCCAGAAAAGGCCTGTTTTATCCGCATTCCATACCTGATCCGGAGTGTAGCCACCATCTTCAATTATTTTACCCGGTTTTGCGGGAAATTCTTTAGCTGCCGGCTCATCAGCAGATGCTATTTCGCCCTTTATTTTGATATTATGAAGCGCATGTCTTTGCAAAAATCCTGTCATCCAACCTGTACTGGCAGAAAATTCAAATTTATTATCTTTCTGGACTGATGTTTGCGGTTCCTTTTCTTTTATCTGGTTATAAAATCTTAGCGCCATCTGTTTTATGGTGTTTCCGTCAACTGGTATCCGTTTTTGTGAGCAATCCTCAATCCATATTACAAGAGCCTTCTCCATTTTCTCTTTAACAATGTCTCTTGTGTATGATGATGTATGAGCACTTAATTTTGTTCGAATTATCGAACCACACGATTTGCAGTGTTGCTAACTATGTATTTAATTTAAAATTCTATAAAATTTTTAGACCGCGTTAAATCAAATAAAACCGCGTAAAAACAGAATGCAATAATTTTTTGAAATCGCGTTAAATCAAATTCGCGTAAAAAAAGGTCGCGTAAAAACAGAATTAGGTGTATTATATTATATCTTATTATTATTATTTATTTTATATGCTTTAATTTAGTAGAGAAGTTTTATTGTTTAGTAGCTTTAATTAGCCATATAAGGCCCTAAGGGCTCGGTTATGTAAATGAAGATTTAATAAACAAAAACAAAAAAAAAAACGCAATATAAAGTGTATTTTTTAGTAAACTTAAAATGTGAATAACAAACAAGATTCAAAGAATTATTCAAGTCGGATTTTTGTAAACGGTAAGAATTTTAGTCACAATTTTAATAAAAATTATTGATTCCATAAAAAAAAATAATATACACTCTAAAATATGCATGTAAAATTACTTCTATAACAATAGTAAATTTGCATGTTAAATTGCAGAAAATGCGTAATTTTAGGCACAATGAGCTATTTTTACGCATTTTTGTCAGGAAAATTACATAGAAAATATAGAATTTGTATGTTTATAAATATGTTTATATGCTAACAAACACTTTTCCTGTAAAGTTACATACATATTTTAAACATTGATAGAATATTTGTCAAATCTATAACTATATAAGAGTAGCGTGACTGAGATACTGAGTGACTGAGTGACTGAGTGACTGAGTGACTGAGGGCTGAGTGACTCAACATCGCCCAGCCAAAACCTCTGGACCTAGGAACTTAAAATTTGGTACATATGTTCCTCCTCCGACTTAGACCTCCACTAAGAATCGATTTTTTGATGTTCCAACGGACAAGGCCAAAAAGTGGAAAAACTCCTCCTTTTTCGGAAAATATTGTCCATTTTTCCTAGCCAAGACCTCTGGACCTAGGAACTTGAAATTTGGTACATATGTTCATCCTCCGAATTAGACCTCCACTAAGAAGCGATTTTTGGATATTCCTACGGAGAAGGCCAAAAAGTGGAAAACTCCTCCTTTTTCGGAAAATAGTGTCCATTTTTCCAAAAAAAGTACCTTTTTCCAAAAAAAAAAAAGTACCGAAAACGAAGTCCCAAAAAATGTACCTTCTTCAAAAAAAAGTACCGAAAAGCATTGGAAAAAAGTACATTTTCCAAGAGAAAAAGTACCGAAAAAAAAGTACCAAAAAATTTTTATTTTTACCAAAAAAAGTACCAAAACTATTCACAAAAAAGTACCAAAAAAATTAAATTTTCTAAAAAAGTACCAATTTCAAAAATGTTCCTTTCCAAAAAAAAAAGTACCGAAATTTTCAAAAAAAATAATTACCGAAAAAAGTCCCTTTCGCAAAAAAGTACCAAAAAATGTACCCTTTGCAGAAAAAAGTGCAAAAAAAAACGTACATTTTCCAAGAGCAAAAGTACCGCAAATGTTCATTTAAAAAAAAAAGTACCAAAAAATTTTTCTTTTACCAAAAAAAAGTACCAAAAGTATTGGCAAAAAAAGTACCAAAAAAATTAAATATTTTAAAAAAGTACTAATTTCTAAAATATCCCTTCCCAAAAAAAAAGTACCGAAATTTTCAAAAAAAAAATAAATACCGAAAAAAGTCCCTTATCGAAAATAAAAGTACCAAAAAATTTAATTTTCTAAAAATGTATCAATTTCAAAAATGTCCCTTTCCAAAAAAAGAGTACCGAAATTTTCAAAAAAAAAATAATTACCGAGAAAAGCATATTCCAAAAATGTACCCTTTTCAGAAAAAAGTACAAAAAACTATTGGAAAAAAGTACCAAAAAAATTTTCTTTTTCTAAAAAAGTACAAATTTCAAAATAGTACTTTTTCCCTAAATAAGATCCTTTTTCCAAAAAAAAGTACCTTCTTTGAAAAAAGTACATTTTCCAAGAGAAAAAGTACTGAAAACGTTAATCTTCAAAAAAAGTACCAAAACTGTTGTCAAAAAAATGTACCAAAAAAATTGAATTTTATAAAAAAGTACCAATTTCAAAAATGTCCCTTTCCAAAAAAAAGTACCGAAATTTTCAAAAAAAAATAATTACCGAAAATAGATCCTTTTCCAAATAAAAAAGTACCAACAATTTTACCTTTTCCAAAAAATTTTCCTTTTTACCAAAAAAAGTACTAAAACTATTGGCAAAAAAGTACCAAAAAAATTAAATTTATTTATAAAAAAGTACCATTTTCAAAAATGTCCCTTTCCAAAAAAAAGTACCGATATTTTCAAATAAAATAATTGCCGAAAAAATACCCTCTTGCAAAAAAAGTACCAAAAAATGTACCATTTTCAGAAAAAAGTACCAAAAACTGTTGTAAAAAAAGTACCAAAAAAATGTTCTTTATCTAAAATCGTACCAATTTCAAAATAGTACTTTTCCAATTTTATGACCATTGGCTAAGAAGAAATATAGGTTTTTTGTGATGTGGGCTAATACACTGAAAATGCACTTATTGAATTTTCCGCTGAAAACGTGGTATTACCGGGATTTAAAATGTTTAAGAAGTGGTCATCTTAATCAGAATGTTAAGCTAAATCTGAAATTTAAAACTTAAGTTGTTTGCAAAATTGGCAGATCAGTAAAAATTTGGTATTTGAAAAATTTTATAAGAACGGGGAAACTCGATTACTGGATCGTCGAAACATTAAATTTTATATGTAGTTATAGAAACATGCGCACTGAGAAGAGCTAATTAGGAATTCGGAGTTGAAGAGGATAGAATGTAAAAAACTCCTAAAATAATTAAATGTTTGCCTTTAAGACATCGAAAAAGTTTTTGCATAAATTGATACCATTTTTTCACAAAAATATTATATATAAATTTCAATATTTCAAGTAGTTCCAAAATAATAGTCTTTTGAACTAAAAACTTCATTCACATTGTATGTATTTTTTAATTTTCATTAGCATTGTTCTCAAACCATATCTTTCGTAAAGCAATTTTAATCTAAATTGAAAAAAAAAAAAACAGAAAAAATTACAAAATGTATTCCTATTTTTTTGGCTCAGAAAAAGTATTTTTGTTAATTATTACAATTATTAATTAAAGTACAAAATAAGTACATCTACAGTCTTATTTCTACTTCTAATTTACACACAATTTTATTCAAGCTTAATACAATGCTACATTGATGTGAAATATAATAATAAAATTTGGTCTTTCACTTGCGGCATTACATTTTAGTTTTGGGCTCTTTGTATTAGGTAAAGGGTCGCGGAAGCTTTCCCAGACCTGGTTCATATTTATTTAGGACATTTGTGGATACTCCGAAGAAACGAAAATGTTGTCCGTTTTATAAAATAGAATATTTTTGGAAAAATTACGAGGTAATGGTCCCCACCAAGGTCCAATTTCGGATAGGGATGTCATTAGCACTGGCGTATGGTGAAGCTAGGAGTAATACAAATTTTCGTCCATTTTTCTTTAACTTTCTCAGTTTTCAAGCTATGTTTCATATTTTAAAATAAGAAAAGGAGAAAATAGCGCCGTCTTGAAAACTTCAGATAAGCTAATGGCGCCATTTACCAGGTAATATCACATTTTAACAATAAATTTTAACAAATAAATTCAAGAGAATATTTTTTCAAAAATAACACACAAAAATGGTTAAACCACTTGGAATTTTTACTATTTTGTTAAATAAGGGTTTAAATAAAGGGTTTTTAAATAAAAAATTGGTTCAAAAATAGTCAACTCTTTTTTGAAACCCATTTAATAGATTTTTAATGTTTATTGTTTTGAAAATACATGGAATTTTGTTCTGAAATTTTAGTATAACAATTTTTGTGTTTTAGTATCGATTTATGCAAAAAAAAAATCGAAATCTAGAAGGCTCATAATGAGGATGTTTTCTTAAAATTGAGAAGTGAAAAATTTAAAAAATAAATTTAGCATCGGGAGATAAAAATCGTCTTGGACCAAATTTTGTTTACAGGTTCCAAAATTTCGTGTTTTTGTGTTTATTGGTTGCCTAGGACCAAATATTTTTTACAGGTTCCCAATTTCATGCTTTTGTGTTCATTTGTTTAAAAGAGAAAATAATTTTTCTGCAGTTGTAAATATCTTTCAGAGTTGTAAAGAGTACCATTTATCACCTTTTGCTCTTTTTTATACCCAAAACTTCTGAATATTCAAAATCTCCTATATCTTAAAAATCCTAGACGCCGTTAACGGTAGATTTTAATATCGGAATATATTAAGAATTCATCTTTTAATAATTAAACATTAAAATTGCTTGCTTTATTCCAAGTTCCTAGCTCCAGTGGTTTGAACTTTGTGATTAATGGCCATTTATCCCTTTTGAGTCCTATATTACTATGGTTTTATGATAAATTCCAAAAAGTTTTTCTTTAGCGAATTACCTGAAGTGTTTTGGACTAAAGGAGACTTTTCCCCGTACACATTTCCAAAAATCCCATCTTAGTGGATGTATATGCGAGGGGATGAACCTACATGCCAAATTTCAAGTTCCTAGCTGCAGCGGCTTGGTCATGGTGATTAAGGGGACATTTTTTTCTTTGTACCACATTTTCATTGAGTTTTTATTGGGAATCCCAAAAAGTATATTTTAAGTGCATTAGCTATTACTCTATTTGAAATTTCAGATTTCTAGCGAATGTTTTTATCAGGGGCCGTAATCATTACACAATAATGATTATATTATGAGTTTTAAGGATTTTCTTCAATGGTAATGATTATTTTTGAGTAATATTAATAAAAATCAGCCATAATCATTATTTTTGAGCAAAAAAAAATACAACTCAAAAATAATCATTATTTATGATTTTTATTTTTTTCGCTCAAAATAAAACTCACTTTCATAGAATTTTAAGGTGCATTTCACAAAAATCCTCGAACTTTTGGAGTGTGTTGAACATTTGAAATGTTGAATTCCAACGAGTTGCAACATCAAGCAATGGTTGCGGTAATTTACTATAGTATAAGTTTGCTTTCAATTTGAATTATAACAGCTTGCTGTCTTCGTGACATTGATTTTTTATTTTTTTTTAAATTGGGTATAGATATACATACCAGCTTTACTATTCTTAATGCCCAGTATACATGCATATTAGGGCTATAACCATATTTTTGGCATAGTACCACGTGTTGGTCAATGAAAGTGAGTTTTATTTTGAGCGAAAAAAAATATAAATCATAAATACTGATTATTTTTGAATTTTATTTTTTTTTTTGCTCAAAAATAATGATTATGGCTGATTTTTTTTATTATTACTCAAAAATAATCATTACCATTAAAGAAAACTTTAAAAATAAGAAATTTAAAAATCATGACGGATATGTAAAGATTGTCAAAAAATAATAATAATGGTGCAATAATTTTTTTTTATGTCTGTTCTAAGTGATTGATTTTTGACTTAAAAAAACGAACAATAATCATTATTTACGGTCCCTGGTTTTTATTTCAAAAAGTAGTTAATTAGTCTGTACATCAAGGAACACGTATTTGATATTAGCGGACAATGCCCACAAGGTTGTTGGCTTAGATAAGAGTTTTTTGGGTTAAAGTTCAAAACGTAATTTTTATTGGACAAAACAATAAAGTAATGCCTATTTTATTTTACAGATTTGCAGAAATTTTTTACTCAGCGAAGCCTGCTTCGGACATACCACAGAGTAAAAAACCCTTAAGTCCGGCCGCAGGCCGGCTACGCAGAAAAACTTTCATATTCTCACAATGTTCCTTTGAAAAATTTGTCTATGAAGAATATGTCTCTTTTTACTGGGGATTATTCGCATAATCATGTTAGGCATATTTCGCATGTTAGTTTGGGGGTTACGATAGATACATTTTAATCCATAATCCCCAAATTAGAAATTGGGATAATGTCATGTCATTCCTGCCTAAAAATGTAGATCCCCAAAAGATTAACTTCTTATAAAATCGTCCAGGACCAAATATTTTTTTTTAACAATTTTGTGCTTTTGTGTTCATTTGTGAAAAAGAGTATATAATTTGGCAGCACTTGGAATCCAAAAATTTCAAGAGAATGGGAAAATGTATTTAAAAGTTATGAATTAGTACCAACTTTTACCCCTTTTTATACAGTTAACATCTAAATACATAAAATATTTTATAATTAAATTTTTATTATTACTCGACTACCCTTACCAATACTTTTTAATGTCGGAATACATTAAAAAGAAAATGATTTCCTGTTTTAATTATTTTGTTTAACTATTTCGAAAAGATGTTTTAAATTTTAAGCATAAAGCAATTGTACATGTGATTAAGAGAACATTTTTTCCCTTTAAATCTCTATTTATGACAAGTTTTGATCAGAAAAGCAAAAAATTTATCTTAAGTGAACTACAATATAATTACCTAATGGTTTTGGTTATGAGATTGACCGTTTTTGCTCCTCTATTGGTTGATGTCTAGGCGTAAGGAAGTACATGTCCAATCTTAAGTTCCTAGCTCCAACGATTTGAGGCGGGCTATTAACGGATACTTTTCCTTTTTTAACCCCATTTTTACAAGTTTTAATTAGAAGTTCAAAGAAACACATATTTTAAAGGTCAGATTTGTAGCCAAATGTTAGTTGGCAGAATATTTTTTTTTTTACTTTAGTAATTTAATAATCATATAATTACAAATTACATACTATTACCCTAACCGAGCACTAGCTATTATGGCCTTTGGCGCGTTGTAGCGAAAACAGACCATTGCCTCTGCTGGGAATCGAACCCACGACCCCCGCACTGATAAGCCAGCACGCTACCAACTCATCTTAAGGAATTTCACCATATAAATTTCTTCTTAGATAATGTATGTGCAGACGAGGAATCTTCAAGCCAAATTTCAAGTTCCTTACTCCAGCGGTTTGAGCTTTGTGATTAATCCCAATTTTTCTTATTTAAACCCATTGTTTTTGGTGAACTCCAAAAAATTTTTGGAACAGAAGGAGACTTCTTCCTTTTTGTCCGTCCCCTAAAAAGTTTACAAAAACCCCTCCTTAGTGGATGTCTAATTTAATCCAAATTTCAAGTTCAATATTTTTTACAATTTTTACCACGCCATTATTGGAAATTCTCTCTGGTAAATTAGCCTATACCTCAGGGAATACATATTATAAAATTTAGATTTCTAGACAAAGGGTTTGGGCAGTAAATCAGGAATAAACCTGTTCGCTCCATTACGTAAACATTTCCAATAATCCCATATTTGTGGATGTCTACGCCAGAGGAGGAACATATATGCCGAGTTTCAAAATCAAGCGGTTTGGGCTGAGTGATTAAGCGAAAATTTGTTTTTGTGCCACATTTTTATCAAGTTTATCAAGAACCTCAATGACAAATTTTAAATTCCAAGCTCCAGCGGTTTAGGCAGCGTAAATAGGCGGTAGTAATTCCCTTTTGATTACCATTTTTACTAAGTTTTTTTTGCATATTACCTTTTCAGTAAGACCATATACCAATGAGCACATAAGTTATGGTAACGGGCAAGCCCACTAGGTTGTTATCATAGATAACACCTTGATTTGCCTTGAAGTTTAAAATGTAATTTTTATTGGACAACGGAATAAAGTATTAATTTCTCATTTTACAGCCTTCCATAAATGTTTTACTCAGCTAAGCCGGCTTTGGAAATACCACACATTAAAAAAATAATAAACATTGCCGCAATCCGTCTACGCAGAAATACTGTATTATTCACACAATATTCTTTTGAAAAACGATCTTATAACTATGTAAGACATAGCTCCCATTTTGATTTGAGGGTTAAGACATAAATATTTTCATTCGTAGTCCCCAAATTTGAAATGGGGACAATGCCATTCCATACCTACCTAAATGTTTGGATACCAACACTAATACATTGTGTTTTATTTTCCTTAAAAGATTAAATTCTTATCCAAAATCAATTACACTTTAAACTTGAAGGCAAAACAAGGTCATACCCACGCTAACAATGCAGCGGGCATACTCCCTATTAGTACTAAAAATAAATCTTAATCCGCTATGGGTTGGACCATAGTGTGTACGTATCACTACGTCATGGGGATGAGCCCTCTCGGTTGGTTAGGGTGGGTAGACGTTCGTAAAAAAATGTTTAGAAATTTTTTAATTAGTAATAAAAATACATCTTAAGCCGCTATGGTACGGACCATAGTGTGTACGTATCATGGGGTATTTTGCAAATGGCATACTATCTCATTATAAGAAGGCATGTACAATGACTCAAGTCGATCTACACATCTTTATTGGGCATCGATAGAATGTGGACTTATCACAGTTTCATTAATTATCAAAGGTTACTAACCATAAATATAAATGTTTTTATACAAACAAAAACGAATTAAAATTATTAATTATAGGTAAATAAAATCCAAACACAAACTACATTGTTATGAAACTTCAAACTCCTTCAGCTAGAGTTTACAGGCAAGGATCTGGATCTGCGATCAACATCACGTGAATTCTGTATAATATTCCACATGTTAGTCATTATATAAAAAAACTCCTTAAATATTTACAAAACTTACAATGAATAAGAACTACACGCAGAAAAAAGATCATCGTTTTATAATAGTTTAAGAGCATCATGTTATGACTACAATTCGTAGCAATCAGATTATGATCCTAAATGACGATAAAATCGACTTCGGTAATCGTAATATGATCATCCAGAGTCATGTATATGATAATTAGAATCAAAATATGATAATTTTGTGTCCATAATCATCTTCAATCATACCTTTTCTCTGCGTGTAGGTGCACTCCGGGCAAGCCCGGCTTTAGCCGGCTTGTTATTTATAAAATTAAACAAAATTATTTTATTTTTTCTTGAATAACAACAGAATTTTGAAGATTACTAATCTGCTTTAAACATAACTAAGCATTTGTAAAGTCCAATATTACATTAAAAAAAGAGTTCATAGCTTCTAACGAATATTTTGTTTTTTAAGGCAAATTCTGCAAAAACAAAAAAAAAATCTGGGGGAATAATATCAAATGGGCCATTTTGGAAATACATTGGGATTTTTAACTTGCTGTGTTATTTGAACCATTTCCAATTAATGATAATATGCTGAATATTTTACAACAAAAGACCGTTGACTTTGGAAGCACCTAACTCGCAAAGCAGAAGGAAAACACAGTGTCCCAAGTTATAACCCCCAAAGTTATGTGAAAACTTTAGCGAACTCTATCCGCACAAAAAATATACATGCAATTTTTCACGCTTGTCTTTATAAGAAAAGATAAGATTAAGACAATAGTATTCTCGTCAAACTGATGTTCTGCTATCGATTCCCGGGTCACTGCATAATTATGCGAAAAGAATATGCGTTAATAGTTTATGCAAAAACTTGGGGAACATATTCTTTTAGTGTTCTTGTCCCAATAAGCATTCGCGGTTTTATACAATTTTAACGAAACAAGTTAAAATGCACTAAAATTAGAAATATTAAAAGTGCAGTGCTTCCACAATCTTTGGTCTTTGTAACTTGGAATCAGTAATAATGTTACAAATGCACTGAAACCGTTTATTGATGTCTGCCAAGAAGAATCGACAGTATATAATTTTTGAAAATCTGACCGATCGGAAAATGAATTTACTCCGTTTTCACTCAAAACATAAATAATGGATGGTTTTTTTTTTAAATACTACTCAAACTAAACAAATTATATCGTCAAGATGTCTTACGGCAATTTTAAACCACGATTTTTTTTCCAAAAAATGTTAAAAATCGGTTAACTTTTCACATATTTTTGAATAAAGATCAAAAATAAAGATTTATGGCCATTTCGTATGTAATGAATAAACTATAGATACAAAGATTTTTTTTATGTTTTTATGATGGATTTAATTTAAGTTTTTTACGGATAATTTCATTGTGAGGTATTTCATATTTTTTGTTTTTTTGGAATTTCTTAATATTCATAAATCCCAATATGTATTTGGTCTTTCTTTCATTTACTTTTTAGGTGTTATTTCATTTAGTTTGGGAGTTACTTAATTATTTTTTTTTTTTTTTGGGTATTATTTCATTTTCTTTGGGTTTACTTTCATTGGTTTTGTTTCATTTTTCTGCGTGGGGGTTATTTTATTGGGGCTAATTTCGTAGCGCCTATTAAGGCAAGACATTTAAATTTTCAAAAATGCTTAAAAAATTGTTCGATAACTAAAACTAATGGCGTTTTCTTTTCTGGCAAAAATGTCACATTTTTTTTTGCACTTTGCCTCAAATTTTCTTTTTGTGTTCTTTTCCAAAATAAGGTGAACACTCTGAGATGGTGCCGTGTTTCTTTCTGAAAATGTTGCCATAAAAAAGGCAAAAAGTGCAATTTTAGCGCCCCCCAAATTATTTACAGGGTTTGTTTTGCCCTGTTTTTTTTCGATTTATCAATCTTATGTGTATATATTATAAAGTTGTTTGCGAGAAAACTCTCACCTTGGGAGCCGAAGGGTAGTGTGCTGGCTTATGATGCATAAGGTCCCAGGTTCAAAGCGTCATTGGACCACTATTTTTTTTTTTTTTATTATAATTTAGGAGTTTTGTTCATTTTGTTTTATGTTATAATATTTTATTTTTTCTGTTTGCAAGTATTTAATAATTTTTGACCTAAAATTCGTTAAAAAAAAAACAAAATTATTATAATAAATATAAAAACAAATATGAAGCTAACTTAATTAAAAAAAATTGTTTTAAAAAAAAAAATTCTTTCATGTTGGCTGAGATTTGAACCGGGACTACCACAACAATATTGTATAAACACACATGCTTAAAGAAAGCAATGTGTGATAAAATTGTGTTCTATTCTGTTTGTAAAAATGTTTGCACTTTAAAATGCAAAACTTTTTTCCAGAAAAGAAAACACCATAAATCAAAAAAAAATCGCTGAAATATGCTTTTGTTCTAAAAGGCACTAAAATATGCACAAAAATAAATTTTTTTTTATCAAAAATAAGATTTTTATCGAAAATAAGATTTTTTTATTGAAATATGCAAAAACAATAGCAAAATATACAATAACAAATCAATGCCAGAATTCGGAAATTGTTCTTAAAATATATCTCATTCATTTTTCAATACAACGCACAGGAAAAAACATGGAACAACATATTTTTGGTTGCGCTGAAATAGAGGATATTTTGTGTAACAAAACTCCGTAACAACTTCTAGGAATTTGAGATTTATAGAAATTTAAATATTTCGGTGGGAAAAAATAAACACCAGAAAATTAAACCAAAATTGTTTAAATTCTGCAATAAAATTGTAATTAAAAAGACAGGAGGAAACCAAAAGTGTAAAAGGTTGGAAAAACACTTAAAAAATAACAAAGTCAATAATTTTAAAAGCCAGAAAATCTTAAGAAAAATTTACACGAGCGCTCGAAAATTAAAAATCCGAAAAATTGTTAAATAGCCAAAAACGACAAATTACTTTTCTCTAGTTTTAAAACAATAAATTTTCCGAATTTTATTTTTTTGTTTAATTTTGTATAAGAGTTTGATAAATTTTTTTCAGATTTTATTCGATATAAAAATTGTTTGTTTAACGGTCATTTCTATGACCTTAAAAAGAAAAATTCCGAATTTCACACCCATACTTTTACTGAAGTTAAAGAAGTTTAAATTTGGAAAATTCTGAATTTTTACAGTTAAGGTCATCAAAACTAAATAATTTGTAATAATTTAATCCACAAATAGTTTTTTTTAATAGCCTGGAACTCTTGAGTATTGAATTATACGGTTTTGCGAAAATATGGCACAAGAAAAAATAAAAATGTTTATGTTTCATATCCTAATTTTTCGGATAAAAATCAGAAATTCGCCAAAATTTCCACATTTCTCCGAATTCCTCTACATTTTATTAAAAAAAGTACCTTTTATTAAATAAATACCTTCTGTACTACATGGATAGATTTGGTGATAAATTCACTCTAAGCTTAGTGAACGTTTGAAAGACTTATGAAAGCACAGAACACGTCAACTTAAAAGATAACTGTTATATTGACATCTCTTCTTCTTTTGAATATTTAAATTTGTTCCAGAAGAATATTAAATAAGAATATCTTTCCACAATAACATGACATATTTAATGATATAAAAAGGTGCTTTAAACTTCAATTGGAAAGTAACAAACATAAAAAGCTTTCAAATAAGATATGAATAGGTTTTTTTTTAATTTTTTTTTAATTGGGTTAGTGGAAACATAAAAACAACACTATATATATATTTATTTTTTTTTATGTACAAACAAAAATAATCTTCATTAACAACTCACCCGATTTAATGTCCAATTTAGAATTTTGAGCTGCATCTGCAGCTGATTGAAAAATATCTGATAGACTAGAACTGTTTGCCAATGTATTGGTATCGTTATTTGTAGCATGCTGTGATAATTCAGACATATCTGGAACAGCACTAGTCACAGAACATGATACAGTTTCGTAAATATGATTAGGTGGTGTATCTGAAGATTCCCTAGCTGCTAAAGGAGCACGAGAGGTGATAGAAACAGAACTGGCTAAAGAGCTAGCCAAAGGCGGCATACCCATTAAGCCGGGTACAACAGTTTTTGAAGTATCAAAAACATCACTGTGAGCATCCAACTCACGTAACCAATTATCATCATCATCAACGTCTAAGGGTTGTATGGAGGAAATAACGCCTCCAGAGCCAGCAGCCGTCGTTGCGGCTGAAGATACTGGTGATAAACGTGTTTGGTTAGCATTAGGTGAAAGTAATGTTGAATTGCCAGCGGCATTCGAAGTAGATGTGCTGCTTGTGTTATCACTGCTTTTTACAGTAGTTTTGCTACGTAAACGTCCTGGTTCGGGGGGTGGTAAAGTCTAAAAAATACAAACAGGAAATTTATTGAAATATAACTTTTATTAAAGGAATATCAATTAAAAAATACCGGAAAACTTGTAAACGAATCTCCAAAAGGATCATCACCACCGCCGCCACCACTAGTACAAGATTTTGCAGCCGATACTGTTAATGAAGAGTGTTGGGAGAGCGTATCATTTGGAGTAATACGTTCCATTTGGGTAATGCCTCTTTGTAAAGAGTTAAGCTCTTGCTCCAAGTCCACCAAATCAGCCACAGATTCAGGAGAAATCTAAAAAGAAATAATAATAATTATTTTTAAAGAATTGAGTTTTTGGATTTTAAAATAAAAATTTTTAAAAACAAGTTTTAATTTAAATTTTTTAAAAAACAAGTATTAATTGTAAGCCTAGCTGTGTTTATTACAAAACCGGGTTTAGAAGTTCCAATATATTTTGAAAATGTAAAAGTATATTGGAACTTCTAAACCCGGTTTTGTAATAAACACAGCCGTTTTGCCGCTTACGCATTTGAACATTTGTAACTCAGTCATGTTTTAACTGATTTTGAATTTATATACGGTATTTAAAATAAAATTACCTGGTCCTTCCAAATATATATACTTTCATTATATTACTAATATTAATACTTAGGCGAAAAAGTATAAAAATTTCAATTTATATTGTTGAAACTTCAACGCTTTGCTAATAATTCTTAATGTATTTTTTCTGCAAAATTTCATAAAAATCCTTTTATTAAGTTTATAAGTTAAGACGATGTCCTTTAGAGGAATCCTGATTAAATCCTGTGAGTCCTTGGACTAAAGTAAGGACTTATTTTTAAAGGTAAAGCTTCAAACTTACTTATATTTTATTATTATAAAGAGTGTCAACTTAAATTGGTTTTTTAGATTTTTGAACACTATTTTTATTAAAAAAATAATTAGTTTTTGAAATTTTACGAAATTTTGATTTTGAAGCTTTCTCGCTTCTAAACCGAGGACGGCACACGAAAAATTTCTTCGCAAAATATTTACCAAATTTAGTTTTCTATTGGAATATTTTAATTTCTAAGTATAAAACGCTCATTTGACGCATTTGTGGTAAATTTTATGAAGACTTCCCTGATTCAGCCTTGCCCGTTAGAGGGTTAAGTTTGTTTTTAAATACATTGACAGAAAAGTCAAAATTTCTAAGTAATAATGGCAAATAATTCCAAATTTAGCTACCCTATATTGAAAAGATCGTTGAAGAATTGATGTATTATGAAGAGGATACATCAATTAAGGGTTTCTTAAAAATCTTGAAAATACAAAATGTTTTAATAAATATTCCGGACATTTAGCACTAAAAATGTAATAACAGTCGCATGTGAATAAAACTTTTAAAATTGCATCCGAGAAAGTCTACTACATAATTTGAAACATGATCACGATATTTAAGGTTGTACACAAATCGAATAATATAATTCGATTGAAAAGAAGATTGTATTTACGCATAACCCGACCATTGACACTTATAAAAACTTCAGCCCAATACAACATATTGGACATCAGTAATGCGTGCGTAATGCGCTTTTTAACATAAACGGATAAATAAAGATTCAAAGAATATAATCGACGTAATGAAAAATTTATAGTAGAACACAACCAATTTTTATATTGATCAAAAATAAGACGAGAATCAACTAAGACTCCCAAGAGAGTTAACAAATTTGGTATCAAATGAAAGTTTTTTTGAAGACACATTCACTGGTGTACAAAATAATGCCCAAGAACTTTCAAATATTTTTGTTATTCTAAAAAATATGTTTTGAGTAACATCAATTCTGGAGTATTATTAACAAATTTTAGTTGTAAAGGGTCCGCCATCTAACGTTTTTTTTCAACTAGTGCTTATTTTGTGAATGGTAACACTTAGCTCATGTCTGATTTGACAGATAATTAGTTTTATCCTTCCGCTGCACGAATATGGTCCGTATGTTCGTTATCTTGTGAAAAAAGTGAAAGAAACTGGCATCCTCACCGATAAACCAAAGCGTGAAAAGCCAAAAACAGTGCGTACACCCGAGAATATTGCTGCTGTGGCAGAAAGTGTGCGTGAAGCGCCATCATCATCAATACACCGTCGTTCTCAACAATTGAACATTTCGGAGACATCATTGAGACGAATTTTGGATAAAGACCTTGGTATGACGCCATACAAAGTCCAATTGGTTCAGAAGTTCAAAAAAAAAAAGTTATTTTGCGGACCCTTTATTAAGCTAAAAATATTGTATAGTAATGCCTATTAATTTTCATTGAGGGTGGGTCAGAGCTTTTTTCCGATATTCGCAGACGTTCAGTTTTTATGCGACTTTTGCCGAAGAGACTTTTTCCACTATATTTCAAATAATTCAAAAATTTGGCAACTCTGGGTCCACTATATAGGCAATATGGGTATCAAAATTTTTGTTTTCATGAGTATTTTAATCCCGCGTACAAATAAATCTGGTTTTCGTAAATTAAAGACAAGTTTTCCTACAAAAACAAATGAATTTTGAACTCTACTTTTTGACCCTTAAACCTGAGATTGAGCAGCAAAAAAAAATACGTGTCTCTTTATTTTTCCTCCTTTACAAGTTTATTATAATCTGCAAGTTCCGGTCGGAATACCTCTTTTGTGAGTTACAAATGTTTAAATACGCCAGTCACAAAAAATACTCTTTTACCGTTATCTCGAAAATTTTAGGATATATTGGAACTTCTCAAACCGGTTTTGTAATACACTCAGCTAGACTTACAACCTACACTAGGACACTTGCTAAGTGATTTTGCAGTGTAGCACAGTGTAATTTTATATGTTATTTAAAATGCTTTACTCACCTCCTTCGAGGCTCCTTTAGAATCTAAATTAACTCCTAAACGACTTGGATTTGGTGTATTTGTGGAACTGCTAACCATGCTATTCAACATACTTAGAGTAGCTGCTGATCCTCCTAGTCCCGAAAGATCATTTGTACCTCCAGCGGTAGAACTTTTTAGCGAAGACAATGATGCCAACTGATGTTGATCATGATGATGCAAGGATTTCGATTGTATCTGCTGGCGTGCCAGTTCTATTTCTTTTTTCTTTAATTCAAATACAACTTGAAATAGATCACGCATTGCCAGCACAACCTGTGAAGCTGCTTTATCTGTTTTAATGCCAAAAAATCGATGGCCACTATCGGGCGAACCGAAAATGTAGCCAAAGGCCCTTGAGTCTGTCATATCTTGTGCTATGAATGAGATTTTATGAACTGGATGATGATACAATGAATCACCGGTTTTTTCATCTCTTAAACGTAAACCATCAATGGTTACGTGTATGGTTATACGTTGTTTGTGTTCGCCGGCAGCACGTATAGCCATTTTTAAATCTTGTAAGGCCTCTTGACACATGCGATCGCCACGTGCCTCACCCACCTCCAGAATGCCAATAAGTTTGGCTTTGAATTGCACGCCATCTCCAAAGAAACGCCCCGGATCATTGCGATCTAAAAAGGAATGAACGTTAAAAATTTTTTAAATTTTTTTAATCAAGAATTTATTAAAGTTATTTGTAAAATTTATATAGTAGAGGAGCATGGGTTAAAGAGGTAAATAAAGATTAAAAAAATAATAATTCCTGAGAAGTTAAATTAATTGTATTTTACAAGTTTGATATAATTTTTATTAAAAATAAAAATTATGTCTTTTTCGACCTTTTATTGTGCAATGAAAATGAAAATTATTCAAGTTCGAGGCCATACTCTATATTTCTTTATTAGGATATTGCCCTAACAAATATTCTATAGAGTTTTTGTTTTCCAAATTTATTAATTGACCACTTTCAGAAATGTGTTGATAGATCTATTTCGGGAATTTTCTAGGTTACCATCATCAGAACACGTTTTGAAAGAAGTGACAATCCCATGCAAAACATCAAACATTCATATAACCTAGTTATCCCACTAAATGAGAACTAATATATGAGCTCGAAGTTAAAGATTATCACCACTGATCAAAAATTAAATGAAAACTTGTTCGTTATGTGCAAGCTCTACCTGTGGTAGATATACAATACACGCT
Organism: Delia radicum; assembly: GCA_021234595.1. Lineage (NCBI taxonomy): Eukaryota > Metazoa > Arthropoda > Insecta > Diptera > Anthomyiidae > Delia > Delia radicum. The sequence goes on along the minus strand of CM037853.1, from coordinate 82,152,686 downwards.
TTTTTGTTTTTGTTCTACTTTTTATTTTTACACTTGTTTTGTTTTATTTAAAAACAAGATGTAAAGAGGAAATAAACTAAGACCGTACTTTGTCTTTTTTAAAGGCTGTTTTTTATACAGGTATAGAATTTTAAGTTGGCAACACTTTTTTTACTGGCGGCCATTTTGTCAGCTGTCAAGTGATTTATTTTTAGTTTGGTTTGGTATTTCAACATGAATAGACTGACGCCTGAACAACGCTTCCATATTGTGCAAAATTATTTTGAAAATCATGGTTCTGTTTGAAATACGTATCGCGCACTTCGTCCATTTTACGGTCAACATAATCGTCCATCAGAGCAATTAATTCGATTAACTATGAAACGTTTTCGCACCACATTTACTGTAAATGATAATATGCATTCACAGAGACTTCGTACAGTGCGTACGGAAGAAGTTATTGCTGCTGTAGAGCGTAGCGTACGTAGATGAAGACACCAATCAGTCTATCCGTCAATGGTCAACGCTATAGAGCCATTATTACTGACTTTTGCGTTCATCAATTATAATAAACGATAAGCCTGAAACGATTGACCACTTGGAGGAAAACATTCGCCGCGTTATTGATAATATACGGCCACAAATGTTGGAAAAAGTCATCAAAAATTCTGATTTAGAAACATTTTTGATCAAAAAATTCGACTTTGAGATAAAATTCGTACTGAAAAATTCTTTAGTTCTTTTACAAAATAAAACTTATCTTAATTCTCTAGAGAAAACTATAAAAAGAAAAATGAATAAAAGATTAAAATAATAAAAAAATAGAAATAATATTTACATTTTAAATAATTATCCCCAGAGATGGCTGTCGAGGCAGCAGCATTCACATTTTTTCCATGACTGCTGCTAAAGCTACTGGCAATCGATAGTGTAGAAGAGGCAGATGATAATTTGGTTACCAATGATTTAACCATAATATGTTTTAGTAGTATGACAAATATTTGATTTGTAAACTTGAATGCACTATTAAATTTAGGCAACCATCAGTGGATAGAAGCAAATTTCAAATAGTAGAGTAGCAATAAAATGGTGATGAGATTTTTCTATGTAGATACATTTGTCTTCTTTGTGATTTTTTTTTTTCTTTACACATATTTTTTAATGAAATGGCAATTGCGGCAATTGTATTAAACAATCATAAAATGAATAAAATCAACACACAATACACCAGCCATATAGAACGCAATACTAGTAGTAGTGGAATGATTGCCGCCACCCTTCGTGGCTCCAGTTTTGATTGAAATTTACACAACATTCGCGGTACATGTACACCTGAGATTGTTGAGGCATTGGGAAAGTAGATAGGTAGGTAGGTAGCTGGTGAAGGGGAGATACGTACATACAACAATATGAGATATTTGGGTGCTGCTTCAGTTTTTTTTTTTTTTTGTTTGTTTTTGTTTAATTTGGATTTGTGTACACTTTTATTAGCTTTATACAATTGATAATGAATATTTTAACTTAACATCACACTATCGTTAAATCTTTTTGTGGTTAATTCATGTTTTACTGTGCATCATTTAACTTTAGTTAGTTTTACTATTTTTTTCTTTATATCCACAAATTATTATTTTTATTCTAAATACATTTTCACTTGTAGTTGCTGTCTGGTCTGGTATGTCTACTGACTACTGTTCGCTCTCAATAACTGGAACTTGTATACAAATTCATTTCATCAGCGCAGCTACAACCAACATTGATTTATATTCTGTGTGGTTGGTTGGTTGTTTCGTTCTATTATGGGTGATCTCAACATTTATTTTAATTAATTTTCAATTTGCATTTGTTTAATTGTTTACTGCTGTTGCTTCCATTTTTATTCTCTTTTAATTATATTTGATTGGCTGTGGCCTTAATTTATAGCTTGCTTTTTATTATATTTACAATTCACACAAATTTTACTTGCAGCTGCCTTTTTTGTATCATCTTTCGAAGTATGAAGTTCTTTTTGTTGTGGCAAAATCAAATAAACGTGAAATGCAATCTTTGGGTTTTGTTTTTCCAAAAGTGCATTCTGAATTGGTCAGAGTTGCCAGGTTAATAGTGAATAGTTTGACATACAAAATATATGAGATGCCATATTGTTATAATTTGGGTTATAAAATAGGTTCAAGATAAAAAGTACCAAAATTGATGAACGATTCATACAAATGAACCTCAAAAATATGCAATAAAAATTTTGTTGTGCAAAAAATACACTTTTGCGGGCATAAGACGAAAATGTAATATGAAAAATTGTTTACGTACACGAATTAAATTCAAAATTTCACTATCAATAAACTTTTAATGCTGAGCTCAAAAATACCTTTTATGAGGCTATTGCCGGTTCCAGAGTTATGGGCCCCAAACTTTGCAGGTTCCGAGCCTTATAACTCCGAAAATATGGGCCGATTACACAAAAAAAAAATTTCTCTACACTTCGTTATTTTAGCCCTAATTTCGGTTTTTTTTAGCTATGCCTGTAAACTGAATATGTTATTGTTTTTCTGCTCAAAAATCATTCGAAAATAAGTTAGTGGTTTTGCTGAGCAAAGGTTTTCTGCGTTACCGGCCTATGTCCAAAGCCAGGTTTATCTGAAAAAAATTGTTTTTAGCAGTTTTTATGGATAAGTTCACGAGAGTGAACCGAGCGCTCCAAAAATCGCCCATATCTAGAAAAAAATTAAAAAATCACCCGATTTTTAATTTTTTTCTCGCAATAATGGTTTACAATATATTAATTTATTTGTTTTCAGAATTTGAATTTAATAAGATTATTTATTTATATATAGCTAGATGGTGATATTTTAAGAGCTTTCGGATTTGATTAAAAAAAAAAAACACATAAAATTTAGAGACATCTATGAAATCCTTATGTATTAATCCTTCGTGTAAATGTTGACCACGGCTACGCCTCAAATGCTATGCTGCCATATAAAATTTCTCAAAAATCGCGAATATATAGTAAAGGGTGATTTTTAAGAGCTTTCGGCTTTGATTAAAAAAAACACATACAATTTAGAGAAATGTATGAAATCTTTATTTGAGTCGATAGAACGATCTATATAATTCAATGTTTAAAGACGATTTCATGTAAATGTTGACCGGTTCAAATGGTTCATTCGCTCGGGTCCAATTTTGGCATACTCTCTCCAGCATATCGGCCGGTATCTCACGAATAAATTCTTCAATATTGGCTTTCAGTGCGTCAACCGTTGCGGGCTAGTCCCTATTGACATGAGCCTTAACATAGCCCCACAAAACATAGTTTAAAGGCGTTAAATCGCACGATCTAGGCGGCCAATCATGTAACGGTAGTGCTCGCCATTCACAGTAACGTTCCTGCCTTCCTCGTCTTTGAAATCGGCCCATAATCCACACCAAACAGTGCATTTTTCGGGATGCATTCGCAGTTCTTGCAATGCTTCTGGCTGCTCTTCACACAAAATACGGCAATTTTGATTGTTCACGTATCCATTCAACCAGAAATGAGCTTCGTCGCTAAACACAATTTTCCGATAAAAAAAGTGGATCTTCATCCAACTTTGCCAGCGACCATTCACCAAACGTTAGCCGTTGTGGTAGGTCTTGAGGCTTCAATTATTGCACCAATTATTGTATTTTAAAAGGTCTTACACGCAAATCCTTCTGCAAAATTTCCCACGTAGTGGAGTAACAAAGGCTCAATTGCTTCGAACTGCACCGAATCGATAATTCACGGTCATCAACAACACTGGCGGATACAGCTAAGATATTTTCCTCCGTCTGCACTCTATGTATGCGTGTTGGTAGTTTAATGTCCAATAATGTAAACTTGGTGCGAAATTTAGTCACAAGATTCGGAATAGCCGCCTCGGAAAATCGCCCAAACTGACCATAAATTGGAAGAAGTGCACCATGCACTTTCCTAACCGAGCATGAATTTTGATAATAAAATTCAATAATCTGCAAGCGTTCTTCGTTTGTAAGTCGATTCATGTTTAAATTATAGGCCAAACTGAACATGTTTAACAGTAACATGTTACACGATAACAGCTGAGCTGCCAAAAACAGTGTTGCCAAAAAGAAAGTTGCTAAAAAATCACCCTTTATAACAAAACTCCAAAAATAAAGAAAATTAAATATCTAATATGAGTGTTAATATCTGCGGTTAGAAGGCTTAAAGTGAAATATAATTAAATAATAGTTATTTCTTAACTTTACCTAAGTCAAATATCGAGAAAATTAGAGTTTTTGGCTTAATTTAACTGGAAGTTTTATGTCTCAAATGAAAGGTGCTTCAATTTGCTTGTAAATAATATGTATTTTGTTTCGATCCGATTACAAATGTCAAAGATACCAATAATTTTAAATCCAAACTTTGGAGGTCCATAACTCGGGAACCGGGGGTCTCCGACAAAAAAAGGTATTTTTGAGCTCAGCATTAAAAGTTCTATTGATCGTGAAGAAAAATCCAATTTACTTAACTGTGGCTAAAAAAATAGCAAGAAAAGCTGAGAAAATAGAAACGATATATAAAATATCATCAAACTCTTTTAAAATCAAGTAAAAGCCTCTAGATGAAATATTTTTATCGCCTTTCGGAAAAATGAAAATGAAACCAAAAACGGGAACACTGGTAGATTCTTATGTATTGTTTAAAAGAAAAACTGTATAACTCTAAGGATTTATTTCCACTAAAAGGCAAGTTAAAAATGTAAAAAAAACAACTAAGAAACTACCCAGGAAAATGTTGGGAACCGCTTCTAAAATAATATCAGGCTCTTTAATAGCATTCTTAGAACTAGTTCTAGAACTCATGTAAAGATATTTATTGAGCGTTTTAATGTTGTCGAGCATATTGTGTTTTGAGAACTAGTGCTTAAGAACTTCAAATAATATTAAACTAGTTCCAGAACAACTGCAAAAAATTAAAAAAAAAACTAATATTTTTACACAATTTTTGAATCTTGTAGTAAAATAATCTTAAGCTGCATTTACAATAGCTCGAAATCCGGTTTAAATAGATTTCGAAACGTAGTTTGCCTGTCATTGCATACACATCGATATGGTCGAAATCTAGATTAAACTGGATTTCGATTGTAAATGCAAATGCAGCTTAAGTGAAAATTATGTCTAGTAGCAACGCAAATCGTCAGTTTACAGCCCAGTCAGCTTGAGCTCGCCAGCTTAGGTTTGACCCATTGACAATTTTTGAAAAAATTTAGTTAGAAATGGATTATTAATATTTCAAATATCTTCTTTCTAATTCCAAAACCAACCCAGCAAACAATCCGGTCCGTTTATGTGCCGTTTTCGGTACAGCATAGTCGGATCCGGAGTCCGTTTCCGTACCGTTTTCCGGATCAGTATACGGACCAGAAAACGGATTAAAAAGAACATCGAATACGGATTCGAATCCGTTGCAAGTCCGTCAATAACGGACCGTTTACGGACCGTTGGGTCGTGTTAAAAACTGACTCAAATCCGTTTAAAGTCCGTCAAATACGGACCGTTTCCGGACCGTTTTGTCGTGCTGAAAACGGATGATTCCGTTTTTTACGGATATAAAACGGACAATAAACGGATCGTTGAAAATACTTATTTGGTCCGTATTCCAACCATTTTTTTACAAAAAACTCAATGGATTTTATTTTTTTTATACATTTATTAATTTTTGTGAAAAAATATTAAAATATACTTCATTTAACTTTAATTAAATACGAAATTCGCCACAGCTACTTTTTGTATCCAGCTTAGCAGCATCACGGAACATTTATGGTCGATAATATTCCAAATCTAAAAGGAAAAAAGAATTTATTATTTTAGTTTCAAGAGATAGTAAGAGTTTTCTTGGAATATATTTTTTTTATTTAAAAAAAAAAATTGATACTTACTTTTTCGATGCAGTTTTTTGTTTCCACCAAGAGCATCATTGTTAGTTTGTGGCCCATTATTGAATCAGATATCTACATGTAAAAAATATTAAGTGGGGTTTAAAAACGATGGATTCTATGAACAAATATATTTTTGTTTGCAATCTCATTTGAGCGTTTTAAATTATATAAATACTTACCATCTAACGTATGCAATGCATATTATGCATGCTATCTGAATTTATTTGGCGCCCCGATCTTTTATATTATTTACTTAATTTTATTTTAATAAAACAAATTGAAAAAAATTGTTACCGATTGTGACTGACTTGAAACGGATGAAAATCGGTGAAGTCCGTATTAAACGGCACGAAAACTGATATCCCCAAACGGACTAAAAACGTGTTTTCGAAAATCCGATTAAACGGTCCGAAAACGTACCGTAAACCCCGGATTCAAGAATCCGTACATGCCGGAGAGTCCGTAAAAATGTTTCTTGGGAATTTTTCGATATCTTGTATTATATATGAGGTATTAAGAATAGATCATATTATATTAAAGTTTAATAAACATTGGCCTGATGCATCATAGACCACTGTATGGCATATGCAGTAAATTTTTGTATACCTAAATTTAAAAAAAATAATCTTCATTAATGTTTTGCTGTATTTGACATATTTTATTATTGTTTGGCTGCATGAGCAAAACAATGAACGTAAAATCCAAACAAAAAAGAGAACTGCAGTTAGATGTTAAAATGTATAGATGTGCAGCATAGATTGTCACATTACAAAAAAAGTTGATGTGGAGGAGCACAATTTCGGTGTGAGTTTTAGGCCAAATTTTTTAATTTTAATTTTAATATTTAATATCGCAACTTCGCATATAAAATTTAAGTGAAATATATTCTACGAGCATTTCACGTATTCAAAACAAAAAATAAACTTTGTTTACGGATTATAAATGCTTTTTCACGTGAAATTCAAACAATTTACCATGCTTTAACATTATCATATATTAAAAATAAATAAAAATTAAAAACGTGTTTTAAATGCGGAAACATTAGTAATTTATAAAAAAACTCAAGTTTTTCAGAAACGATACATATTTTTTCATAACAAATTTTAAAACTAAAATATATAAAATAAAATATTATGTCGAGACTGACGTGGGAGACCTCTGGGAGGTGAACTCTCAGACACAGTATACAAAGTAGAGAAAGTCTTTTTCGCAAATTATGGCAACTCTTTTTTTACTAATACTCTTGCAATTTTATTTGTGTTTGTAAAATCCAATACAGGGTGAAACACAAAATTGAAACATGCAAATAAAAGCACTAATATTTGCTTTTTTTTGCATTTAATAATAGTAAAATTTCAATATAATTTAACACATTTATGCATTATTTTAAAAAAATAAAGCGTCAAAATGTTAGAAAAAATACAAATAATTGACACACTTTATTTTGTTTGTTAACTATTAAAATTTTTCGTAGCATACTTTTTTGATGGTTACGTTTCAAACGTATTTTTTTAATTCACCTATAAATTGTCACAATATTTAATTCACCTTCCCAGAATTTGACAATTTCATTTGCAACTGACACAAACAATTTGTAAAACAACAAAAGGATGTGTAATTTTCATTGTCTTATTAAATTGATGTCTAGAATTTTAGGAAGATAATAAAGGGTATTTTTTATAGAGGTATATAACTTTGAAATGGAATTAAACAAAGATGCATTTTTTTAATTGACATGGAATTTACTTTATTCGAAAGAAAATCTTCTGGCATTATAATTTAAATATGACTTCTGGTATATGACCGCAGTCACGGATGGCTCAGACGTAGTCTAATCTAGAGGTCCAATTTTCGATAACTTTATCCAATAACGCGGCGAATGTTGTCCTCCAAGTGGTCAATCGTTTCGGGCTTATCGGCGTAGACTAGCGACTTCACATATCCCAGTAAATAGTTCAGCGACGTTAAATCGCACGATCTTGGAGGCCAATTTACTGGTCGGAAACGTGAAACTATGGGTTACCAAAAGTTTCTTTCAATAAATCCATTGTGGCACTAGCTGTGTGACATGTTGCGCCGTCTTGTTGAAACCACAGCTCCTGCACATCATGGTTGTTCAATTGATGAACGAAAAAGTCAGTAATCATGGCTCTATATCGGTCACCATTGACGAAAAGACTGATTGGGGTCTTACTCTACGTACGCTACGCTCGACAGCAGCAATGACTTTTTCTGTACGCACTGTACGACGTCTCTGTGGATGCATATTATCATTTAGAGTAAAGGTGTTGCGAAAACGTTCCATAATTAATCGAATTAATTGCTCAGATATACGATTATCTCCATGATTTTAAAAATAAATTTGCACAATTTGGAAGCGTTGTTCAGGCGTCGGTCTATTCATGTTGAAATGCAAAACCAAACTAAACATAAATCACTTGCCAGCTGACAAAATGGCAGAAATTTAAAAAAGTGTTGCCACCTTAAAGTTCTATACCTGTATAAAAATACCCTTTAGGAAGGGGGCTTTGAAACAAGAAAGTGCTTAGAATTAGATAGAAATTGGTGCAAATAAGGAAAAGGTTAGCCATATAAATTTTGTATAATTATCTTAAATAAACGGATTGCCCTAAGTCCATATAAATAGTTCTTAACATATCAGGGCTACATGCAGTTAACTGCTGTAGGTCTGGTCTGGATATCTAACTGAATGACCATGATGTTTTCCGATCATGTTGATAAAAACTATATACCCAAGAGTAAACTGAATGTCTTGGGGAAAATATCGTTGTGATTAAAACGATATTCGGTTTATGTGAACTTCGTCTATTTCCATAGTATGTATTTAATTACAAAAACTTATTTATAATATATAAACTTTAAAAAAAAGTTCCCAGAATTTTATGGCTTGTGAAAAAAAGCTTCATTAGTTTATTAAAAATTTTTTGTATTTTTCGTCCACTAAAATGCTCTATGTTAATTTTAGAACAAAAACCCAATTTTTATTTGTTTCGTTACTTTTGCATTTTTTTAATATACTAAAAAAAAAAACTGTCTCTTGGATTTTCTGTGAACCAGTAGAAGTGTCTCAAGGGGTCCATGACATAAAACAGTTGATGGGAACCGCTGATTTCCTATATCCTGTTTCAAAATTTTTATTGTAATTGAAAGAAGAAAAAAATCTTTTTTTTTTACCGAAAAAATAACTGTTAAAAACAGTAGCTTTTACCAATTTTTGCAGTTGTTTCAAAATTTGTGAAGTTGTTTTTACGAGATTGTTAGTTGTTTTACTACATTTGTTAGTTGTTTTTCAACTAACAAATATAGTAAATTTTTAGCTATTGTAACGGCAATTACCTTTATCACCGTTTTAACTGAAACTACAGTGTTTTTACTGTAATTTTCAGTAGATTATACTTTTTAAAGTGAATATTCTGGCCGACAAACTTTTTTGAATGCATAAAATGGAATTTAAATAATTTTTTTTTGTCTTTGATGGTCACCTTATAGTTATCAGTTATAAATTGCACTGACAGAAACTAATAATTATTTTTAAATAAAAAAAATCAATAAAATGTTTATTAAATACTTACATTTACAGGGGCTAGTTTTCTTTCTTAGGGTTTGCATATTTTTGAAAAATTGCTTGACATCCGTACGCTGCAACGTTTAACTTTTCCTTGATAACACGTATTTCTAACGAATAATTGAAAAATAAAATATTTGTTAAAAAAAAATACCGCAGGTAAACAAAAAACAACAACAAAATAATAATTATATCACAGATAACATAATATAAATATCACAAAAACAAACATCATAATTAGGGTCGTCAATTATTCGGTGTTTTATTTTGCTCGAATAAACGATCAAACAATTTTTGATCGAACGATCAAACGATTTATTTACAATAATTATTCGATTAATCGAAAGAATAAACATAATTGATTAAATTATTTTACCCCATAATCTCAAAATGTTATGAACTTTGGCATCAATTTGAATACTACATCAATACAAATGCTCAAATGCAATAAAACCAAAAGATTTCAAACGATAAAAAAATTACAGTTTTGAAAATCGTTAAAAAGTTAAATGTATACCGACTATAACTTTAGTATATCGAGTTGTCAAGATCTCATTTTAGTTACCAGAGAAATTACATAAATAGTATTCACAGTTTAAGTTGTAATATAGCAAATATTTGTGATAGTTGTGTATAGTTTAAACTTCAAAAATTATGCTATATTTCTACTATGGTATTCAATCGGTTAACCGTTATTCGATTAATTCATGAATTTTAATCAAACAATTGCTTGAGTAAATTAAAATGACCAATTTCGTGTAACGAATAACTCGAAAATTTTTGGTCGATTAATCGAGTAAATCAAAATATGTTCTATTTAAAATTATATTTTATAAAAAAAAACTTAAATAGTTTCGTATTTTTGAAAAAGATTTTTTTTTTATAAAAGATAAAGACTTCATTACTCGAGCGGATACGTTACGTAAGCGGATTATAACTCCCCATAATGTGTAAAAGTACACTCAGGGAACTTCTACTTTAAAAATATGTAGTTCTTTGGGTTGTAATACAGTTTCTTTATTTTAAATGTAAATATCAGTCATTTGCAGAACAAATTAAATTTTTTACTAACCTTGTAGTTCATTTGAAAAAAACAAACCACATCAAATGACTGTTTTATGATTTTACATTCATTTTTTACAGTCGTTCTTTGTTGTTTAAAAAAATAAAAGTTTGTTTATTTTTTACTAACATATGTTATTCATTTTTACTACAATTGTGGTTAATTTTTTGAAATTTAAAAAACAAATGACAATGTTAGTTGAACTTACTTTCATTTGCTTTTTGCAACATCAAATATATTTTCTCTTTATTGCACATTAAGCAAATGGTGACGGATTTGCGGAAAGCAAATCCCGTTGAAAAAAAATTTTGTCTTCGTTTTTCCGTTTAATTAATATGTTAGATAGGGACAAAACAACAACGTTATCTTCCATCTTCTTTTAACGCATATGTTTTATAAATGAGTTACGTTACGTTTTCTCTCAAGTAATTTGAGCTTAAAGATTGTGTCAGTTACCGTTTTAGTTGAGATATTATATTTGTTTAGTAGGGGTATAACTTGAGTAAGTGGCACCACGATATGGGCAATACTGTTCTGAAAAAAAATATTTTTCTTTGTTCATTTTGAAAAAAAAAACGTTCCGTACCTAGACAAATGTCTAAAATATCACATTGTTACCAATTTATAAAGATATTCTAAAAGCATAACAATCACATTCATTAATTATTATACTCAAATTAAGGGTTTATTTTTGTAGACATCTAAACTACAAAAAAATTAAGACCAAAAGGTAAGATTTTGAGAAATTAAGCAGCATTTATATAATTCGAAATATTCAACAAAAAATCGCAACAATCGCAAAATTTATAAAATTGCAAGATTAATTTTTTCAAGATTCGATTTGATTTGGGAATTTCCTCTTTTCTTTCACTCAAATCTATATTCAACTTAATCACACGAGTGAAAACTTATATATTTTAGAAAAAAATAAAGTCAAACAAAAATTTGTTTTCAAAACTTCAACGCGAAATTTCTTTTTAACGGCGGCGAAAAATAATATAATTTTTCTTTATATTTTTCTAAGGCTATGCCTTATTATTTTTGATATTTGCAAAAAATGCCAAAAAAAAATAAACATTTCGGAACTCCAGATTTTGTATTGTTTTGTGTGTGTTATAACGTATTTTTAAGAAAAAATTAAATAAAATGTAATTATTAAAATTATTCGAGTTACTTGAGTAATTTCAAAAACTAGCTCGATTAATCGAGTAAGTTAAAACCCTCAAAATAGAGTTAATGATCAAACTTTTGGAAAATATTTATATTTGTAGTAATTATTTTTTCTGATCTTTTCAGATTATTTCCGTAACGGTATTTTAGGGACAAAGCTCGAATAACACGATATCCACCCCTGTCCACCCATATCTGCTATTTCCCAGTATTTTGCCATTTTCAAAAGAGAATTTACAAAAATTTTACAATTTGTATCACCAATACAATGATACGTGTGATTGCAAACATACTTATAATAAACATATATATATATATATGTTTGTAGCCAAACATATATATGTTCGCCGGTAGAAATGTTTCACTAGTATTTACAGGCAAACATTATTATATTTGCAAGCAAACATTTATATTAGAAACATTGGAAACGGAAATGTTTTCCAAACAAAAGTATTTTAGTAGCATTTATATATCCAGAAGTGCGTTTTTTCCAGCGTGTAGATATAGATATTGAAATTCAAATCATATATCTTTAAACAATATTAATGAGCCCATATATTGGAAAACAATTAATAAAAGTTTTAAAATTTCAGTTATTTTTTCACACAAAAAAAATCCAGAGGGAATACGATGAAAGCATACTAAGTAAAACTTTTTCATAAAAATTCTGTAGATTTTATCAAGTTTTTTTTAAATTATGCATCCCACTGTGTTAATTTTGTATTTGCATTTGCACAATTTTCCTTAACTACTTAATATTTTAATCTATTTATACAACTGTTCCTATTATGCTAAATCTTCTCAAAATGTCAAACTTATATTGCATACCTCTAACATTTTGTTAACTTTAATCAAGCGTTACTTGGTAAAATGTAACAAAATAAATTTGAAGGAACATAACAGATAATTGGTCATTTAATATTAATGAGTGTTAAAAGCTATAAACTTTTTTGAATGAATAAAAAACTTAGATGCAACACAAAGTCAAAATGGTGAAATATAATTTGAATTTAGGATTTGCAAAGTAAAATTAAATTTTATAAATACATATAGAATAAAATAAATCAAACTGACATTAAAATTGTTGTGCGTTTTTGAAAAGTAGCTCGAAATAAAAAGAAATGAAAAGAAGTAGGTACATTTATTCAAGTTGTTAAATATAAAAACAAATTCTAACCCCAATTTTAGTTTTTGTGTATTTAAAACATTCACACAAAAAAAATCAAGAGGGAATGCGTTGAAAGCACACTTAGTAAAATTTTTTTCATTAAAATGTTGTGAATCTTAGCAAGTTTTGTTTAAATTATGTATCCAATGTGTCAATTTTGTATTTTGCATTTGCACAATTTTCCTAAACTACTTTCCACGTGAGAGGTAATTTCATACATTATACAAAATTACTTAACACTTTTATCTATTTATACAACTGTTCGTATTTTGTTAAATCTTTACAAAATGTCAAACTTATATTAAATACCTCTAACATTTTGTGTTCTTATTTTAATAAAGCATTACTTGGTAAAATGTAACAAACTAAATATGGACCAACATAACAGATAATAGATAATATCTTGTAATAAGTGTTAAAATCTAGAAATGCTTTTTTTGAGAACGAAAAAAAATCATACAAAAGTTTTATCCCAATGAAATAAAATTTGTAAAAAATATTAATTAAACATTATTTTGACGTAAATACATCAGATATTTAAATTAAATCTTATATGTGGTTAAAGTAGAAAGTCATTGCAAAGGGGAAATTTTATTCTTAGTGATAATGTGAAGGTGGTGTTATTTAATTAGTAGAGTTAATATTTAACATATCTCATATTTTTTATATTTTATAAATAAAATAATTTTGTTTTTTTCAAAAATTGATAAATAATTAAGCTCATCAATTTTTGAAATTATAATAATCATAAATTTTTGAAATTAAAATACAAAGGACGAAAAAACATTAAAATATTTATAAAATAATTTTTAATAACAAAAAGAATAGTATTTTTTATATAAATATATGGGAAAATTTATTAAACTATCTACGGATTCTTATGAAATAGAATGGAGAATTTTATTAGGATTTTCTGGTTAATATTCATAAATAAAAAAGGTAGAATTACCACGATTTTCTGGTTAAATGTCATTGTATTTTTGCAAAATACATTTTCCTAAGTTGATTGACAAACTTTACTGAAAAAGTTATCAGTTGAAATGCTCCTACTATACTTGGTAATACTGGGTCCGCCATGTAACGTTTTTTTTTCGATGCCAATTTTGCCAAAAAAATCATCTTTTTAGATGAAGCTCATACTGCATGGCCAGCCGAGGCAGCCATTTGAATGAAATTATTTTCCATTATTAACCGGAAGGATTGTACCTTCAAATAAAAAAAAAAATTTTGTAGTTTTTTTTTATAGCATTTTCAAAAAAAAAAGTTATTTGGCGGACCCTATATTATACCCTTTTTTTTGATAAATGTTCGCCTAGATTTTTTTGTGTGTTGATACTGTGCTATTTTTTCTGAATTAGTTAACAATTTATTATAAAAGATATTAATTATTGTTAATTTAATGTGTCTCTTAAATATTTAAAAAATAAATTGTAATTTTATTATATCAAGTTGATTGACGAACTTTCCTACAAATAGTAATTAGTTGAAATGCTCCTACTGTACTTGGTAATAATCGTCTCCCTAGATTTTTTTGTGTGTGTTCAATAGAGTTTTTATTTTATTTTGGCCATTATTATTTTTTAAACAAATTTCCTAAAATTGGTGAATTTTCGAAAAAGTTTTATTAAAAGTATTTTTTAAATTATTCGTTTTGATCGATTAATCTTCAAAGTTTATTCGCCTTATTCGTTATTCGAAAATCATGTTTCTTTAAATTGTTTGTTCGAAATTTATTTTTATTCTTTCGATTAATCGCATAATTTGTATTCGAGTGACAACCCTAATCATAATAATAATACGTCATAATCATAAAAATTATACGTTAAAATTATGTCTTCTTCACGTTTAAACTTTGTGTAAATGAATGAATGGTTGACATTTATCTGACATAAACTTACGTTTTGTTTACTTTTTTCCGTTTCTGTTTTATATATCAGATGTTATGGTTTTTTTTTTTTTAAATATTTTAGTTATAGTACAACAGAAAATACCGATTCACAAATAAAATGCAAAGCGAGGGCGGTTAACGACTAGATAATGTTTTGTATATATTTTTTTTTTTTTTCTTTTTCGTAATAACAAAAATTATAACACTGCGCGTTCGATATTACAGAAATTTTCAATTCACCGGCTTCTACAACATACACTCACTCACTCATCCACGCACTCACACAAGTTAAGGAAAGAATGCAAAGAATACAGCAACTTTTATCGATTTTTCACTTCTATGAAAAATTACGTCTGAAGGAAATCAATTTTTTTCTTTGAATAACTTTTTTTTATTACGTTATTATTTAACTTATTAAATAATTTATTACACTTTAGATTTATAATTTTTAGTTATATAATAATTATAATATTAAATGTGTTATAACTTTACCAAAATTGTATATAAACTCTGTGATATTTAAAATTTTCGAAAAAAAAATTTAAATTTGTTTTAAACTCTTAGTTATTAAAATTATAAAGTTTATTCACTTTTTTATGTAGAACTATAAGAACTTTATGGGGTTTGCAAAAATTTGTATATTTTTATGTATAACAGAAAACTATTTTAATTTTTCACATTATTAATTTTTTGCTTATTTTTATATTTAAATATATTAAAATTCTCATAGGAATATTGCATTGTAATACTTTAATAATTTATAATTATTTTTAATGAATTTATTTCATTTCTATTTGTTAATTTTTATGTATTTTTTCTTTAATGAGTCCTCCGCCCTTAACGCGTTTAAAATCATTGAAAATTCGATTACGGCAAAGGATTTTAATTTGATATCCTTTGATTAAAACCACGAATTTGACAGTTATCTGCTGTGGGAGCAAACGGAAATGTGGAGTAGTAATTGCGTTTTTATGATGCTGCCATAGTTCATTACGAAATCATTAAAGATATGGCATTATTTCGTTCTAATGTTCGTGTCTAGGGTTGCCAAATTTCTATTGTAGCTTATTGTGCACTCAAAAAAAAAATGGAGAATAAGAGTAGAAACACAACCAAAGTTAAACCACAAGCAACAAATTTTCAGAGTGAATATGGTGAGAGCATACTGAGTAAAATGTTTTTCATTCAAATTCTGTGAATTTTATCAAGTTTTGTATAAATTATGTATCCCATTGTGTTAATTTTGCATTTGCATTTGTACAATTTTCCTAAACTACTTTAAATGTTACAAGTCGTTTCATACATTATAAAATATTACAGTAAAACCCGGTTAAGACGAACTCCGAGGGACCAAAAAAATTAGTTCGTCTTAAGCTAGGTTCGTATTAAGCGGTTTTTTTAACGATAAAAAATATGTATTTATTAAAACAAAAACAAGATTTTTACATAAATAAAAAATAAAATTAGTATTTCATGCATCTCATTAAACGGATAAAGAGTGTACTAAACATGGTAATTTGTATGAAAACGAGTTTTAGGGACTGCTTAAGGAGCATATACACGACATGTATTTGTCATCTGACATGTCAAATTTTCAAGTCACATGTAATTGTGCATGTCTGTCAAAATTGCTGTTTTACATAAGGTTTATAATATTTGGTCACAAACGTACATGTTTTTTGCTTCTGACACAGTCTCTGTTTTTTTTCTTCAACAGCTGATCAGTGCGAAAATTTTATTAAAATAATTTTTTTTTTAAAAGTGATAGTCAAATGGAATCAAAGGATAATGCAATTGCAGTGTGCAGTGTAATTTCAATTATAACTGCAATGAAATCGAAATTAAAAAAAAAAGAAAAGAGGAAAAGAAACCGTTCTCTGTGGAGCCAACAATCAAGTCGATCTGGGTTTCAACATGGCATGCTGCCGCAGCAAAAATTTTTTTTGCGCCGCAAAATAGTTCAGCCCTCTTAAATAATTTTTCTTTAAATGCGGACATACCAATTTGGGATATAATTATAAAACTTTTTATAAACATATATATGTACATAATTTTATTAAATGGGAAAATGTATATACATTTATTGGTATTGTAAAATGTTAACTTTAGCCGGCTAATGATTCCGTCAATAGGGGACCGCCGCTGTTTGTTTTCTCCCGGCATGGATTTATGACAACTTTTTGTTTCATATTTAAAACAGCTGATGTCAGATGGTTTGTCAGAAGAAAATAGAGCACGCTCTAATTGAAATTTTGTCAGATGACTTTGCGTCTGACTTTTACAGAAGCAAAGTTAAAAAGGTCACACACGACATGTATGTATTTTGCAGTGGGAAATTTGACATGTCAGATGACAAATACATGTCGTGTATATGCTCCTTTAAAACAGTTCGTAATAATAGAGGGTTCGTATTAACCGAGTTCGTATTAAAAGATATATTTTATATGAAAATTGTTGCCAAAACATCGGGACTTTTAAATTAGTTCGTATTAACCGAGGGTTCGTCTTAACCGAGTTCGTATTAAGCGAGTTTCACTGTACTTAACATTTTCATCTATTTATACAACAAGACCTATAATTCTAAATCTTTACAAAATGTCAAACTTATATTGTATACCTCTAGCATTTTGTGTGCATATTTTAATCAAGCATTACTTGGTAAAATGTAACAAAATAAATATGGACGAGCATAACAGATACTACATAATTTCTTGAACATAAGTGTTAAAAGATAGAAATACTTTTTTCGTGAACAAAAAAAAAATACAACACAAAATTGTCTTTGAAATAAAGTATGTATTAAGTAGAACTCTATTTAAATATAAATAAATTAAATCTTATAAATGCATAATTCATCCAAAAAAGCCGAAACGAAAAATGGTGAGTTTATTTAAGTTATTTATTAAACAACTGAATTCTAACCCCAATTTTATTATTTTTTGCACACACAAAAAATTTACAGGGGGAATATGATGAATGCATACTTGGTAAAAATTTTTTCATTCATTTCGTACATTATCAAAAATGGCTTGGCATTTTTATCCGTTTCTACAACTGTTCCTACAATGCAAAATATTCACAAAATGTCAAGCATATAGTGCATATCTCTAACATTTTGTACACATATTTTCATCAAGCATTACTTGGTAAAATGTAACAAAATAAATATGGAGAAACATAACATATAATCAGCTCATTTCTTGTACATAAGTGTTAAAAGTAAGAAATACTTTTTTCGACAACAAAAAAGAAACAATTAACTGTTTAATCTCAATGAAATAAAATGCGTATTAAATAAATTAAACATTATTTAAACATAAAAATATTAAAACTAAAATTAATATGTGATTTAAAAAAGTAGACGATACAAAAATCTGTGAAAAAGGGTAAGTTTATATTAGTTATTCATTAGACAACTGAACTGTAATCATAATTTTATTTTTTCTAGTTCAAAGTTATTGCAGTGTTGAAATAGGATTGCTAATTCTATTTCTTGGAGCTAATGTGAAGGAAGTCTATATATTAATCCTCAGAGGTAATTTTTAAAATAATGACATGTATCATTATTAATTTCTAAATTGAATTATTATTTTAATAAAGTAACAATATACAAAATATCTATATATATGGTACAATTTATTAAACTATCTAGGGATTCTTATGAAATAGAATGGACAATTTTATTGCGATTTTCTGCTTAACTGTCATTACTTAACTGTCATTAAGAAAGAACTACCAAGTTGTTGAAGTTAAATGTTATTATATTTGTGTACAAATCATGTTCCTAAGTTGATTGACAAACTTTACTGAAAATAGTTATTAGTTGAAATGCTCCTACTGCACTTGGTAATATTATACTCTTTTTTTTGATAACCGTCACCCTAGATTTTGTTTGTATAGCTCAAAGTTATTGTATTTGTGAAATTGGATAGCATATCCTTTCTTGGTGCTTATGTGAAAGAAGTGGTAATAATAATTAGAAATATAAAAGAAAAGAAGGACACTTTGTTCGTCATAAATGACTTGAATTCATGCGTATACCTCATTCATATACAAACAAAAACTAGTAGTTTTTGAAAACTTTTAGTTTTTGATGAAAAATTTGTATGGAATTTGACAATTAATTATAAAGGTACGTTCGGATTAGTCAAATATTTGACAAAAAACATGAAATATTTCTTTGCCGTAATCTGAACACAAAATATTTTTTTGTGTTAAACAGCAAATCAGCTGATTTTGGTCAAACAAAATTATTTTAGAAAGTGTTTTGCAACCGTCAGACAATGACAATCGTAATTAATTTTTTATATTAATTACTGTAGAATATTTCTTTAGTTAGTCTCTTTACAGGAAGAAAACACTGACGGTTGCAAAACACTTTCTAACATAAAATTTGAATAAACTTGCTTAACGGCGACTCAATCTCTAACCTACACTTGGTATCCAACTATTGTATGTGAATAAAGCGCATCATAAAACGTGATAATTACTTGTGAAAAAGAGATAGGATTAAGAAGAAAAAGCATTCTAGTTGAGAAATGAATTGTGCATTGGTATTAGCTAATTCTGTCTCTTCTGATCAAAACAATACTTGTGTGTACGTAGTGTGACCAAACTCCAATTTAGTCGCAGTCAACGCTGTGTCGACCGTGGCTCAACTGGTTAAGAGGTGAGATTACGATGCATAGCTTTGATGCTAAGACTGTGAGTTCAAATCACAGTACGACACCAAAAAATAAAAAGTTTTTCATATAGAGCAAAATTAACAATATAAAATACTTTGTTCAATTGACACATAAATTAACCACTGACGAGTCCCAGGAGGGGGACGAAACTGCGGCAGTCTGGTGTATCCCTTGTGTCCGTAAAATTTTTCAATAAAAATGTTTTCTTCTTCTTCTTCCTGTAAAGAGACTAACTAAAAAAATTATTTGCATTCAAATAAATATTTGACAAACTTAAATACAGTGTGAACACTAGAAATCAAATATTTTCGTCTGATTTGAGCAAATATTTATTTTATCTTACAAAAAAAATGTAAGAACAAACAACGGCAAATAACCTGTGGTAAAATCGTCAATTATAAATTTTTTTAATAAATTTATTAATAAAAGGCTTTATAAAAAAACTGAAATGTAAATAGATATTAAAAAGCGAAATTTGATGATACAATATTTTGAGAAATTTTGTTTAATAAAATATTGTTAAATGGAAAAATATGGAATGAAACGGGGAACTATTGGAATCGGAGCACTGCTCACAATTGTGTTGTCGTACGTGAAAATAAAAATTTAATCACTCCGATAACAGAATGGAACATTGGTCCAAAATGAAAAGATATGGAATGAAACGGGGAATGATTGGAATTGGAACACTGTACACATTTGTGTTGTCGGTGCAGCGCTGTCTGTTAAGGTTTGCAAAAATTTTGTCCGTTTTGCGATATCATGCTCAGTTTTTGAGATACAAGCCATTTTACAAAATGGCGATATTTTAAAATGTCCAGTATCTCCAAAACTAAGCGAGATAGACCAAAACGGACAAAATTTTTGCTCCAACGGAGTATTAATATACCCTTATAACATAAATAGGCTAGGTCCGAGAGAGATCCCGAGTGATCAATTTTTTAAAAAACAGTTAGTTTTTAGAGTAAATAAATCTATGTTTTTTTACACTTTGATTAATACAAATATAAATATAATATAAATAATAAATATAAATATTTAATACAAATATTTGTTTCAATCTGAACGCTCGACAAATATTTTTTCGTTTATTTTATTTGACACTATTTGAGAGCTGTTTGAACAAACAAAAACCATCAAATATTTGATCATAGTTTGTAGTTTGTAGGGCTGCCAGATGTTTTTCTAGAGTTTCCACAATTTTCTGCGGCAACCCTCAAAAATGTTTTACATTTATGCCCTTATTCTATATTTTTTTTACATTTCTGTTATTGTACAGAAAAGAAAACGTTAACATACAAATTTTGTATTCTGTATCATTTATAACGTTACAAATGTTATTTTTACTTTACTTACGTCTTGTCACTTTTAAAAATTTTTAGAATGACCAGATACAAATATTGTTCAAATTCAGAGTAGATAAAGTGTAAACTTGTTCAGAAATATTTTAATTTCACTATATGGTAACATGATTTTTTTCAACATTGAATGGCAACAGCTTTTATTTGTCAACAAAAAATAATAAATTTGTCAAAATAAAAACAAACACATTAGTGAAAAAAAAGAATAACAAAATGTTTTCGGTGGTTGGTATTTTTCAAATTGAATCCCATGAATTTAATATAGAAAGGAGACGTTTAAGGGACAAATCCAATCCATTAGACCTTCCAGACACAGAGTAAGTAAGACTGCTTAATGGTTTTAAATTATTTTTAACGTGATTATTTATTTATACTGTTTAAGATTTGGAAAACATTTCCGGGTAAATAAAAGCATTTTTATATTGCTTATGGATGAAGTCTCGCCACATCTTAAGCAACAGCGTCGCAAAACTTTTGTACCGGCTGTGTTAAAGCTTGCTGCTTTTTTAAACTTTTTGGCAACTGGTGCCTATCAAACTGGAGTAGGAAGTAGTTGGGTAAATACTTTTTCACAGCCCGTAGTATCACGCATTGTCTCAGAGCTGTTGGATATATTTGAGCAACATGTGTGTTCTAAGTACATCAAGCTAGAATGTAGCCGTGAAGAAGAGATGGTTGTTAAAGAATTATTTTACCAAAAATACAACATACCAGGAGTGGTTGGTTGCATTGATGGCACCCACGTCAGGATTATGTCACCGTCACCGGAACTGAAACACCACTATTACAATCGAAAAGGGTATTACAGCTTAAATGTGATGCTTGTAAGTACATTAAGATTATAATTGTTAATAAATTTACATTTTAACAGCTTAAAAAATTACAGATTTGTGATCACGAACTTAAAATAAAGTTCGTAGATGCGCGTTATCCAGGAGCAAACCACGACTCATACATCTGGAATAACAGTATCGCCCATGAGTATTTTGAGTCGAAGTACCAGGCAGGAAAGATGAACACTTTTCTTTTAGGTAATACAATATTACAAGCGTCACATTTGAGTATACTAATCGTTTTGGTAATTTAAGCTTGTAGAAACCGAGGGTGTTTTAAAAAACCAACCGTGTTTCTTTTTTTTAAGAAAATTGGAAAGATCTTTAAGTTTCCCTCTCAAAAATTGCCAAAGTTTAAACATATAGCCAAAATTAAATAATATTGCTAAAATTAAAAAAAATCGCCAAAATAGAACAATTTAGCTTAAACTGAAAAAAAAAATCGCAAACATTTAAAAATATCGCCAAAATTGAAAAATTCCAAAAAGGAAAAATCGCAAGTTGAAAAATATAGCCAGAAAATAAAAATATCTTTAAAATTTAAAAAATCGCCAATATTGAAAAAAAGAAATAAAATATCGTCAAAAAAATATCTAAAATTAAAAAAATTTCAACAAAAGTAAAAAATATTGCCAAAAATTAAAAAATATCGCTAAAAATAAAAAATCACAAAAAAAAAATACCTTCAAAATTAAAAAAAGTCCCTAAAATTAAAAAAAAAAACGCAAAAAATAAAAAATGTCTACAGAATTAAAATATATTGCCAAAAATGAAAAAAATCGCTAAAAACTTTAAAAAAATCGTTGAAATTAGAAAAATCGCTAAACTTAAAAAAAAGCAAAATTTTAATTTACCGATAAAATTTAAAAAATAAAAATAAAATTTGTAAAATCTTTGCGATTTTATGTCAATTTTGTTAAATTATAGCGATTTTTATTCTCTCTGTTATACCGACTTTTTCCAGGTTTGCGGATCTTTTAGATTTTTTCACATTTGTCAATATTTTTAATTTTGGCGATTATTTTTTGGTGTTAAGGGTTTTTTTCAATATGGGCTATATTTTCCAACTTTGGCGTTTTTTTTTTTTTAATTTTAGAAAATGTTTAACCCATTTTGAACTGCCGTTGCTTTAAACCAACACATTCTTTTAAGGTATGATAATTTTAAATAGGAGAGAGATATACTAACGCAATACAAAACATATTCAAATTTTAAGCATTGTCTACAAATGCACTCAAAAAATTTTACAGTAAAATCTACTGAAAATGACAGTTAAAACAACTGTAATTTCAGTTTAAAAGGCGACAAAGGTAATTTCAGTTAAAACAGCTTAAAATATAGTTGTTTTTAACTGTAGGAAAACAACCAACAAATGTAATAAAAACAACTAACAATGCCGTTAAAACAACTGACAATTATACAAAAACTGACTTTAATAAAAAAACGTTTGAAACTGTAAAAATTAGTAAAATCTTGTCTTGAGGTTTTTGTATGGGACCTGATCAGGTAGTCACAAGGGACGTCAGCAGGACATTTCCAACTGGGACAGTTAGAAAGAACGGTTTGAAATTTTTACTTTGCTTTTAAGTAGAATGCAGGATATACAAATTTTTATTATAATTGAAAGAAATGTTTTTCCATTAGATTCTACTACGGTATATTCTACTGTAAAACTTTTTTAAGTGTAAAATTCATTTTAAACCAAAATTTTTAATATCATATTTCAGGAGATTCGGGATATCCTCTTCAATCCTATCTTTTGACTCCGTACCGTAATCCCAGGCAACGGTGTGAAGAAAAATTTAATGATGCACATATAAAGGCCCGTAACTGTGTGGAAAGATGTAATGGAGTGCTAAAAAACCGATTCAGAAGTATTATAGGGGAGAGAGGATTACACTACAGCGCAGACAAATCTATTCAAATTGTTAATGCCTGTTGCGCGCTCCATAACATTTGTATTGTGCATAACTGCGACATTGAAATTGATCCCAATATTGATACAGATGATGAGGATGACTATGTTGAAAATGAAAACTCCAACAGTCAACGATCTGTTGCAATAAATATAAGAAATTTAATAGCAAATGCATTGTAAAACGTTTAATAAATTGTTGTTATTAGTTAATATTATTAATTCTTCTTAATTTCTTTTATAGTTTTTGAATTTTAAGCAGATCTCAAAAGAAAAATTTTACAATTACTAAATGACAGTTGTTTGTGTAGTAATCAGTAGTAGTTGCTTTTAACTGTTACTAAGGTTTTGTTATATGATACTACCGGACAGGCCCGCCAGACTTCTAGCATGCGGTCCAAGATTTTTTGGCACTAAAGATAAAAACATATCGAGGGCTTATATTAAAAACTTGTCATCAGCTATATAACTTATACTTTGTATATATTTTACTTTAAAGTACTTCTTTGGTACTTTTTTTGGAAAAAGTATTTTTTTTTTGAAAAAGTATTTTTTTTAAAAAAAAGTACCTTTTGTGGAAAAAGTATTTTTTTGAAAAAAGTATTTTTTTTGAAAAAAGATTTTTTTTTGAAAAAAGTATTTTTTGAAAAAAGTACCTTTTGTTTAAAAAGTACATTTATAGAAAAGTACTTTTTTTGTTAAAAAGGCTACTTTTATATGGAAGGTGCCACACCCTATTGTCCGATGAAGACCTTATATGGTATAAAGTAATTTCTGGTGTAAGCAATAAACGTAAGGTCCATCTTTCGAGAATATCGGTTCAGTAGTTTGGGCCCGACAGACAAACAAAAGGATTTATAATATTAATAAGCATATGGCATAACAACTATTTTTACAGTTGTTTCCAAAAACAACAAAAAAAAAAAATAATGTAATTTTTGACAGTTATTTGAAGCAGTTCCTCAAAAAATGGTGTAAACAACTACCAAAATCGTAAATGCATTAAAACGTCATGTCTTTAGCATCTTTGGAATTTTGACTTTGAGATTTAAGCAAGATGATGGAAATAAAAATTTGTTTTTGTAATTGAAAGGAAAAATTTTTTCTGATTCTCAAAAAATACTGTTGAAAACAGTAGTCTTTACTTATTTTAGCAGTTGTTTAAAAATTTTTGTAGTGGTAACAGTTAAAAACAACTACATTTTAGTTGTTTTAACGGTAATTGCCTTTGCAGAAATAACAGTTGTTTTAACTATCTTTTTTTACTGTAAAACTAGCAGTGTTTTTTTATTACCAGAAAGTACTATTTTAAAAGAAAACAATTTGATAAACAAGTTTATTTTAATATTTTTCATTAATTTTATGAACAGTTAAAAATATTTTATTTCAATTTCTCTTGCAATACATTAACCAACTGCAATAAAATTGAGTTTTGAGTGTTAACAGCATCAATTAATATTTTTTGATTGTTTACGGTTTCTTCAAGAAGAGCAATTGTTGTAGGTTTTATTTTCGGTGCAGAAGTTTCATGAGTTTTTCTTTGATTTGCAGATTTATGTGTAGTGGACTGTTGGGTAGTTAAACGTCGTTTATTTGGTGGTTGTAGAGAAGAGCTATACATTGTTTCTTGAGATGATTCTTTAGTATTAGGCTGACAAACTGAAGATTGATAAGATTTTGGGATTGCTTCTCGAACTGTGTACTGTTGAGTTGAGTGAAAGTTTTCTAAAGCTTGTTTTGATGTTGACGGTTGTGTGGATATATCTAACTTTTGTATTGTTGGTTCTGTGTTTGATGGAGTAGTACTTTTAGGTGTATTTTTTGCGGAACACAAACCGAAAACAGCTCCTTTTGGTACATCACTTGTTCGAATAGATAAAAGATTATCTACATTTTCTTCGTACCCAGTCAATTTTCTTTCAAAGAATGGACCTCCACCAGTTTCCCTTATCGAGTTAGCGTTATCAGATACTTTTCTTTTTGTCCTTAACTTAAGGTCGGACCAGACCTTCAAATAAAAAAGAAAATTTATAACAATGTATCCATGTTTTTAAACCGACAATTTTGGCTTACTTTTTTCCATTCTGTGGCATTTCTTTCAGGTGGACCACGAGCATTAAGTTTGAAAGTTGTTTCCTCCCAGAATTTGTCGAATTTCAACTTATTTGAACCAAAAACTGGAACTCCACGACCCATGGTTGGGTTATTCATGATCTCTGCTACCAACAGGTCAAATTGTTCTCTTGTTGTCTTTTTATTTTTTGCTTCTCCAACATTTTGCACCAGCCATTCTAATTGTTCGCTTGTTTCTTTATCCTGCAAATTTTTATATAAAGCTTTTGGTTATACAACTATTTACATATTTAAAATACTTTTATTTACCATTTTTGTTATTTTTAATAAAATAATTGAATTTTGTTGATAAAATGTTTTATATTTTTTGTTAAAATTCAAAATGTTATTATAGTCACTTCCAAATAGGCTATCGTCGAAATTGACAGTTTATTACATTGAATTTTGATGTAAAGCAATTCAATTTTCGTATTGATAACAGTTTTTCGATAATAACAGATTTTAGGCCTGTTAGCAAACATAAACTGTAAAATAAAAATATATAGAATACAAAAAACAATAACAGTCATGTTACTACCCTGTTATCGTTAATGTTAAAGTTATAGAATAAGGGCATTACTAAATTACAACTGTTTGTGTAGTAATCAGTAGTAGTTGTTTTTAACAGCAATTACAGTTGTTTTTCTATGAATTAATACAAAACAACTATTATGACTTTTCTGAATAATATATTTTTATATGACGAGAACTTTATTTTCCTTAAGTCTTTGAGGCCTGTGGAAAATTTGTTAAAATTTGAAGTTCTTTTCTATGGCTTTGCATTGGAATGTCTAATTTCATTGGACTGCCTAATTTATGTACAATGATATTTTTTTTTTTTTGATTAAACTCAAATTAAAGTTAATTTTGTGTATATTATAAAAATATATCTTAAAAAAAAATTCATTATTTTGCGATAACATTTTAAAAAATAAAGCAAAATATAGAAAAAAAGCATTGAAATATGTAAATATAAAATATTTAAAAACTGATATTTTAAAAATTGAAAAAGATTAATTTTTTCTACATTTGTATTCAGCGTACATAGGTCTATTAAAAAATATGTGTTTCAAAGCCAGGTTTTTTTGTTGTCGAGTAGTGTAATTAGAAAATTTTAATATATGTCCAATGCATAAAAACGTTATAACTGGGTTACCGTTTGGAATTTTGTATTAAATACAAATTTTAATTGTTATTGAAAGAAAAAATTTTGTTTT
Source organism: Delia radicum (assembly GCA_021234595.1). Taxonomy (NCBI): domain Eukaryota; kingdom Metazoa; phylum Arthropoda; class Insecta; order Diptera; family Anthomyiidae; genus Delia; species Delia radicum. The sequence goes on along the minus strand of CM037853.1, from coordinate 82,125,794 downwards.
ATTGAAAAAATATTTTTAAAACACTGAAAAAAGAATTGTTGTTTAAAAATGTTTGTAGTAAAAATTTACAATTATTTGTACGGCATTGTGAATTGTTTTTACTATGTTTGTTTTACAACAGTTTAATACAACTACATTTAGTTATTTTAACGGTATTTACCTTTGTCGTCTTTTGAACTGAAATTGCAGTTGTTTTATTTCACATTTCGATAGCTTGAAAATGAAAATTTTGGCGAAAGATTTGCAGAAATAAAAAAATGTACAACTTGTTAAACAAACTCCTTGCTCCATATTTTACATGCGGAATATTTACTTTAAATGCCTTTTTTCTGAAAACGAGATATTGAAAATCAGCTGCCACTTGTAGCTTTATCGAATGGGCCGATTTTCAATGGTTTTTTTTTTTTTGTTTTGAAGAGTAAATTTTTGCCTACTTTTTTTTAAATTAAAAAACAGTGATTTCTTTGGTTTAATTTTAGAAAATATATTCGTGTGTAAAAAAATAAGACTTTTATTCTCAGATGAGTACCCATGGCTCCAAGCTGGCACCCGATTTTCCCTTTTAAAAAGAGTCTATAATGAAATGGCCACCAGGGTAGCCAAGTTAGTCAAAGTTTTCAAATGCAATTTTTTAAATAAATTTTTTTTAATAAACCATTTCTTTATATTTTTATAATTGATTAAATATTGCTGTTTATACTGTTTTCTAAAGAGAGTGCAATTTCAAAGGACAGGCACAAAGGCAAAAAAGGACAGCTCAAATTTGTAGTACACTCACAAAAAAAATTAGTTCAAAAGTTTTTTAAACGGGTTCCAAATCAGTTGAACTAATTTTTGCTGTTGATATCGTTTAAATCAGTTATTTAGCTAAAGTCATTAGCTATATCATTTTACCTCAAGAACAAATTTCATCATTTCTAAAAAAATTATTTTTGAACCTCAAATTTACAATTTTTGCCAGTTCATTTAAACCATAATTGTTATTTTTTTTTGTCTGCTATCAGTTTCACTTGTAGATGACATAATTTTTCCATATTTTTTTATTTTATAATCATATAATAGTCTATATCTCGGATACTAAGCGAAATGGATTTAAAATCGCTATTCCGTACCTACTAAATACTATTTATTAACTACTTATATTCCCAGTAATAATTATGAACTTGCCTCTAGTCAGTTTCGAAAAGAACATTTTAGCATATATTTATTTTTTTTTTATTCAGATTAAACATTTTGTTGATTTAGCTAAATAGTTTAAAGCCTCAATCGCCAAAATGTCGCAAGAATTTTTTGGTGGTAATTTTACTTTTTGTTTATATCTGAAGAATAACTTATTTCAAAACTCGTAAAAGTTTAACAGTAAATCTACTGATAATGAAAGTTAAAACAACTGTAATTTCAATTACTTCGGTATTTAAAAAAATAGTTTAATAAAAAAAAAAATTTTGGTCTTTCAATTACAACAAAAATTTGTATTTCCAACATAATACTTAAAATGCAAAGTCAAAATTCCAAACGGTACGCCAGCTATGACGTTGATATGAATTTTAGATACAATGAAATTTTCTAATTCTTACACTCTGACCATTATGTAGGTAGAATCAACTGCAAATGGCAGTTAAAAAACCTGCGTTTGCAGTTGTACATTATAATTGGAGTTAAATCAACCACAATTTGTAGTTATATTCAAAATTAACTCTCGAATGAAGTAAAAACAACTACAAATGCAGTTAAAACAACATTACCAGCATATAAAAAATACATTACTAAAAAAACAATTTTTTTTAATATTTTTAATCTGATTTTATTATTTAATAAACACACTATTGTAAAACTATATTTACAAAATATCAATTTAAATCTTCAGGTTTTACGGTATTTTTTCAGATCATTTCTGCCACAAGAGATGTTACATTATTTCTTTGATTTCTTTGCGTTACCTTTAATAATATTTTTGTACATATATCTATTTTTCTATTCCAAATATTACCTTAATACTTTATTTATTCAACCAAATTTACAGCGTTTTCATTTCATTTGTCTATATTCTTTAACATTTTTGCATTAAAGATAAAAGAGAAAAAATTATTAACAAACCGCTTGCAACAACGCCATTTTGTTTATTTTTTTTGTATCTTTTGATACACAACAACTGCATAAAATATTTGTTATCGAAATGCAGTAATTTTGGTATGTTGTTTAAAAATCACCCCTCAAAAACAGTAAAAATTATTTTCCTAAGTAAAACAACTGCAATTGCATTTAAAATAACAACAAACGCATTGCTACACAAATAACTGTTATGTAGTACATAACTGTAGAACTTTTCTGCGTGTAGTTTTTAACTAAAATTACTTCAAGAAATTTTTAAAAATATGTTTTCACAATGAACTCGACATTGCATTCCACCGAACATGTTTTGTGTTTTCCTACACATTTTTTCTCCCCAAAACACATGTTTTGCTCAAAACAGGTAAGTGGAAACATAGTATTATTGTTGTCTTATGTTATTTGATTGTAGGTAAGACAATTTGCCATAACAAAGTAAATATTTTTTTCCGAAATATTCTCGAATTTGAAATTTTAACGCAAATATAAATATATAAAGACAGAAGGCAACATAAATCTTCAACATAACCGTAGTCTGGCAACACAATATTACAACAACAATTCCCAAACTGTAAAAAGTAATGGCTTTCAAACCATAAAACTCTTCCCATATAACTAGTGTTGCCTAATAGTTTTGCTCATGATTGTATTTCGAAAGTTGAAATCCCTTCAAAAAAAATTTAAATCTGGTATTACTCATAAATTCAGTTTTTAATCTAATTTAAAGAAGACCTTAATTAAAACAATTAAATAAGATCTTGATTAAAACAACATCACCGCTGCATAAACTAACAAGACCGGACACAAAATTTTAAAGTCTGGCACAACTGAAAATTTTTTTTCAAAAATACTGTCGATGACAACTCATAATCGTGTGAGAATGAAGCAAGTATATATATATAATACATATTATATATAATAACTAATTAGTAATTCGACGTTCTTACCCGTTCTCACAAGGCATTCACAAAAAAAGTTACTTAAAAAAAATAGGGGTTTAAAAACAATTTTGGCATCTCGTCTATTGATTATTGGAGAGCCGCACCGACCAAAAACATTATTGCGAGATAAACGATAAAGAAAGTTTACAACAAAATTATTAAATTTCTACAAGATAGGTTTTCTTTTTTGTTTGGTATATCTATAGCTGCATTTATTATAAACAATATTGTGAGTTTTTACGCCTTTTTGCAATGAGTATCCAGAGTTATTAACAATTTTTTAAGAAAAGATTTTTTTATTATATGGCCTATAAGCCGTTTTTATCACAATTTTATTGTTTTTCTTTCAAGTAGGTCAAAAGTTTTTTTTCTTTTAACCATTATAAAACTAGGTTATTATATTGCAAACCAATGCTTAAACTTTTTTATTGTTTTTTGTTTTATATGCGTTGCTTATTTCAAATGTGTCAAACCAAGATTAAGAAGAATAATGTTTTTATTTTTATTTTTCTATAGAAAGTTTGACTCATTGGCCAAAAAGTGGTCAATACACCATACCAATGTTAAGAAATTTGTAAAAATAGGGATACGCAGCACATATGGGGATGGATATCTCCTAATTGATACGAGGTATATAAAAACGGATTAAAGATTTAGAAAGAGGACACATTAATCATATATAATCAATTCCTAACTCAATTCTGCCAGAAATGGTCTATAGGTCTCACCAATATTCATACGACGATCTGTCACTTGTGTCGGGTCTGTTTAGTCTGGCAACTCAATATTACATCAAACTTTCACAAACTCTAAAAGTTCAATGGCTCTCAAACCATATTCCAATGCTACCAAACATTGTTAGCTCATATCCGCATTTTGTAGCTGAAATCTCCCCAAAAAAATTGTTAACCCTGGAATTAGTTGACAATACAGGCAGAGCTTTAAAGAATTCAATCCTTCATTACAATTTTAAATTCAATATATCAAATATTTTTCCTCTACGATGCTTAGTTTTCGAGAAAAACGTGATCTTCAAATCTAGAAAATCAATTCGAAATTTTTGACCGGCATTGGGTTGAGTTTTGACTAATTGTTCAAACATATTTTTCTCTAGCTTTTTCAGTTTTCGAGATATGGACGTTTTAAATTATATATAGACAAATTAAAATTTTTTTTTTCAGAAATGGAAATAATGTTGAACTTGTTATTTTATCTCCTTTAGTTTTTGATATTCCAAATAAGTTCCCTTTTTGCTCTGCGACGCTTAGTTTTCAAGAAAAACGAGATATGGTAGTTTTACATTTTATTTAGTCGATTTGTTTTATGAGATTGGTTTTTTAAATTTTGGAGTTTCTTATAAATCTGAAATTTGTTTTAATTCTAGCGATTTTTTTTTTATTTTTCAGTTTTTTTTTAATTGTTGGTGTTTTTTCAATTATTGGTGTATCTTTTAAAATTTTGGCGACTTTTCAAAATCTTTGCTATTTTTTTACATTTTGACATTTTTTTTAATATTCAAATGCAATGATTTTTTTTTTCATTTGTCACGAATTTTTTTAATTTTTTCATTTTCCAGTTTGAATTTTTTTTTGTTTTATTTTAGTAATTTTTTTTCCATTTCGAAATTTATTAGTTTTTTTTTTTAATAAATAACATTGGACAGTTTTTTGTTCATACAAAATAAACTTTTGCACATGATTGCCGGTTATTATATATATGTTTACAAGAATTCAAATTTCCAAATCTAAACAAAGATATATTTGTAATTTTAAAATTTTTAGTTATTATGTTTTTGACATGCAAACATACTAATAATAAACATATATATCTTTTAGAGATGGGTACGTAAGCAGAATTTCGAGTGGTTCATCACGAATGATTTTGAGTGAAAACTAATATTACTCACGTGAGCATGAGTAAGAGTGGGTAGGAAATTAATATTTCCTTTCTTTTTTAACCGATTAATTGTTTTTAGGTTTTTAAAATACAAAATAAATGACAAATTTACATATTCAGAGTAATTTGGAGTTAAACATTCACAATTTACTTTAATTTTTACATTTTATGTTTTTCCGGTAAAATTTTGTTTCGTGAATTCCCAAGAAACAACTTTACGGACTGTCCGTTACAAACGGATTCATGAATCCGGCATTGACGGTACGAAAACGGACCGGAATTGACGTATCCGTCGAAGCTTGTACGAAAACGGACCATTAACGTACAGTAAAATTGGATTACTCAAATTTTCGAAAATTATCCGTTTTAACTCCGTTTTGCTGTATCCGTTTCAGTGCCGTTTAACCGGACTACACCGATTTTCATCAGTTAAAACTCCGTTACAACCGTTATCGTTTTTCTTCCGGTATTACCGGAGTGTGTTTTGTTTAAAAAAAATCAAACAGTTTTATTTATTAATAAAATTAAATATTAATAAAATCTATATATATAAAAAGAAGTGCACATTTTGATTGTCACTCCATAACTCGAGAACGGCTGCAGAAATACGGACCATATTCGGACCGTATATGGTACGAATACGGACCATATTCGGACCGTATATGGTATATTAAAAACGGAGTCCACTCCGTTTTTTAAATAAATGACGGACAGTTTACGGTACGTTTTGAACGTACACTCAATGTGTACACTCCGTTTTATATACAGCATGAAGGTACGAAAACGGTCCGTTTTAGCGTGCTTTATACTGTTTCGAATCCGTATTCGATGTTCCTTTTATTCCGTTTTCCGGTCCGTATACTGATCCGGAAAACGGTACGGAAACGGACTTCGGATCCGTATATGCTGTACCGAAAACGGCACATAAATGGACCGGATTGTTTGCTGGCTTTGCATGATCCTGAATTTACTCACTTGAGTGAGAATTTACTCACGTGAGTGTGAGTAGTAAATAATAATGTTCGTGCAATTAAAGGGTAGGAATGAATAAAAATTAAGTCAAAAAGGCTATGACTGTATTTGTAACAAAGATGAAACAACTACAATAGTAGCAAAAACGACTAACGAAGCCGTAAAAACAACTAACCTTAAATGAATGCCTAAGAAATAAAAACGAAAAACAATACAATGAATATAAAACGACTATGACAATCCAAATAGAATTCAATCTTCGAAGTTCTGCAAATTCCCAATATATTGCAAAATCCACAGATCCCTTCTATCAAAAAACTGTTCCCAAATCAAAGACCAAATCTCTTAATCTGGCAACACTGCATATAACAAGCAATGTAGATGAGCATGGTTGGCAGTTGGAAAAAAATATTTTTACAATCGTTTTAAAGTGTATTTCTGTTTTTTAGTCTTCTTTCTATGCTTGTTCGGTGGAGTCGCAAAAATTCCTATAGTCGTCAGTTGTGAAAATTTATCAGTGTTCATAAATACAAAAAAAAAACATCAGCATTATAAAAAAAATTGTAAATTTTAATTAAACAAGTGTTTTTACTAAAAAAGTTGTGTGTGAGTGTTGATTAAAGATATGATTAAACAAAATAAATAAAAAAATAAAACAAATATAATAATCTAAATTAAAATTTTTTTTTAAAAAAAGTGATCGTGGAGTATCTCCATAAAAAAAGTGGAAACAAAAGATTTAATGAGAAAAAAAAGAAACCCCCCTCAAACACCAACTGGATCTGTGTATAATTTCTTTTATACATATACAGATTTTAAATCTATCAATTTAAATTCAAAAAAAAAAACACGAAAAAGCAACAGCAATTTGAGTTATCAAAATTTTATTAAATTTATTTAAAACAAATTGTATTTCCAAGTCGTTTTTTGGACAAATATATTTTAACAAAATTTTATTTTCTCAAATTACTTTGTTTTTTAATTTTTTTTTAATCTCATTCAACTACTTTTTCTTCTTCTCTTCTTCTTTCAATTGTGTAATTGTATGTGTGTTAGTTTTAACAAAAAAAAAAAAAAACAAAAACAAAAAAATTCAAACGCAAAAAACCAGTCCCGCGGCTGTTAACAACTTGATATTTACAACAACAACAACAACAAAAACGGTTGTAAACGTAAAAGCAAAAACATCACCATCCCCAACAACAACAATAACAAGATCTTTGTGTCAGCTACAAAAACAAAATCAACAGGATTTGTTTAAAAATTAAAAAAAAAAAAAACAAACACAACAAAATAGAAATCAAAGTAAAAAACTTGCAAACACAAATTGAAAAGGCAATTTGCAAAAACAAAATTACTGTTTTTACAACATTTTACGAAATAACGACAAAAACAAAAGTTTGTGGAAAAGATTTTCATAAATTTTTGTCATTTAAACAAAAACGAAAAAGTGTTAAATATTATAATTGAACTCCGAAAACTTTCAACATCAAAATGAATAAAACCTGTGCTCGCTGCCAAAAGGTGGTCTATCCCATTGAGGAATTAAAGTGCCTGGACAAAGTAAGTTTTACCTTGATTTGTGTTAATTTTTATCTATTTCACTCTTTAACAACTGTCATAATAATTATTGTCATTGTATTATTGAAGTTGGTGTAATTTTATTATGGCTTAAGGGGTTTAACTAACTATACTAGACTTACCCGATGAAAAAAGTTTCTATATACACCTAATTCTGTTTTTACGCGATAGATACGTTCCTCAAAAACTCGCGTAAAAAAATCGCGTAAAAAACACAGTGTATCCATATAAAATGAGGGGATAGGTTCCACATGTTAAATTTCAGCTAAAATAAGACGAATAAAGTATGTATAATTTAAATTCACATATTTTATTTTAACAAAAATTAACCAAAAATAATAGAAAAAAACAGTTCATTTAAAAAAACACATTATAAAAATCATAAAACTTAAAAACTAGAATAAAAATAAATTTTTAATCAGCATCAATTTCTGATAGTATTCGCAATCGTTTACGATAGACTTCAACATCACTTTCATCACTAGAATTAGACCGCGTTAAATCAAATAAAACCGCGTAAAAACAGAATACAATAATTTTTTGAAATCGCGTTAAATCAAATTCGCGTAAAAAAAGGTCGCGTAAAAACAGAATTTGGTGTACTCATATACAACTGACTGTCATTATATATGCTTATGGCAGCGGTTTGAAAATTTTCGGATTGTTGGTGATCCAGTGATCTGGTGCTAACTTCTGAAATAGTGATCGGATTTTTGGGCTTGTTGGAAAGGTTTTTGGGAGACCTTTCAGAATCAATAATAAAAAAAGTAAAATCGCCGGGATACAGAGCTTTTAAAAAAAATTGGAAAAAAGACATAAGAATGTGCACATAACCTCAATTATCGCAGTCGGATGGCAGGTAACTTAACTTATCTTAAAAGATAGATATATCTCTAAGCTTTCCAAAATGCCCTAAACAAAGCGCAGAGGACTAACCGTTCCAAAGCTATAACCATTTGACTGAAATGCAAACATTTTTTTTTTTTTTATTTTGGAAGCGAAATTACAAAAACAAATGAATGTGTGCTGTTATTTCGTGTCCAAAAACAAAAAAAAAAAAAATTTTTGCATTTCAGTCATAAGATACCTGCCATCTGGCTGAGCAAATTGAAGTTATATGCACGTTCTTATGTCTTTTCCATTTTTTTAAAAGCTCTGTATCTCGGTCTTCCAAAAATAAAAAATGGTAGTGGACATATTTTCATGAAATGAGCCAAGGAATACGCTGGTGAATTTCATCGGGTCGTGATTGAATCATCCTGTATTACGATATATGTTCATATATACTCATATACAACTGGATATCATTATATACGCTTATATGTGTGTCAATATATAACGATATGTGTTCATATCTTATACTTAGTTAATGAAATTTTTTTAATATGGCATAATATATCATCATATATCATTGTATCGTATGTTATATATTAGCATATCTTATATATCTGATCACATGAAATAGATATAGATCTATATATGACCATATATCCTACCATATATATTCATATGTAAGTGTATATGGTATAATTAATCAAAATTAATTCTATAACTTTCATATATAATTATATATGGCAAAACATATCATTATATATAAAATATATAGTAAAATTTAATGAAACAATTCATTAAATTCACAATTCACTGTTATATATAATTTTTTAGCACCGTTTATAACACGGCATGACATAGAAAACATTAATGGAGATTTGACGTACTGATTTCAATGGCGTACTTAATTTTTTGATCAATGGTACAGATTTCGAGAAAAATGTCTATAAAGTTTGGCGGTTTTGCATTTAGAACTTTTCGATCTGCTTTTGGTTTGATAGAATTAAATAACACGACCTGAATTCATATTTATGGCTAATATTTACAAAACTTTATTTAGCTTATAAAGGGTGATTTTTTATTAGCAACTTTCGTTTTGGCAACACTGTTTCTGTCAGCTCAGCTGTTTTCGTGTAACATGTTACTGTTAAAAATGTTCAGTTTGGTCTATAATTTAACCATGAATCGACTTACAAACGAACAACGCTTGCAGATTATTGAATTTTATTATCAAAATTCATGCTTGGTAAAGAAAGTGCATCTTCCACTTCTTCCAATTTATGGTCAGTTTGGGCGACCTGCTGAGGCGACTATTCGCAATCTTGTGACTAAATTTCGCACCAAATTTACATTATTGGACATTAAACCACCAACACGCATACTTAGAGTGCGGACAGAGGAAAATATTTCAGCTGTATCCGCCAGTGTTGTTGATGATCGTGAATTATCAATTTAACTCGTTCACAGCAATTGGGCCTCTGTTACTCCATTACGTGGCAAATGTTGCGAAAGCATTTGGGTGTAAAACCTTTTAAAATACAGCTGGTGCAAGAATTGAAGTCACACGACCTACCACAACGGCTAGCAAAGTTGGATGGAGATCAACTTTTTTATTGGAAAACTGTGTTCAGCGACAAAGCTCATTTCTGGTTGAATGGATACGTGAACAAGCAAAATTGCCGTAATTGGTGTGAAGAGCAGTTTTGCAAATGGAAACTTTTTTGCTTCAATTTTAGGAACAACATTTTTTAGATGTGCCCACATATTATGCCAAAATTATGACTCTGTGGCCAACTTGGGAAGCCATGCTGCCGTATAAAATTTTTGAAAAATCGCGAATACATAGCATATGCCGCTACATATATCCAAATTATTTTTTTTTTGTCAAAATATTTCCCATTATCTGCGGCTTTCTAAAGAATTAATACTTATTCAGGTTAATTATTCATTGACGTCCATATTCGCTTAAACTGTAAAAAAAAGGTAAAAATCTTTATTAAACGTGCTGCAGTGGTTTAAATATAAAGTTTTGTGCTTTAAATATGAGCCATAAATAAGAACACAGACATGTCTTGTTATTTAATTCCATCACAACAAAAGCAGATTGATTGCTTTCGAAAAGTTTTAAATGCAAAAAACTAAATGCAAAACCGACAAACTTTAAAAACATTTATCTCGAAATCTGTACCATTGATCAAATAATTAAGTACACAGTTTAAATCAACATATCCGAAATATACTCGTACATAATTGTTGGTGAGATCAGTGTTGCCAGGTATGTTGAGCATAAAATCGTCAAATTTTCCAATAACAATCGTCAAAATTGTCATTATATTTTCAAAAATCTTCAAAAAATCGTTAAAACAAAAAATAATTGTTACAAGTGGGATAAAGTTTTAATAAAAAAAAAGAATAATAATGTAATTCACATTTCAAGTGCTCATGTGCTATCGGTGTAATATAATACGATTTTTTACACTTTTCTGTAATTTAAACTTCTAAAATCATGATATTTTATAACGATAGCACTTTACCACTTTAACTGTTAATTCCTTCTACATAATTCTGTAAACACCACTTCAGTAGCACAATTTTTAAATCTTAAATTCTTTTACATAGTTAAGAAATTCTTTAACAATGTTATTTTCTTTAATTATTAAATTTGGACTTCCATTAATTTAAAAAAATATTTTATTTTTATCTCAATCTTACACTAATTAAACTTTATAAAAATATAAATATTAAAAAAAGCAGGGTTGGCATTCAATAACTTTTCATAATAACGATTCGCTATCACAGTAACACTAATAGCGGAATGGAAATTTAAAAAAAGCAGGCAACCGTCATTGTAATGAAAAGGTAGTGTTTGCCAACCATGAAAAAAGTAAGCACATACTCAGGGAACTTCTGCTGTAAATATTTGTCGTTGTTTCAGTTGTAATACAGTATCTTTATTTTTAAGTGAAAAAACAATCATTTGTAGAAGAAATTTAATTTTTGACTACAATTGTAGTTCATTTAAAAAACAAACCACATTAAATTACAGTATTATGATTTACATTCATTTTATACAGTATTTTTTTTTTATTTAAAAAAATAAAACAAATTAATGTTTGTTTATTTTTTACTGCACTGACTGAACCACTCATTAATAATACAATTGTAGTTAATTTTTTAAACAGTAAAAAACAAATGACTATGTTAGTTGAATTTACTAAAATGTAAGTCGTTTTTTTTCAAATGAAATTTCATTTGTTTTTAGCTACATTTGTAGTGGTCTTTAGCTCTATTAAGTGCAGAAAATAAATTAAAATAAACCTAACATTAATCCATAAAATAACTTTTTTGCTAAACTTTCAATAAAAAATAGTTTTTAATTTTAACGAAATAATAAAAATCCAAAAATAGATCCGGTGATTTTTTAATAATAGCAAATAAACATGCTTTGCTGACATATTAAACTTTTGTCAAAAAATCGTCATTTTGGAAGCAAAAATCGTCCAATCGTCATTTAGTAATTTAGGTACTAAAAATCGTCAAAATGACGATAAATCGTCAAACCTGGCAACAGTGGGTGAGATCTTTTTTAATTTTTAAAAAGTTACATTTTGTCCTCCTGTGTAATTATCATATAAATGAGTTTCAAAATTTACTGCAAAAAACATCAAAAACGACGGTGTTTTGTTTTTTTTTTGTGATAATTTTAATTTATTTTGTTTTATTAAAGTACTAAAAAACAATATTAAATTTTATATGCCAACTGGTTTAAAGAGAAACAGTTTTTAAGAGTTTTTTTAATGCATATTTTTTAGTATATGTATATAAACAAACTTTTGTGTTAATTAAACAAAACTTATGCAGGGAATACATTAAACAACACAAAATTAACTGAAAAATTTAATTAAAATTGCTTAAAAACATGCAAATTAATTAACTAAATAAAACTACCACTGATAACACATTTTTTTTGGAACTCTATTAAAAACAGTTCAGGTTTTTAGAAGAGATCATTGAAAACGGTTTGTTTCAACAACTGAAACACCCAACCCTTATAACATGCGTAATGAATTCTAAATTTTCAATTTAAAAAAATAAATAGTTGCTTAGTTCCACTATATGACTGATCCTGTTTTGTGATTAACAAAATAGTTGTTCTGAACGATCTAAAATTTCTCAAGTACTAAATAGGGAGATTTATCCTTCATAAACAAAATACCGTACTGATCCATAATACCGACCGTATAGCTATTATTTTTTATTATTTAAATATACCAACGACACGTAAAGTTTGTTGTTTATTTCCGCTCTGGAAAAAAATCTGTAAGTCTTCTACTTGAAAATTTTGCGAACAAAGAATTTGATTTTCTCCCTCGGTAAATGTTGTTATTTTTTGTTTTACCTAGAGTTTTAAATTAATTATATGCTCCAACTTCGGGCTGATAAAAAGCATACATTTTTAGATAAACATTATTATTTTAAATTAATATTTATATGTTTTATACATGAATTACAAGTATTACTTAATTGGATTAAAATAAAAATTACTGATCTCTAAAACATTTAAAATTTTTGTTTTTAATACTTTAATTAAAAACTTATTAAAATAAAATATTATAAAATTATATATAATTTGAACATATTTGATAGACCACTTTTTTAGATCAAACTATATGAGATTAGATTCCATGAGATACGATGAGATCAGCGTATGAATGCCATTTTTCGGATCAGATGAAATGTGGTGTTATGTTTAGTTATATGTGATACTATATATAATCATATATGATTATATCGGAACTTTTTTCGTCGGTTTGCCAACCGTTCAGTTTTCGTCGGTGCACGCCAGTTTTAGAATGGAATGTCCCGTGTACCAGCGATACACTGAACGTTATATGTCTCGTTTTGAGAAAAAACTAATTTCTTCATATATTCCCGATGGAAAAAGTTCCGATATAGGTATATATACTAATATATAGTGATATATATAATTCATTATCACATTATAACAAAGCTGATACCATTGGATCTCATCTGGTATAATTTGATCCTAAAAATGTTTCTACCTAATTTGATCACGTTATATATAATTTGATAAAAAACTTAATACAATTCTTTGGAAATCTTCACTATTATTTTGTTTCACATTCCAAATAATAACCCGATTAAAAAAACATATATATAACAATATATTCTTTAATATAAAAATATATGATCATATAAAATAGCATATGTATCAATATATATTTATATATAATTTCAAAATGTTTTACCAAAAAAATTCATGTATAAGCACATCAAATCTTATATATAAAAAATACTATTCTGAATTTTATATATGATAGTACATGGTTGATAAATATTAATAAAATTTTTATAAAATTAGATGTAACTCAATACATAATTATATATAATACAAACATCAAAAAAGTCTTCTCTCATTTTAGACATAATTATATATATCACAAAACTGTAAAAATGTTCTAAGTCAGTTGCTATATAACTATATATAATTAAAAAATCACAAATTATTTTACGAAAATAGTTTGCAATTTTGCGAAATCGATTTTAATTACAAATAACAAACTCTTTTTAATATATGGCAAAAAAAAATTTTTAATTCAATAAAAATTAACAATTTGTTTTGAAACGAAAATTTTATGTTCTAAAGAATATAAATAAAATTTAAGTTATTCACAAATTTCAAGCATATATTTTGTGTTTTGAACCCGCTTTATGGATGTTAAATATATGTAACTTAATATATTTTAATTTAAATATATTTGGATTATTATGTATCTAATTCTATATAACTATATCTAATTGTATCAAATATAATATAATTAGATGTAATTATATCGGGACAAAACTCGGATAGATTTGGATATTTCATTTTTATTAAATTGTATCTATTTAAATATAATTAGATCCGAAGTGATACAATTTAATAGAACCATTTTTCGGATCAAATTATATTTGCGGAAAATATCTCATCAAATATAATTTTATATAAACTTTTTTACTCGGGAATGAAAATTTAAATATAAATCAATGGATTGGAAAATTAGACGTGGTTCCAATTTAACTAATATGTAGAAGTGATCGAAATTTTTCTTGTTTCTAGCATATATATTTATATATAATTATCAAAGAATACAAATTAGCTTCTTTACTTTTTTATGGTTTTTTTTTGCTCTACCCGGGTTGAAATAGTTCTATCTAGCCATATATAATATGATTAAGTCAAATCTGATTTTGAATGTAGTTACATTACAGCTTATATCATTAAATACAAATACATCTGATCATTTTTATTGAGACATTATTTTATATGGTTCTTGATATTATTATATGTCTCAAAATCTGACTTTAAATGCGGCATTGTATAATTTTATCCAAAAGAAGATATACGTATTTCTAGTATGAAACGATATATAACTATGAATAGGCCAATATATCGTTTTATCAATAATGAAATACATTTGTTTTTTAATATTACACTATATGTTATTATATATAAGTTAGATTAACCATATATGTCATATAAGATTAAGTTGTTCACTAGACCAGAGTTAAAAACCCTAAACACTATTTTGCCGGATTTCGGTTAGGGGCCATGCTAAGAGCCATTTTTAATTTCCCATATTGATTTTTTTTTTTTTCATTTTGGAATTTTCATATGGCACGGTGGACATATTGGAAGAGGTTACGCTACTTGACCTGGTGGAACAGTTGATCACTAGACCACTTTTTTTCTATAGTCAAAAGAATCAGATTTTTCAGATTGTTTACAATTTTTCCTTGATTTGTTAAAAAATTACCTGGTCTTTTTAAACGTATTTTTGAGACCTTTCAGAATCAATATAACCTCAATTTGCTCAGCCAGATGGCAGGTAAGAGGTCTTACCGTTCCAAAGTTATGACCATTTGACTGAAATTTTTTTTTTTTTCGGAAGCGAAATAACAGTACACATTCATTTGTTTTTGTAATTTCGCTTCCAAAAACAAAAAAAAAAATATTTTGCATTTCAGTCAAATGGTCATAACTTTGGAACGGTAAGACCTCTGGGCTTCGTAGGACTATCTTTTAAGAGAAAAACAAACATAAGTTACCTGCCATCTGGCAAAGCAAATTGAGCTTATGTGCACGTTCTTATGTCTTTTTTTTCCAATTGTATTCTGAAAGGTCTCAAAAAAACCTTTCCAACAAACAAAAAATATGACCACTGGTTCAGAAGTTAGTAATTTTACCCTACTACCCTCCGATCACCAATCCGAAAATTTTTCAAACCGCTGCCATTTCGCACACTTGGATTTTCGGAGATGGTCGTGGTGGACATAATTTCATAACATGAGCCAACGAATAAGCTGGTAAAATTCGGCGGGTCGTGACTGAATCACCCTGTTAATGGAAAAAGTACCAATTACTTTGTTAATTTTCAGCCGATTTTATCAAATGAAGGCTCAATGTACTTAGGAAAACACAAACTTAAAGAATATTGTTGTTTTAATAGAAGTTGAAAAAGTTTAAAAAGAAATTTAAAATTTGAATTGTTTTTAAAAAAATCTCTACCTATTTATATTAATAATATATTTTTAATAATATATTTTTAAAAAGGCCAGGTAATTTTCTTAAAAATATCGTTTAAAAATTTAAAATCGGATAAAAAATTACTGATTAACAAATGTTTAAATGCGCCAGTCGCTAGTGAATCCTCTTTCGTCTTTACCACGTTGTTTAAACTACATGTTTTTTTAAAACAAAATCGCAAAAAATATCAAATATAAGATTTCTTTATTTTTTTGTTTGTAACAAATAATTATTTTTATATAAAAAACAGTCCTTGTAATCTAAAGCTTGTTTTCATTTAAAAATGTGCAAATTCTGGTTTTCTCCATTAAAATTTGAGGTTTCTGAAATCTTTAAAAACTGCAATAATTGCTGAACAATTTTCACAATCTTATATTTTTTATGGGAAAAATATTTTTAAATAACTTTTCCTAATACATTTTTCTTTGGGCGTTGTGGTGTAATGGTTAGTGCGTTGGACTGTTACACAGATGGTCCCGGGTTTGATTCCCGGTGACGACAACATCAATTTAGAAAAATAATATGTATGAGTTTATCTATCACTTATATGTATTGCTGCTCCCGCCTTCGGTGTTCCCATAGCACTTAACCCCACCGAAGTAAAATAATGAATCAGGGCTATGAAACAAAAAGCTTCAATAAATTCGCCAACTCTACATCAGGTGGCGAGCAATAACTGTTCTAAGACTTGTCATCTCGCGCAATTGCAGTGTTGCCATGTTTGAAGCCCTTCATCTTTCCCCGCCTTTCATCTCTCCACTAACCAATTTCCAAAGAAAACAAAACATTAATTAATAGGAAGAATTTTCTGAGTGTTGGTTCTCTTAAAAAAAAAATAATTCGAACTGCTCATAAAAAAAACTATACTACATTTTAAATCTTCTTCTTTTTTCAGTAAAAGATGATAAAAAATTGCTACGAGTATGTTTATAATTAGCTTTGCATGGTGTATACAAGTAGTACTAGACATAAGTTTAAATAAAATTATATTTATTATTTTAAACTTCCTACACAAACAACCTCCATGAAATAATTAAAGAAAATAGAAAAGTAAAAACTTCAATTATGAAAAAATACTAAAGTCCATATTCTTAAGTGGTGAAGTGTGCAATAATGATGCAAAAAGGGGGCCCAAATAGAAAAGAATAAGTTTTTTTGGAAAATCATTTTCTTTTACGTTTCATGGAGATCTTTAGAGGCAAACCAACATAATATTCTCAAAAGTTTTTTTAATTATCAAGGAAACTATACAGTGGTGTAACCTGCAGATCTTAATGAAAGGGAACAAAAAACTATGAAAAAAAAATTTTTGTTACCTGTACAATTTCATGTTTAGGGGATAAAATGGGTAAACAAATCTGACCCTGTTTTTTGCGTTTTATAATGTCGGTTTTAAAGGCAATATATACAAATTGGGAATCATACGAAAGGTATTTCTAAAATCTATTATATGGGTAAAAATATTATAAAGTTCTCAAACAAAAAAAAATTCTAATAAACTTCAAACCCCTTTTTACTCCGTAAACATACTTTTGTCCCCTAGTTTCCTATTATGTAAAGAAAAATTTACTTGGGACCTTATAGTGTCGATCCCTGTTTTAAAGTGTAATAAATGTATAAATACTGCACAAAATATTCGTGTCTATGTATGTAGTAAATTTTTCTGTGGTTGTTTTATTCCATACAACCGCACATACCCATATTAGTGCAATAAACATTAAAACAAACACATGTATAAGTTCTCTAATACTACTGCAATAGTTAAGTTTTGCATATTTTATAGATGAATGAAATGGATAGCAGCAAACTATGTTGCCAGATAAAACTTTTGTTCGTGAAATGCGTTTTTTTTTTATTTCAGATGTTGAGTACTTTTGTGTATAGAAAAATTCTCTGATTCTAAAAACTTTTCGTAAAGAAACATTAGCCTATTCTGAGAACTTTGTCGTATAGAAAAATTCTCAGATTCTAAGAACTTTTTCGTATAGAAAAATTCTCAGATTCTAAGAACTTTTTCGTATAGAAAAATTCTCAGATTCTGAGAACTTTTACGTATAGAAAAATTCTCAGATTTTGAGAACTTTTTCGTATACAAAAATTCTCAGATTCTGAGAACTTTTTCGTATACAAAAATTCTCAGATTCTGAGAACTTTTTCGTATACAAAAATTCTCAGATTCTGAGAACTTTTTCGTATAGAAAAATTCTCAGATTCTGAGAACTTTTTCGTATAGAAAAATTCTCAGATTCTGAGAACTTTTTCGTATAGAAAAATTCTCAGATTCTGAGAACTTTTTCGTATAGAAAAATTCTCAGATTCTGAGAACTTTTTCGTATAGAAAAATTCTCAGATTCTGAGAACTTTTTCGTATAGAAAAATTCTCAGATTCTGAGAACTTTTTTGTATAGAAAAATTCTCAGATTCTTAAAACTTTTTCGTATAGAGAAATTCTCAGATTCTGAGCACTTTTTCGTATAGAAAAATTCTCAGATTCTGAAAACTTTTTTGTATAGAAAAATTCTCAGATTCTGAGAACTTTTTCGTATAGAAAAATTCTCAGATTCTGAGAACTTTTTCGTATAGAAAATTCTCAGATTCTGAGAACTTTTTCGTATAGAAAAATTCTCAGATTCTGTGAACTTTTTCGTTTAGAAAAATTCTCAGATTCTGTGAACTTTTTCGTTTAGAAAAATTCTCAGATTCTGTGAACTTTTTCGTTTAGAAAAATTCTCAGATTCTGTGAACTTTTTCGTTTAGAAAAATTCTCAGATTCTGTGAACTTTTTCGTTTAGAAAAATTCTCAGATTCTGTGAAAGTTTTCGTTTAGAAAAATTCTCAGATTCTGTCAACTTTTTCGTTTAGAAAAATTCTCAGATTCTGTGAACTTTTTCGTTTAGAAAAATTCTCAGATTCTATGAACTTTTTCGTTTAGAAAAATTCTCAGATTCTGAGAACTTTTTCGTTTAGAAAAGTTCTCAGATTCTGTGAACTTTTTCGTTTAGAAAAATTCTCAGATTCTGTGAACTTTTTCGTTTAGAAAAATTCTCAGATTCTGTCAACTTTTTCGTTTAGAAAAATTCTCAGATTCTGAGAACTTTTTCGTATAGAAAAATTATCAGATTCTGAGAACTTTTTCGTATAGAAAAATTATGAGATTCTGAAAACTACTCATATTCTGAGAACTTTTTCGCATAGAAAAACTATCAGATTCGGAGAACTTTTTCGTATAGAAAAATTCTCAGATTCAGAGAACTTTTTCGTATAGAAAAATTATCAGATTCTGAGAACTTTTTCTTATAACATTTCTTTCAGAGTTTGATGATTTTTTTGCTATAAATTCTTTGATCTGGTATCACTCTTAATTTTGGACTTCTACTTCGGATGTTATGCATTTTCTTTTGCTGTTGTTATTGTCATTGTTGATTTTATTTCTTTTTGAGTGGTTACCACACTAACATACATTTTTACATACACATTTTGTAGATTTTGATTTGTTTTTCTTATTTTGCAGTAAATTCCTGGAATTGAAAAAAATTTAGTCATTGACTATTTTACTACTGCAACTTGAGATATGCTTATTTTTTTTTTTGTTTTCATAGATATAAAATACGTTTTTTTTTTTTATAAAAATATGAAAACTTTGATAAACAAATTAAGACGTGACTTTAAAGCGATTTTTTTAAAAAAATATATATTATTTTTTTATATTTTTATTGCAACTTTTGGTATAGTTTTTCCCATGGATGGTAACCGATTCGATGCGGGTATGGTATTTTATTTTGGTAACGATATTTTTAGGATAACGTTTTTCAGTTATTTCGGTAACGGTATTAATAGGGTAACGTTATTTTATATACTAGGAAATTTTTTAATTTTTTAATTATTTATATTATTTTTCAATTATTTATCATGTAACGATATAAAACGGGTGAGTAAAGTTAACAATATGACTTAAATAAAAAAAAATTAAATTCTTGCTGTTTTAGATTATTTCGTTAACGTTATTTTGAGGGTAAAGATATTTTATTTATTTCGGTAACGGTATTTTAGCGATAAAGGTATTTTGCTTATTTCGGTAACGGTATTTCAGTTACGTCGGTAGCGGTAGTTTACGGATAACGGATTTTCAATTATTTCGGTAACGGTATTTTAGGGATAATAGAGGTTTTTAATCGAGAACGGTATTTTAGCGGTATTGTCTACCAACCATGGTTTTTCTTTTACTACGGATTTTAAAAGATTTTTTTAGAATATTTTTTCCGTTTTTGCTAGATTTAATAAACCGTAAAGAGTAGCATTTTGTGCTTAATTTAATTTAAAGAAGTATTAACAACTAGTTTTACATGTTAGTAGAGGAAAAAATTATTTACAACGTTGTATGTAAATCTTTTGATAGAAAAATCTACATGACAATGTAGTTTTTCAACATTTACAGAAATAACCAACCTTTTTTGAATACTAATTAAAATTTTCTACACACAGATTTTTTTTTGTTGCATATTGGCGATATTTGTAAATTTTGTCGATTCCTTTCAATTTAAATTTTTTATTTTTTTTCAATTTTAAAGATTTATTTTTAGTTTTGGCTGTTTTTTTTTGTAATTTTTAACACTTTTTAAAATGTTGGGTATTTTTTAATTTTAACGATTTTTTTTTTCAGTTTTAGCGTTTTTTTCAATTTTGTTTTTTTTTGCATTATTTTTAAACTTTAGCGTTTTTTGTAATTTTGCCGTTTTTTTTTTTAATTTTTAGCGATTTTTTTTCAGTTTTGAGAAAAATTTTTGAACAAAATTTTAACTGAAACTAAATCAATTAAATAGTTCCAAATGATTTTAATTGATTCTACAATTTCCTTGATAAGATTAAATTAAATTAAACTTTTAATATTTTAATTGATTTTTGATTTTTTAGTTTTGAGAATCCGATATTCCTTTTGGTTAAAAAAAATAACTTAAAATCTTAGAATTGTTCTACACTAACACTGTTATTACATGAAATTTACCTATTTTGAGCCTTGCTGTGAATTAGCAACATATGTCTACTGAGCGATAGTAAAATTAAATTAGTATAAACAATTTCAGCAAACTGCAATTTAAAATTAATTTCCTAAAATCAGCAAAAAATTTGCAAAATTTTAGTACATCCAATAGAATTTCACAGAATAAAAATTAAAGAAGTAAAATAAACATACGTTGTTTTTCAATCCTTTACACTTTTTTCTTATTTATGAACATTGTTTTAATTTTAACTCTGTAATAAAAAATTTTATTTATTTAAAATATTTTTTTTTGTGAATAGCAAAATTTTTTCTAAAATTCAAAATTTCAAAAATTAGTAAAACATTTGGTAAAATCAGCCACAAAAGTTAGTACAAAAGTCAGTAATTTGTAAAATGAGAACTGAAATAAAAAAATGCAGTAAAAATTAATACAAAAATAGTAAAGTATGATTGAAAATTTTTTCTACTAACTTTTTTTTCTGAGTGTATAAGTATCCAATAATTTTTTTATATTAAGAATTTCTTAAAATTCTGGATTTTATCTAAAAAAAAAGTGGTAAAACTATATGTCGGTTACGCCATTTAAGAGATAACGGTACTTCAACACTGGAAAAACAGATTCGTGCTGATAACCGAATCCGTGCCAGAACCAATAAGTCAGTTGTGGTAACCGAATTTTTGGCTTGTTTCTGAGTAATTTGACTGTGACAGCATAATTTCGGTTGCCTCAATAGCATTTTGATAGTTACGAAAACAGTCGGTTGCTGCACCTGAACACTCCACAGAAAAAAAATTAAAATCTTGTTTCAATTAAAATATTTCTTAATTAAATTAAAAGTCCTATTAAGGAAATTGTAGTATAAATTAAAACATTTTGTTAAATAGTTAAAAATTGATTTAGTTTCAATTGAGATTTTAAACAGGTCTATTAAGAATTTAGTTTAATATTGTTATTAATTTCAATTTTTAGTAGATACTACTAAACTTTAATTAAAATTGCAAAAAATCATCAAAAATTGAGGAAAAAAATTTCCAAAAATTCAAAAAATTTGAAAAAAATCACCAAAATGTAAAAAAAATCGCCAAAATTTACAAATAACCAAAATTGAAGAAAAAAAATCGCCAAAAGTGGAAATATAAAAAACCGCCAAAATTGAAAAAATCTCAAAAATTTATTAAAATCGTTTAAATTTAACAAAAATCGTTAAAATTGGTAAAAAAAAAACATCAAAATCGACAAAATAAAAAACTCCAATATTGAAAAATTCCCATAATTGAAAAACATCACCAAAATTGAAACAAAAACATAGAAAAATGTTAAAACCATTACAAAATAAAGTTCTTATATTTTTTTAAGTTCAAAAAATTTATAATAATTTCGCGACTGTTAATGAAAAATCTTGCACAGTCCTAGGACACGATGTACATTGCGGCCAACCCGTATGATTTGTTGTATCAACAATACCGCTAATTGTAAATTGCGGTACAAGATGCAGATAGCAAAGGAAAGAGATTTTAAGTATTTGAAAACTGCATTTATGAAAGTGGGAAATAATGGCGTAATGCGAAATTAAATTTCCAAGGACGATACCTGGTTTTGACCTCTGTCATTTTAATTTAAAAATTTATACATGAAAAATTTGCAAATTAAAAAAAAAATGCAAAAAAATAGTTATAGTTTTATATATTTATTAACATACAGGATGTAAACCGCGAATACGTTTTATAAAAAATTTGTTACACCATAAGCGTTTTTTTCGGAAACCGCAGTTATTTTAAAGTTTTTTAAATGCTGATTTTAAATTATTATAATCTAGAAACTGTGCAGTTTTTTTTTGGATAAATTTTTTTGTACCACAAGTTAGCGGTTTTGTTGATACCACAAATCATACAGGTTTGTGCAATTACTCCGTGAACGGTTTAACTCCTCATACTATCATGTTTCTATGCAATTTTATTAACACCGCGAAAGTCCTTTCGATATTATTTGTATAAATATTTAAAATTCTTTAAGCTCAAGATGAAAAAAAATTAGCTTAAGATGAAAAAAAGATTTGTACTTGCTTTAACTTTTTATTTTCAATTTTGTTATTTACCCAGCCAGCAAAATTTGGATACTTTTTTGAGGGTTCCAATTCTATGAGCCAAAAATGAATCAAATAGAACACGTATTTTTTAAATTTAAAATTTTTTTGCCAAAAATTACAAATTTTTTGGACTAAAATATGTGACTTTCAAAGAGAACCACAAAAGACACAATAATTTGAAGAAAATTATTTAATCCAAAAATGGACTCTGAAATGTAATTCAATTTGAATATTTTATGAATAATTCAAAAAAGGCTCCAAAAAAAGATTGATTTTTGAGCCTATAGAAATTTTTAATTTATAGTTTCTGGCAAGGGAAGTCTCCCGATTGGTTCTCTCCGATCTTAATGAAATTTGGATATGTGATAAAGAAATGAAAAAATAAGGAATACGTATTTTTTTAGCGACCCCAATCTCATGTTTAGATTTTAAAAAGTGGAGTCAACAATTAGCCAATTTTATGTTTTTTCGGCTTATTCGAATTGTTTTAGATACATTTTAGGCAAATGGGGTACCAAATTATAGAGCTTTTGGATACGCTTTAACTGGTATACGAAACATGTCCCATAACTTTCTAGTATTTTTGATATTCAAAAAAAAAAATGTGTCTTAATTGATATTAAAACTGGCCTTTTAATAACGAAAATATTTTAAAGAAAAAAAAAAAAAAATATATATGGTAAAGAAAATATGATAAAAAAATGTATATTAATGCCTATTAAAATTAATCGTGGAGGTGTCTGAGCTTTTTCCCACATTCGTAATTGTTCGGCTTTTATGTGACTTTTTCCGAAGAGCTTTTTAACCTATATTTTAGATATGTTAAATAAACGACAACTCTAACAGACTACTTAGGCAATATTGGAATCAAAATTTTTGTTTTCTCAAGTACATCAAAACTGCGTTCAAAGACATCTGAATTTCATTAGTTTCAGACATGTTTCCATACAAAAATACATTAACTTTGACCTTACCTTTAAACCCTTAAACGTCAGATTGGGCCGCTAAAACAATTACGTGGCTCTTATTTTTTTTTCTTTATCACATATCTGAATTTCATTAAGATGGGAGAGAACCCATCGGGAAACTTCCCTTGTGAGTCATTTCTGAATCAAAAAGGAAGGCTCTTTTAAACCACTTTCATACAGAAAATTGAAATTTTTATTTTTTGTACAGTTGAAAAAAACATTTTAAATATTAAATATATTTATTTTTTTAAAAAACCAAAAATAAACCGTTTTCCGGTGTTAAACACAGATATTGTTAAACTTTTAATTGTAAGTGAGTTTGAAATCAAACAAAAGTTTAATTGAAATTTTATTCACAATAATTGTTTCTGTATTCGATTGCCAACAAATTCTGTTGTCAGCACGAATCTGTGTTTTTTCTGGATGAATTATTTCGGTATTTTAAATGTAACGGTGTTTCAGGAGGGTCAACTCTATACATCTCTTCATAAAATTCTCTTTTCATTCTGCGAAGAGAGATTTTGTGTACTTTTTTGGACCAGCCAAAGTTCCTAGATTGACTTTATTCTTTATAAAAAAATCTTAAGCGCTATTCGTTGTAAATCTCTGAACTCTTGGCTCAATTACAAAACTATTGATTGCCTGTGATACTTGTATTGAAATAATCTTCAATAGCAATATACATACTACATTTTTCTTTTGATATTTTAGAAATAAACCTCAAGCGTTATTTTTCATCTTACTACGCCAAATACTTTGGCAATCCAAAACTAAACCAGATATCCATTTATTTTTGGTACACAAACGACAGTTATAAATTAAAATCTCAACATTTTATATGAAAAATAAAAGAAAAAAAGTTTTAAGAGGAACGAATTTATTCTATTTAAATTCACCGGAAATTCAAATTAAAAATTGCAGTTCTTCTCTATTCCCCAGTTGATTTTGTATATTTAAGTTTTAAAATATGATAATTTTGCGTATGTTAAATATTTGCATTACTCACTCATACATATGATGTGTGATATGATTATGATGGTGTTGTCCATTTGGAGCAACACTAATTTTATACAACAAAAATCCATTAGGTCTTCATAATAAGCAGGTACCCCAGGCAGAAGTTGACGATGGTAAAAATTGACAAGGAATTACCAAAAGGAAATAGTATGAAGAACGCTCACAAAAAGCACAGAAAAAATTATTGTCAAAAAAAATTTCAAGTAAACTTTTGTTTGATTTCAAACTCACTTTCAATTAAAAGTAATAATATGTATTGAATGTTTAGTTGAAAATGAATTTGGTGCACATAAAACTTACAGTTTTTATAACGCATAATGACAACAAAGAAAAAAATTCCAAAATTAAAAAAAAAAAAATCAGTAAAATTAAAAAAAAATAAAATTAAAGTCTCAAAAGTTGCTGCAACCTCGTAAATTTGGTTGCCACAACCGAATTCGGTTGTTGTAACCAAATTGGGAGCTGTGACAACCGAATTCAGGAGGCTGCAGCAACCGATGAAATATTAGAATTTTAATGAGAGTGCATTAAGAGACTCCCCTACATTTTATATTACCATTGCCAATCCAAAATCACTGTTTTTATTTTAAGCTGTCAAACTACCGTAACATTAATTTTATTAATTTTCTGCCTGGGTTTGTATATGATTTTTTTAAATATTCCGTTGACCGACCGACCTTGAATGCAAAAAATAATAATACAAATTGTGAAAAAAGACAACATGTTTTACTTCTTATTGGAGTTTTTTTTTAATTTTTTAACAGAATCCAGTTTGTTTTCGCAATTTTTCGCATATTTTTTTTTTTTTTTTTTTATTAAAAAAAAACTTTGTTTACTTTGCTTGCTGCTGCTTGTTTGGTTTTGGCTTGAATGTTCTTTATTTACTTTTAATTTTTGTTGACTGTTATTTTGTCATACATTTCAGTAGTTTTGATTTGTTTCTATACCCGGAATGTTTGGAATTTTTCATAAAATACTGCAGCAAACTAGTTTACCAAAATATATGTTGTGCAAACTAAAAGTTATTTATTTTTTATCATTTGATTTGAAATTTTATTATTAGAATATATAAATTTATTTGTTACAAAGTTATTTCCATTTAAAATAGCAAAATTTCATTGAACAATGAACAATACAGGCTTGCCAGACTTAGGGTTTGTAACCAAATTTGGGGATCTTTTGTGGTTGATGGGACATACATTTTTTTAATTGGGAATTTTTTAGGGTGTTTCAAAACTATTTTGGAAATAATACACATTTTTGATAAATATTTTAATTTACAATAAAATCTATACAGTTACCAGGGGTTGTATATAAAAAATTGAAATTTTTCTTAAAAAATTGATACACTCACAAAAACTTTACCATTAAAGTTTAACAGTTATTTAAAAAGTTATTCCGTAATGTTGTTTCAATGGAATATGGACAATTCCAGAAAAAGGTGGGCGTTGTGGTGCAATGGTTAGCGCGTTGGACTGTTACACAGATGGCCCCTGGTTCGATTCCCGGTGACGACAACATCAATTTAGAAAAATAATAAATTAACCCCACCGAAGTAAAATAATGAATCAGGGCTATAAAACAAAAAAAAGCTTCAATAAATTCGCCAAATCTACATCAGGTGGTGAGCAACAACTGTTCTAAGACTTATCTACTCGCGGAATTACAGTGTTGAAATGTTTGAAGCACTTCATCTTTCACCACCTTTCATCTTTCCCCTTTCCAAAGAAAGCAACACAGTAATTAATAGGAAGAATTTCCTGAGTGTTGCTTCTCTTTTAAAAAAAAATAAAAAATTTACCACAAATGCGTCAAATGAGTGTTTTATACTTAGAAATTAATATACTCCGATAGAAAATTAAATTTGCTAAATATTTTGTAAAGAAATTTTTCGTGTGCCGTCCACGGTTTGGAAGCGAGAAAGCTTCAAAATTAAAATTTCGTACAATTTCAAAAAATATTTTTTTTTTGAAAAAACATTGTTTTCAAAAATTTTAAAAAACCAATTTAAGTTGACTAAAAATCTTTATAATAAAATATAAGTAAGATTGAAGCTTTATATTTAATAATAAGTCCTTACTTTTTTCACATGATTTTATCACGATTCCTCTAAAGGACATCGTCTTACCTTATAAACTAATAGACGGATTTTTATGAAATTTTGTAGAAAGAAGACATTAAGTATTAATAGCAAAGCGTTAAAGTTTGAACAATATTAATTGAAGTTTTGATACTTCTTCGCCTTATTTCGCTTTTTTCAAAAAGCGAAAATCGTGATATCTTCTTAAATAGGAGCAGAAAAAAATAGTTTTTTTAGTGTGGTTATATCTTGGTGAGAGAAATAATTTGTGTGCAAAACTTCACTTTTATATGCGTTAGTTTTCAAAATACACCCGAAAATATTTTGGCTCATATCGCCTAAATTAGGCAAAGATAAACAATTTTATTGAAGAAATAGCATCTAATCAGCCCAATAAACATTTTTCCATCTGCCAAATTTGTCCATAATGCTTTAAAATACCGAATACAGACCAAATGCATTTTCTGGCCGAACTGTTCGGTCGGACACTACAAATGTTTGTAATATTAGAAAAAATAGCAAAATATCCTTTGTAATTATAGTTTGCAACGCAGTGTAGGAGGAGGCTACTTGCCCTAGTTGAAGCTTATTGCACATGCTGTGACCAAGACAAACTCAAAAGGGAATGGACGTGTCACTAAACTAATCCAATTTAGGTAGCGTGCCACTTTATCGGTGCGGCGGTTGTGGGTTCGATTCCAACTAGAGGCTCCGGTCTGTTAGGATAGACAGAGGAAGAGGTGTTTTCAATGATCCAACAAAAATTTATGCAGATTACAAAGTTTCGGTAATG
This sequence comes from Delia radicum, assembly GCA_021234595.1. Taxonomy (NCBI): domain Eukaryota; kingdom Metazoa; phylum Arthropoda; class Insecta; order Diptera; family Anthomyiidae; genus Delia; species Delia radicum. The sequence goes on along the minus strand of CM037853.1, from coordinate 82,097,932 downwards.
AGTATGAAAAATTCCATTTAATGTCCACATGAAGTGACAACATCAATTTTCTCTATGCACGAAATGTCTTTTTCCTGTATCCAATATATTCCTCAATACTTTATAACTGTTGTAAGATGAAATAGTAAAAAAAAAACAGTTTTGTCAGTTTTCTGTTATTTTTATGTTTTTTAAATTAAGTACTTATAATATGCATGTCTGTCTATTCAAAGTTTTGTCTACAACTTATACTACTACTACTATTTACTACTACTATTACAACAACGTTCAACTAACAATCATCTTACTAAACATTGGTCATTCATAATATGTTGTTGTTGTTGTCTAACCTACCTACCTACCTATCAACCTACTAGCGTGGTTGTTAGATCTTTTCTTTATGTTTTTGTAGTATTTACCCTCTGGTTGTAGTAAAAACTTTCTAAATATTTCACTATGGCGAACAATAGATCTTTTGTAAACTCCGTAAACTTAATCAATTTTATTCTAGTAGCAGTAGTAGAGTAACTTTTTTTTTGCTTTTTTGCTGTTAAACTTTCAAATATGTATTCATACAACATCATACTATTGTTAGGGATTGTCATTCTAAAGGAACAAGTTCCTATTGTTATAAATAAAAATTACTCAAAAAATGAACGAAAAAATGTACGTATTTACAAACTAATCTTACGCTTATTTGTAAATTATTAAAAGTAAAAAAAAAACTTAATACTTCAATTCATTTTAAAAATAACTATAGTTTTTTAATCGAAATTGTTCCAAAAAAAAAAATGAAAATTTCAGTTTGGATTGTCAAAACGTGTTCTGATGATGGGAACCTAGAAAATTCCCGAAATACATCTATCAACACATTCCTGAAAGTGGTCAATTAATAAATTTGGAAACAAAAACTCTATAGATTATTTGCTAGGACAATATTATAATAAAGAAATATAGAGTATGCCTCGAACTTGAATTTTAAATTATTATAATCTAGAAACTGTGCAGTTTTTTGTGATAAATTTTGTATACCACAAGTTAGCGGTTTTGTTGATACCACAAATCATACAGGTTTGTGATATTACGCCGTGAACGGTTTAACTCCTCATAATATCGTGCTTCTATGCAAGTTTATTAACACCGCGAAAGTCCTTTCAATTTTATTTGTATAAATATTTAAAATTCTTTAAGCTTAATACAAAAGATGAAAAAAGATTTGTTTTAACTTTTTATTTTCAATTTTGTTATTTACCCAACCAGCAAAATTTGGATACTTTTTTGAGTGTTCCTATTCTATGAGCCAAAAATTAATCAAATAGAACACATATTTTTTAAATTTAAAATTTTTTTTGCCAAAAATTACAATTTTTTTGGACTAAAATATGTGACTTCCAAAGAGAACCATTAAAGACACAATAATTTGAAGAAAATTATTTAATCCAAAAATGGACTCAGAAATGCAATTCAAATTGAATATTTTATGAATAATTCAAAAAAGGCTCCAAAAAAAGATTGATTTTTGAGCCTATAGAAGTTTTTAATTTATAGTTTCTGGCAAGGGATTGGTTCTCTCCAATCTTAATGAAATTTGGATATGTGATAAAGAAATGAAAAAATAAGGAATATGTATTTTTTAGGGTTTAAAAAGTGGAGTCAAAAATTACCCAATTTTATGTTTTTTCGGCTTATTCGAATTGTTTTAGATAAATTTTAGCCAAATGGGATACCAAATTATAGAGCTTTTGGATACGCTTTAACTGGTATACGAAACATGTCCCATAACTTTCTAGTATTTTTGCTATTCAAAAAAAAAAATTGTGTCTTAATTGATATTAAAACTGGCGTTTTATTAACGAAAATATTTTAAAGAAAAAAAAAAAAAAATATGTTAAAGAAAATATGCTAAAAATATGTATATTAATGCCTATTAAAATTAATCGTATTGACCATTCAAAATGAAATGAAACAAATACTCTATAGATTATTTGCTAGGACAATATTATAATAAAGAAATATAGAGTATGCCTCGAACTTGTATAATTTTCATTTTCATTGCACAATTAAAGGTCGAAAAAACATAATTTTTATTTTTAATAAAAATTATATCAAACTTAATATATTATTCCTTTTAATAATTATTTTTTTCTTATTTTTTTTATTTTAATCCTATCACTACCCTTGTACACTAGGGTGTCCCATTCAAAAAAAAATTTTGGGGATCATTCTTAATTTGAATACTCATAAGGCTAAGAATTTTTGAGAATTTTTTCAGATTTTTCGGAGGTGGTTTAGAGGTCGCGCAAATCGATTTTTTATCAAAAATCGAGCTTTTTGGGCTTTTTTCGAATTTTGCTTGAAAATTGGTAAAAAATCGATATTTCTTCAGCTTCTGAGTCAATATTCTTAAAGAAAATTTTCCGATCTTTAATTATATGTGTATAAATAATAAGTTTCGGCAATGATTTTGCACATTTTGACAATTTAATAACGGTTTTTCGTAAATTTTCAACAAATATGGAAAATAATGCTTTATAACTTTTAAAATTTGTATAAAGACTAAAAAAACTAATGATGCAGTTTAATAGATTATTAAGTTTTAAATTAATTAGCAGAAAAAAAAAATTAATTTTCTCTCACCGTTCTCGAGTTATACCCTTTTAAAGCTTTGTACACATTGTATGAAATGTATAATACTATAAGGTGTGAACTAGGTTTGCATTGGTTTAAACTTTAAATAATTGGATTTAGAAAATGTTTTTACAAATAAAATAATAGTTACTTACCACTCATACATAACAATTATATTAAAAACAAAGAAAAATAGATTTGTTATAAATCATTTATTAGAGTTCTTGCGATGCTGCTCTACCCCCTGCAGTAAACTCTGAAAGTCTGTTTCAGAAGTTATGATATTGATATAACTATTAACCAAGGCCACACCACGTTCTGCGACATCATTTACAACTTACAATTATTGAACTTTGCGTTTTGCTTCCTGAAATGATTTGTTGTTTTCCCATTTTTCTGGATCCGTTTGTAAAAAATCAGTAGAAATGTTGCAGGCTTCAAAAAAAGTTAGGCTGGCTTTTGTAATAAAACACTGAATTTGTTTATTTTCAATCATGTCTTCTGTTAAATTTCCTTTAACTAATTCGTTGTTATTACTTGGTTCATGTAGGTTTCTAAGCATTAAACGCAAAGTTTTGGTATCTATACGATCATCAAAAAACGATAAGGCAGCCAACTTCTCGGAAAGGTACCACTGATGACCCCGAAAGGTTTTCAGAGTCTCGCGTGCAACTTTTTCATTAAAGCGTTTGTAATCATACAATTGTTTCAAAAGTCTAAGGTCATTGAGAGGAGCGTATCGGGGACACTGGCATAGGTACAAATTTTAGGTGAATTTTAGTTCGAGCCATATCAGTGCCACCTAGTGATAACGGCTTTTTGGCTACTTTTTTTGCTGTCCACAACTTGACAACACTTAAAACTAAGCTTTGACATACAATAAACAAATTTTCAAATCTCATAATCTAAAGTTTACAACAAATCGGATGCCCAAATCTTATAGTACTAAAAATTTCATACAATGGGTGCAAAGTTTTAAAAGGGAATAACTCGAGAACGGTAAGAGAAAATTATATTGTTTTTTCTGCTAATTTATTTAAAACTTCATAATCTTTTAAACTGCATCATTAGTTTTTTTAGTCTTCATACAAATTTTAAAAGTTATAAAGCATTATTTTTCATATTTGTTGAAAATTTACAAAAACTGTTATATAATGTATCAAAATGTGCAAAATCCCTGACGAAACTTATTACTTATGCACATAAAATTAAAGATCGGAAAATTTCTTTAAGAATATTTACTCAGAAGCCGAAAAATTACCGATTTTTTTAGCAATTTTCAAGAATAATTCAATAAAAGCCCAAAAAGCTCGATTTTTGGTACAAAATCGGTTTGCGCGACCTCTAAACCACTTCCGAAAAATCTGATAAAATTCTCAAAAATACTTTACCTTATGAGTATCCAAATTAGGAAAGATCTTCCGAGAAAATCCAAATTTTTATTTTTTTTGGGACAACCTATTGTACACTACAGTATACTCCTTTTGAAATAAATATAAAAATTTTGATAAAGCAATACAGTTCTATATTTTTGTTTAACTATGTTCATTGGGATATTGGATAAACTGTGCATCAGCGATATTTGTTAAGAAAGTCTAATTTTTGTATAGAAACATTATCTCCGAAAAGAGGCTTTTGGTGTATCTCGTTAACTAGGGAAGGTATTATCTGGCATGTAGCTTCATCTAATGACCAGAACAAAATCAAATAAAGAATTTTTGGTGATTCGAATGTTTTAGTGCACACAGAGAAATAAAGTGCTAACCGAATTGAAAAGTGTATTTAATGGTAACAACTTATACATTCATTTAGTACAACGATATATACAGTAGGTTGTCCCAAAAAAAATAAAAATTTGGATTTTCTCGGAAGATCTTTCCTAATTTGGATACTCATAAGGTAAAGTATTTTTGAGAATTTTATCAGATTTTTCGGAAGTGGTTTAGAGGTCGCGCAAACCGATTTTGTACCAAAAATCGAGCTTTTTGGGCTTTTATTGAATTATTCTTGAAAATTGCTAAAAAAATCGGTAATTTTTCGGCTTCTGAGTAAATATTCTTAAAGAAATTTTCCGATCTTTAATTTTATGTGCATAAGTAATAAGTTTCGTCAGGGATTTTGCACATTTTGATACATTATATAACAGTTTTTGTAAATTTTCAACAAATATGAAAAATAATGCTTTATAACTTTTAAAATTTGTATGAAGACTAAAAAAACTAATGATGCAGTTTAAAAGATTATGAAGTTTTAAATAAATTAGCAGAAAAAACAATATAATTTTCTCTTACCGTTCTCGAGTTATTCCCTTTTAAAACTTTGCACCCATTGTATGAAATTTTTAGTACTATAAGATTTGGGCATCCGATTTGTTGTAAACTTTAGATTATGAGATTTGAAAATTTGTTTATTGTATGTCAAAGCTTAGTTTTAAGTGTTGTCAAGTTGTGGACAGCAAAAAAAGTAGCCAAAAAGCCGTTATCACTAGGTGGCACTGATATGGCTCGAACTAAAATTCACCTAAAATTGGTACCTATGCCAGTGTCCCCGATACGCTCCTCTCAATGACCTTAGACTTTTGAAACAATTGTATGATTACAAACGCTTTAATGAAAAAGTTGCACGCGAGACTCTGAAAACCTTTCGGGGTCATCAGTGGTACCTTTCCGAGAAGTTGGCTGCCTTATCGTTTTTTGATGATCGTATAGATACCAAAACTTTGCGTTTAATGCTTAGAAACCTACATGAACCAAGTAATAACAACGAATTAGTTAAAGGAAATTTAACAGAAGACATGATTGAAAATAAACAAATTCAGTGTTTTATTACAAAAGCCAGCCTAACTTTTTTTGAAGCCTGCAACATTTCTACTGATTTTTTACAAACGGATCCAGAAAAATGGGAAAACAACAAATCATTTCAGGAAGCAAAACGCAAAGTTCAATAATTGTAAGTTGTAAATGATGTCGCAGAACGTGGTGTGGCCTTGGTTAATAGTTATATCAATATCATAACTTCTGAAACAGACTTTCAGAGTTTACTGCAGGGGGTAGAGCAGCATCGCAAGAACTCTAATAAATGATTTATAACAAATCTATTTTTCTTTGTTTTTAATATAATTGTTATGTATGAGTGGTAAGTAACTATTATTTTATTTGTAAAAACATTTTCTAAATCCAATTATTTAAAGTTTAAACCAATGCAAACCTAGTTCACACCTTATAGTATTATACATTTCATACAATGTGTACAAAGCTTTAAAAGGGTATAACTCGAGAACGGTGAGAGAAAATTAATTTTTTTTTTCTGCTAATTAATTTAAAACTTAATAATCTATTAAACTGCATCATTAGTTTTTTTAGTCTTTATACAAATTTTAAAAGTTATAAAGCATTATTTTCCATATTTGTTGAAAATTTACGAAAAACCGTTATTAAATTGTCAAAATGTGCAAAATCATTGCCGAAACTTATTATTTATACACATATAATTAAAGATCGGAAAATTTTCTTTAAGAATATTGACTCAGAAGCTGAAGAAATATCGATTTTTTACCAATTTTCAAGCAAAATTCGAAAAAAAACCCAAAAAGCTCGATTTTTGATAAAAAATCGATTTGCGCGACCTCTAAACCACCTCCGAAAAATCTGAAAAAATTCTCAAAAATTCTTAGCCTTATGAGTATTCAAATTAAGAATGATCCCCAAAATTTTTTTTTGAATGGGACACCCTAATATACAGTAGTGGTCAAAACATTTGGAACTGAAATCGCATTTGTTGTTTTCATTGATTTATTTTTTCAAATCACACTTACTTAGTTACTAAAATTTATTTTTTACATATTCTTCATAATAATAGATGTATTCAAAATGCAGGTATTCAAAACATTTGCAACTCTTAACGAAACAATTTATACTGGCAAGTGCTAGGATATAACGGTAATCGCATTCCGTTTTAATATGAGATTCAGGCCGTTACATTTTTTAAACAAATTTATTATAATCATTGTTCTTTAATAGTTGTAATAAGATGTTGGAAGCATAAACATCGTAAGAATAACTTTTGTAAAAAATGGCAGGAAATAAATACAATTCTGATTTAAAATCAAAAGTTTTAAATGATTTTCAAAATGGACTTTCCCAAAAAGAAATTTCTATAAATTACTTCGTTCCAAAATAAACGATTTGCCGCATTGTTAATAGTGGTAACATCCACACAACTCATAAAGGTGAAAGACCCCGTATTACAACTGTAAGAGAAGATCGGAAAATCAAGAATTTTTTTACGAAATATCCGAAAGCAGTTCCCAGAGAAGCTAAAACTGAACTTTTAATAGATACCAGTCTTCAAACCATTAAAAGATGAGCCCGAGAATATGGTCTTAGAAGTTATATATGTACAAAAAAACCGTTTGTGTCGGAAAAAAAACCGAAAATCTCGGCTTGACTTTGCACGCACCCATTTGTACTGGACTCAACAGCAATGGAAAAATGTATTGTGGTCAAATGAGTCTAAATTCAACTTCCGGGGATCAGATGGAAGAGCCAATGTTCGAAGACCACGTGGCGAAAAGTTTAATACCAGATACACAACCGCCACAGTTAAGCACGGAGGTGGAAACATTATGGTGTGGGGGTGTTTTTCAGGAAATGGGATTGGCCCAATTCACTGCGCTACTAGCACAATGACGGCCACAATCTATAGAGATCTTTTGAGTTCAGGTATGCTGAATGGGAAATGCAACTCTCATGCACCTTCCAGCACGACAACGACACAAAACACACGGCGGGGGTTGTAAATGTTTGGCAGCAGGAAAATGAAATTAATATCATGTCGTGGCCCACTCAACCTCCCGATCTCAACCCGATTGAGAACATGTGGATGATTGTAAAACGGAATATCGGCAATAAAGTATTCCGAAATGGTGATGAACTTTTCGTCGGGTTGGAGAAGCAGTGGAATGAAATTTCTGACGATTATATTAAAAAGCTCATTGCCTCAATGCCTAAGAGGTGTTCAGAAGTTATAAATAATAATGGCTACGCTACAAAATACTGAGCGTTAAAACCATTGTTTGTATTTAAGAGTTGCAAATGTTTTGAACACTTCACTATCGACTTATTTTGTTAAAATTACTTTTTTTTATTTTTGAGAAGTTATGAATATTTTTTTTTGTATTTGTAAAATAATATGCTATAACTGAATTTAATAAAAAAAAAAACATAAACTTATACCACAAATCTTTTTGATCAAAAAAATTATAATTACCTAAACCATGTTGCAAATGTTTTGAACACCACTGTATTAGAGCCACTCAAAAAAAGTGATTTTGTCACCCCTCTGAAAATAAGCTTGATATGTTTTATGATGATTCCCAAACTATTTTGGTTCTAGCGTTGACCATCCGTGAGCTGGACCATTTTTAAAAAGGTTTAATTCCAGAATACAAAAATTAAAAAAAAAAATCTCTAAAGTTTTAAAACAAATCACAACAATTAAAAAAAAAATATTAACCCTTTCACTACCGACTTTTTGTTTGTGAATATATCTCTGTTTTGACTTTAGCTTCCTGTAAGGCGTCCTTAAATTAGAACTTAAATAGTTATCATATATGCCCCCTCGTACTCACCGATTAATGTGCTGGAAAATCAAAATTTTTAAAACATTCGAATAATTGTCTAAACTGATACAAATATATGTAATTATATAAAAATCTCATATTATTGTATCCGGATTTTGACCTGATATGATTGTGTGTGAACTAATACATCTAAATATAATAAGACCCGAGTTTTCATTTTTAATTAAACATTTAATAGATATTATTAAACTTTTAATTGAAAGTGAGTTTGACATCAAACGCAGGTTTTGATTGAGATTTTGTTGACAACAATTTTTTTCTGTGTACTCAAGTATTATATATACGGGCTTAGTACTTTTTTGTACCTATTGTTAAGAATCTGTAAAAAAAAAACTCTTTAGAAAAGGTAGTTGAATCTAGTGTTGCCAAAATTGTTCCCCTAAATTTTCCAAAAAACCCCCTAGATTCTAGATTCAAGTTCTACTAGCAAAAACTCCCCCTAAAAATAATTTTTCCTAAAATCTGCTGAATTTATTCGTTTTTATTTCAAATTCTTTGAATAAAAATGTTAAAATACACTAATTTTGTTAGAGTTTTACGGTTTTCATAATCTGAAATTATATTTTAACAGCGCAATAAAGTGACCAACAATCTAAAAAAAGTTAAAATTATGCAAAAAAAGAAAATTGAAAAAAATAATAATGAAACCGAAAATTTTAGTTTTTAAAGGCAAAACTACCAAAATTCCCACTAACAAATTCTTACGCCCTAAAATCCCCATAACTTGGCAACACTGGTTGAATCTAAAAGTTTTTATAAAAAAGTTCTCGAATTATATTATTTTCCATATTACAAATAGTACCTCTGAAACTTGAAGGATATTGACTCCCGTTATTTGTCTGTTAAAAATCGGATCACAGTGCAAAGATGTAAGCGGGGGTCCTCACCCTTGATCAATTTGGTATAAAAAATTATCAAAATTCTGTTATCGGTTTAAAAGTTGTTGTTAAAAATATGAGGACAACTTTAAATTCTCAAAGCATTTTCAATTTCGAATGGGAATATTAGCTCTCTATTGGAACCGCAATTTTTGACATAGTAGTTGTGATGAGAAAATTGTATTAAGCGACCCGAATTATTCCCTGATAAATAATAAAAAAAATATATTTAATATACCGAATTTGAAGTTTTAAAAATTTTTATGTCAGATTCGTATTTAGCGAGTCTCAAAAGCTTCCGGATAAATAACTAAAAATCCATGGTTGACAGGCGATACCGCTAAAATACCGTTATCGATTTAAAACCCTTTCCACTGAATATCGTTATCCCTGAAATACCGATACCGAAATAATTGAAAACCCGTTATCAGGAAAATACCGTCACAGATATAACTGAAATACCGATATCCTTAAAATACCGATATCCTTAAAATACCGTTACCAAAATAACTAAAATACCGTTACCGAAATAAATGAAATATCGCTACCCTTAAAATACCGTTACCGAATAATTAAAATACCGTTACCGAAATAAATGAAATATAACTACCCTTAAAATACCGTTACCGAAATGATCTAAAAAAGCGTTTTCTATAAACCAGCAATATCTTAATTTTTTTAATAATTGAAATCATATTGTTAACTTTACCTAGCCGTTTTATATCGTAACTAGGGATGCCAATCGGGATTGGTATTTGTAAAACCCGGGATTCGGGCTTTTGCAAATCCCGATTCAGAAATCCCGGGATTTTTCGGGTTTTCGAGATTGTTTGAAATCCTAGGTTTTTCGGTATTTCGGGATTATGGTATTTGTTTATATTAACAACAAAATTTGGTAACCACAACATAACCATTGAATTGGCAACAAATTCGATTGTCAGCACGAATTTATTTTCTCTGTGTAAAAATTACTTTTTATACGAAAATGTTAGTTTTTTAATCCTGAAATGTACGTTTTCCAACGATATCGTTGTTACATTAAATAATGATAACATTTTCGATATTGATATCGAAAATGATATCGCTAATGATGATATCATAATTTATGACAATAGTAATATTATGGGTTTTCTTTTACGAACCACTAAATATTCACTTCATCTTGTATTGATTTAAAATTTTATATAAAAAAACACAAATTTTTAACTATTTTACAAGGAACACATTGGAATTATTACGAGTGTACTCGCAAAATATATAGGTGTTGATTCTGAACGCATTCAACAAAATAATGGGCGAAAATTCAAGAAAAAACGTAATTTATCTTTAATTTAAGCAAAGAAAACCAAATCCAGCAAAGTCCCAAAAAATCCCGGGATTTAAAAAATAAAATCTCGGGATTTGTGATTTACTAAATCCCGAAAAAGCTACTAAAAATTAGTTAAAAATGACTACTAAATTTAGCAAATTTGTTTGGTAAATATTAATAAAATAAGAACAGCAAAGATAAATTTTGTAAACTTTACAAAATTTTAGTTATATTCGATGTGAATTTTAGTTAAATGAAAATAGCATTTTACTCTGTAAAATTAGCAAAAACTTTTACTAAATATTTGTAGACTCAAAAAAGCAAACAAAAACTGTAATGTTAATAAAATTTTTGCTATATTTAGCTCAAATTTAGTAGAATGCAGATAACAGTTTGTTTTCCAAAAATTAACAGAAATTTTTGCTAAAAAACTGTCGATTGCTAATTTTAAAAGGGAAGACTTTTTTTCGCATTAAAAAAAAAACATAAAATAAACCTTAAAAAAGCTCACATTTTTTAATGATAGTACACAAAAATACTAGTATTTAGTAAATGTTTTTGCTGATTTTAGCAGATTATTTTGCTAATTTCAATTAACTGAAATTTAGCTCAAATATAACTAAATATTTGTAAATTCAAAAGATTTATTTTTTCCATTCTTATATTGCTAATATTTAGTAAAAAAAAAATCTCCTAATTTTAGCAGTTTCTTCTGCAATGTAATTTTTAATTAATTTTTTGTAGCTTTTTTGCTATTTTTACAAGTTGATTTCTATGAGTGTAGACACTAACAAAATACATGCTTACATAAATGGGTTAATTATCTCTAATAGTTCCCGAGATATTCCCATTTGAAAATATGAAATTCCAAATTTGGTATGACTCATGTCCAATTTTTTTTGGGAATAGTGATAATTCACAAATGTTTTGTAAATAATTCGGACATTTCTTACATACAAGGAAAATACACAGTGGGGAACCCGCAGATTTGAATAAATCTCGAATATGTTATATAGGACAAACAATTAATAGCAACGCATCTCTTTATGTGTGCAATCTTTCGGGGTTTTGTGAGGTCAAACGTCCAAACTTGAGCTCGATTTTACTTCATCAATGCCTGTTCTAAATTTCAAGTAAGAAATGGCTGAATTATTTCCAAAAATTTTGTGAAATATCCCGTTTAAGTTGCTTATCTCTCTAAAAACAAAGATACATCAGCAAAAGTTCATTGTAACTAATAGAACTTCGCAACACCAACCCTTTCTAAAAAAATTGGGAAAATTTTAAAGTTGTCATTGTGACCAGTAATGGTTAAAAAGGCAACAAAGTTGTATAATATTTACATTTCCCAAAGAATACTAAATGAAACAATGAAAACGTTTTAAAAAAATATAAAAAACTTTGCACAATGTTTTTCATATTGTTGATTTTTATGGTTTTCTTATAATGATCTTCTCGTGTCTTACATTAAAAAGTTGAAACCAAAGATAAAGACCTCAAAAATACACATATGGGCATATCCATAGAAGGGTCAACCGTCACCCAAAAATGAAAAGTTGATAAATAATTTCTTCTGACTTGTATTACACTAAAAGTTCTATAATTGTCAGCTGCTTTAAATATCGATATGCTTTAATTGTCACCCCTCTTAAAGGTCTGGAAAATGTATTCACGTAGTACTTTTTAATAGTCACATTGCCTTAAAAGTTGAAAAAATAAATTTTAAAATTCTATGCCTTTAAAACAAAAAATGAAACAAAAAAAAATATATGAAAAATATTGATTCCAAGTATTCTTTAGGTGTTTGAAAAGTCTATAAGAGTCTTAAAAAAAAAAAATGAAATCAGATAGGTGACACTTATAGAACTTGTAGTGTATTAAAGAAAAACATTTATTAAGTTAAAAAGTCTAAAGCATATCTTAGTTGCCATGATGATAAAAATGGACTGCAAAGTTGTGTTCATGTCTTTAGTAAATTTTTTTATTTTCCGTAACATTTTCACTTAAAAATTTAATTCTTTAAGAGCGATGATGCAAGTATATTCCTACCTAAAAATATTTGTTATAACAATAAGCAACTTCCAAAAATGCAAACGAAGTAAATAAAAATCAGTAAACGACAAATCTTTGAATGGCTTTCATTGACATTCTAATGTCACGTTCGTCACCGCAAAACAACGTTTATTCTCATAACTTCTGCATTGCTGGTGTTTGAAAAATTGAATTCAAATCAAGTTTGTTGTTAATATTTTAATATATATACAAATCTGGGACATATCCTGCATGGACATATCACGTCACCTGGCAAATATTTTACTTTTGAATAGTAAAATATTGATATTTAAAATTATATATTTTAACGTAGATGGTATTCTTAGCTAAGAAGAGGAAGAAAAACGCACGACGGTATAGAGACAAATTAAAAAAGGCCCCACTTAACTCACAAATAAAATATTATATATTCTACTAAAAACACAGACCATCAAAATCTGAAAACGACAAGACCCTGGTATACTTTGCGAAAGGTTTGATATGCGCTGAATCTGACCTCAGAATTCATCCATCAAATCATATTTGCAAAATATGTTAACCTAAAATTTAAAAATTCAGTTTTTCGCTATATTTGGGTTGTTATAACATCGCGAATTGAACTTTATTAACAAAACTTTTTATGTCATCTAAAAGTCCTAATCTGTTGGGATTCGGCGCACATCATACCTTTTGAAAAGTATATTCTAGTATCAGCGTTGAATGAATGAATGCATTTTTATCCAACAACTGTTCGAGTAACTTAAAAGGGCAAATTTCGAGTAACTAGAACAATTTTCGTGGATTAAACGAGTCAATCGAGTAAATCTAAATATCAAAATTAGTTTATATTAAAAAAAACTTAAATTGTTTCGTATTTTTATAAATACATTTACACTAAACCCCAAAATACAAATTTTCTTGTTTTTTTTAGCTTTCGACTTTTAAATTCCATACAAATTTTAAATCGAAAACGTATTATGTGTTAGTTTACATATTATATATGTGTAGTAGGGCTATAACTTTTTTTACGTTGCACCACGATATACGCTATACTGTACTGATACAAATATATTTTTCTTTGTGAATTTTAGAGAAAAAACGTTCGGCAGCGATACCAACGCCAATTTCCAAAGCTATTTTTAAAATATCCTTTAACACTTGCAGACATTATTTTATTAAAAAATGGGTCAAAACTATAAAGAAAATTTAAGGCCAAAAGATCCGATTTCCAGAAATTAAGCTAAATTTTATAATATCTAAATATGCAACAAAAATAAAAATCGCAACAACCGCAAAACCATTAGTAGATTATGTTAATTTTTTTTTTGCAAGATTCGAATTGTATTTAACACATCATAATTTGTCGGTGTTACAGCTCGGATTAAGCCGTTCACTATTTTCTTCATAAAAAAATAATGTGAAACCAATGAATTGTATCTATATTACACACAAAAAATAAAAACCCATTTCTATCACGAAAATCACCGATTCAATAACTTTAATTGCTGAAATTCCGCTAACGAAAATTGCATATTCAATTACTAATTCATAGCTGTTTAATTGAATTATGTTTCAATTAAATAATAACACATTTGCTTAAAAAGTGATCCATATTGTATATCGTCTCAAAAAGCAAAAAATAATTGGGTAACGTGTTGTTGCCATACCAAATGTTTTTTTATAGCTTGAATTTTATAACATTGAATTTACATCGGCATGTAATTCTCATTTAGTTAGCAACATGTATTTATACTTATTTCAACAAATTCACATAGAAATTGGTTTTTTTCTTTCTATTGGAACAAAAGGGAGTATGGGAAACTTTTTTTTTGCAGAAGTCAGTCTTTTAAAACCAGAGTATATTTTTTAATAATTTTTAATTTATCTGTAACTTAATAAAGTAATAAACCTAATGAGAATTAATAAAATCTCATTAAAATGAATTTAAAATATTTATTACTAATACATAAACATTTATAAAAAACCACTACTTACATAAATATTGCAAAAAACAACAACAATATGTTTTGAGCGATAATATAAAGAAATGTCAAGCATGTTCCAAATTAGAGCAAATATTTAATTGATTCAATTAATTTTTAATTGACAGGTTTAAAATTTTTTGAACAAACCGATATAATTGAAAAAGGTAGGGAAATATTTTTTCTGTGTTATTTTTTAAGATATTTTTAATTTTAAATTAATTGCCAAACTTTTTTTTTTTTTAATTTTGATAAAAATACATGTCGGAACACCTGATTTTGTGTTTTATTATAAATAAAACTATTGAAATTATTCGAGTTACTCGAGTAATTTTAAAACCTCAAAATCGAGTTACTCGTTTATTCCAACAAAATTTGAATAACCACTATAAGCTTCTTATAACAAAAATATAAAGAGGTAATAAAAAATATTTTTTTCCTTGTTTTTCAACTCATTAAGCCAACTGTAGTACTGTAATGTACGTGACTATGGAAAAGCCCATATTGTCCTTGTTTTATAAGTCTATGATGGTTTTTCCAAAATGAGTGTCACATTTTTCCAACATTTAATGTTTGACCAATAAAACCAGTATAACAAAAGAAGTTCCCAATTTAATTTTGGTTAAAAAGAACATGGGTAATGGGAAAACATTAAAAAAAAAAAAAAATTTTACCGGCATAAAGTTTTCTTTTATTGCTACCACAATCTCAAACAGCTGCGCAAATTTTGCCGCTTGGTTGAATATTTTTCTTCAAGTTTGAATTTTTTTCAAAAGTTTTTTATTTGGTTTTTTTTTTTTTGTGGCTTGTTAAAGTTTTTGTACTCTTCTTTGAGTTATTTTCTTTGGATTTTTAGGAATCCTTTGTTTGTTGGCTTATTTCGTGTTACGTTTTTGTTCTGTTCTGTTTTTTGTTATCCATTCTTTGCACTTCTTCGGTTTATTATATATACATATATATATATTTTTTTTTGGCAAATTATCTATTGTATATATTGGGTTTGGTATGTTTTTAGAAATGCAGCCAAATGTTAAAATATTTCATACATATTTTACCAAAAACATAACATACAACCAACCAACAATTTTAAACCAGGCCAAATGAGGTCATTTACTTTCGCTTAACAAAAATTTTCGAGTTTGAGTAAGTAGAACATTTTTTAGGGAATATGGGATATGTAATATGGAATATGTTAACTATGGTGTGACAACTGGATTTTAAATAGATATGACATTAAACATGACTTTTATTGGGTGTGACCAAACCAAAGAACATTGTCTCTGTGATGTTATAAAGTGTAAAGATTATAAAGTGTGAAGAGTATTCGTCTTCGGCTTCGGAGTTCGGCCAAAAAGTGCTGTTTTGGCCGAACTTTGACGAACACCGCTCACTTGAAGAAAACGAGTAGATGAGTTACATTTTCCGATTCATTTTTTTTATTTATTTATTTTATTAATTAATAATCATATAATCATATAATTGCAAATTATATACTATTACCCTAACCCGGTCGAACCCACGACCCCCGCACTGATAAGCCAGCACGCTACCAACTAGCCTAACGGGGCGCACAAATTTTACGTAGAAAAAATCAAATCTATTAGCTGCTGTAAAAACTACAGGCATTAATTTACAAAATGAGAACTTTCTAGTTCCTTAGAAATTTCTGAAAACATCCTTGAATACTCCAAGGAAAAGCTTCATCACATTTATGAAATGTTTCATAGATTTTCGTCCAATGTAACGTTTTATAGCATTTATGAAACATTTCATAAAAAACAAAATCAATTTCATCATATTTATGAAATGTTTCACTATATAAAGGATATTTTGTGAGGATTTCATTATTTTTGTGTAAAAAAAGTGTTGTGGTCAGTATAATTCTCGTTGTTTATGAAATGCTTCATAAATACTATGAAACGTTACATTGGACAAAAATATATGAAACATTTCAAAAATATGGTGGACAAAAATTGATTAAACTTATTCATGTTTTTCTCTGGGTGTATGTTGAAACTATAACCTTTCCAAAGATGCATTTAAAATAAAAAACCGACACAAAATTTTAGATTTTTAAATTTTTTTTAAAAAAAATTTTGCTCAACATAACAAAATTTTTGTAGTTTTAACAGATTTAATTTTACTATTCTTATCTAATATTTATTTGCCGTTTTTCCTGCAAAGTCATTTTAAACTGATTTTTAGTAGTTTTATACAAAATTTCAACTAGTTTAAATTTTAAATTTTATTTTACTTTTTTAACGTATTTTCTTTCTTTTTTAGGTAAGTGTAGTCAACCTCTAATATATTGTGAGAATGAATGTACGAAATTCCCATAGGAATTTCATTGGTAAGCTAAGTATAATTAATCCCTTTATCGGTTGAGCACTGACAAGAATTTTTTTAACTGATGCCAATTTAGAGCTTTTCGCGCTAGATTTTTCGCTTTTGTATAAGGTGGCGTAATCCTCCTATCAGAAAATGCTATACATAAGAAATACATAATAAAAAAAAAAAACATCGGAAGGTTATTTTTGCGCCACCTTATACTACCCAAAACTCTCATTGATTTCAGTTAGCGCTTATAGCAGGGATGTTAAAGTTGGTACAATTGTACTTTTTTTGGTACATTTTGACCTTCTAAAGTAGCGTGGTACTACCGCGACTCATTTGGTACAATTTAAAAATTTTTAATTTCTCCCCTTTTTGAATTTTTAGTATAGCAAACAAATTGTTATTGTGTCCTTTTTCATTGCATTTATTCGTTTTATGTAATGAGCTCTTAAAATATGTGCGACTATATCCGCCAGATTTGACGATTTATCATCATTTTAAGGATTTTGCAGAATAAAGTTGGCAATTTTTTTTTTTTAATATCGATTAAAAATTTACGATTTTTTACAAAATTTATCTGGCAGCTCTTACATATATTGACAATTGTTACAGCCAACTTCACTTTTATTTTGAATTTATTAAAATTCTGAAGAAGTGAAAATTGATATATAGATATGGCATCACTTACAACATATGGGAAAACAGTGAACATTAGAGTGAGGTGAGTTTCTAAAAATAGAACTGTTGTGTTGTTGGAGTTGTACTTCTGAGATTATGTATGCAAGAACAAAAACACCGTGTATTGAATAAAACTAGTTTTAATCACAACAAAACTCGACTCGAGCTCAGAGGGCTAAAGCGCTCTGTCTAACGTGTAGTGCGAGTGCATGTGGCATTAGAAATCAGTTTATCTATACCACGGTCAGTGATTGCACAGAAAAATTTCATATAGACGCAGTCGAACAAATAAAAACATAACAAATATTACATTATTCAAAAATTCAAAAAAACAGGGTCACTGACGAAGGTTCAATACCAGAAACTGCGCAGTCTGATTCAGAAAAAATTGAAAATTTGCAATGTAGTTATGATTTTTAGAAAATACACTCATTCTTCTCTACCACGCCTTTCACAATTAAATTAAATAAAATTGCATATTAATTATAGTATTAACTGCAATTGTCTGAAAAACACGTTCAAACTCAAACGAAAATTAAATTATTGTTAAAGAAATGAAAGAAAATCCCAAACAATCTTATATATTTTTAATTTATAACGAGTTCTCAACCTCCGTATATTTACAAAAATAAAGCAAATACTAGTATTTCGTTCTGGTTAAAGATCTTATCAGAACCCAATGTTTTAGAAAAGTTATAGCCTCCATAATAGGCAGAACTTTAACAAAAAACCGATTAATCATTAATTTTGCTCCATTCTTGTCTTCTTAGTAAAAATATTACTTGAGCCAGAGTAAAAACTAAAATTTTTTTAACTGAAGTCGTTAAAAAATTAAAACGTTTGTAGTTTTTGGTCGGTAGTAGCTAATTTTTAAAATGAACTGAATGTCAATATGTTTCCAGACATTTCTAGTCGTTGCTGGAATTTTATCCATTCCACACTGGTCTGCAAATGTGGAAAGAGTTTTTTTCTTTTCAAAATATAATAAAAACTAAGGAAAGAAACATACTACATTAGCCAACATTATCAAGTCTCATACAGACTAAGGATTGGTTAAGAGCGACAAATTTATGCTGCTATGATGTAGAAATTCCAAATAGTTTATTAACTAAACAAATAATTCTATGATTTGGTCTCATATATTCATAAGACTTTTTATGCCTTATTTTATTCATACATATAATGTATGTTATTGGAAGGTTTTGTTTTTTTTTTCCGTACAAGTGAATTTTTATGTATTTTTTTTGTTGTTTTAATAAATTTTAAAGAAATGGTACCGTCAAGGTCCAAAAAGTACAATTTTTTTTGGAGGTTGGTACAAAATTGAAAACCCCATTTAACATCCCTGGCTTATAGTGTATTTTTAGTAAAACGTGAAACTTGATACACCTCTAACTTATTTAAAAATTTTGAACTCCAGAAAGTCATACTTATTTTTGTTGAGTACAGATCATACGTCATACGTTGTCGATTTGACAAAAAATTAACTTCTAGGGTTAAGCAAAAATGTTACTTTTTCAAAAAATATTTAATTTTTATATATTTAGAAATAATTTTAAATTTTGATCAAAAACAATTTTTGTTTAAAATTTGTTTTGAAGAAATTAAAAACAAATAAGAATGTAAGATTAAGCGCTTTTTAACTGTTTTGTCCACTGGTGTCAGGCAATAGCTAAAATACTGTTATCGATTCAAAACCTTTTCAACTGACTATTCGTTATCTCTAAAATAGCGCTAAAAAAATAATTGAAAGATCGTTGCCGATATAACTGAAATACTCGTACTAATATCCTTAAAATACCGTTACCGAAATAATCTGACAAAATCACAAAAAAAAAAATTCGCTGTAAATAGATATATTTTCCTAATGTTTGATCATAAACTAGCCAGTCATTGGAATTCGGACAGGATAGGGCTAAAAATATCGGTATGCATGGATATTATAAATATCCTTAATATACCGATACCGAAATAACTAAAGTATCGTTATTCCTAAAATACCGTTACCGAAATAACTGAAATATCGTTACCGAAAAAATACCGTTACCACAAAAATACCGTTACCGGAATAAAAGAAAAGAGCGTTAATTTATTAAAAACCGCATGGTGATAACCGATTACCCCCATGTTTTCGTCGCATTCATTTTTTTTTTTTTTTAGAGCAGCAACACTTAGGAAATTCTTCCTATCGGAAAAGTGGAGAAAAATTAAGGGCTTCTAACATGACAACACTGTAATTGCGCTAGATGATTAGCTTAGACCAGTTGTTGCTCGCCACCTGATAGAGATTTGGCGATCTTATGGAAGCTTTAAGGTTCATATCCTTGATTCAATCGAACCCGGACCATCTGTGTAACAGTCCAACGCGCTAAACATTACACCACTAAAAAGTTTAAATTTTAATTCAATTTATTGTCGTTTTTTAACGGCCTGTTTTTTAAGGGCCTGACACCTCGTTTTGCCTCAGTTAAGTTGGTCTCACTAATTATAATGTTTCATCTTTTTAATAAAATTTGTTTTAATCAAGGGACCATTTTGGGTTGAAAAAATAGTTGAGCTAGTTGAGCCTAAGATTGAAGATTAGTTAAAGACGAAACTAGGAATATAATTCGCGCAACCTGTCCTTCTGTTTTTTTAATATATACGTTGCTTTTTAAAGTCCGATCGTAACATATCAGCTACATTTCTTTTTTAACCATTTCTGACTCCGACGTTCAAATTCCTAATGTAAAAGGTATTTTTAAACGAAAAGAAAATTTAAATTTATTGAAATTGAAATTGAAACACTAAAACAGGGTTCGTAGACTCCAATGTTATGCTCTGTTTTAAAAGATTAGGTCAAAATCAAGAGATATTTAATTTTTATGTTTACATTGTCTCAAGCGATTATATTTCGGACTCATTTCATTACAAATTTAGCTGCGACAACAGAATTTCGGATTCCTTTACAAAAACTGTGTACCTGAGTTAAAAAAATGTTTAAATAATATTTTGCTTTATCATCTTTAACTATATTATAATATGTGATTATATATGGAGTCATACATGGCCAAATCTTAGTATATGTTTCTTATGTGGTAACATATATAACGATATATTATTATATATTGACCTTTATAAAATTAGATATTAATCATATATGCTATACATAATAAGACATGATATTTCTATTGCCATATATAATAATGCATTCCCATATTTAACACAATATGTAATTATATATGGTGACATATAAGCTAAATAAATTAATATTTAATAATATATACTGTCTTATAAAAACATGTTTTTGTGTATTGTATAAGATATGCTTATGAATAATGCAATTCAAGATATAATTATATGTCATTAAGATTAACAATTTAGTTTGACATATGATTATATATGATCCAACTTCATTAATATTTTTTATGCTTATACGACATAATTATATATTGTTATATATAACCCCATACAAAATTATATATGCGCTGATGTTCAAATTATTTGTCTTTCATTTTTTTATATTCTTATTAAACAAAAATGATATATCTCATGGGATATGATTAAATCAAATTTAATCTAAAAATATCTCATTCTATCCACCAAAAATTACTTATCTTTTTGAATCTTATTGGATCCAAGTAGATCTAAATTAATCCCACGGGATATTTTGGGATCTATCAGGATCTTAAATTAGATATTTTTGGATCCCCCAACTTTGAGATCAATTTTGATCAGTAATGCCAGAATATATTTTGAAAATTCCCTACATTTGTTATAAAAATTCTCTCTTTTTCCCTACATACAAAAATTTGTTCCATACATTTTTCCCTATACCATAAATACATGGAATTTAACATAAATTACAATCAATTTTTTTTTTTTTTTTTTGCTTTATATGAAAATTTTAAATTAATTTCCCTGAACTAATTCTGATCCATAATTTCCATATTTTCTGGCGATTTAAATGTGAATATTAATTTATTCTAAAACATCATAAAATTGATAATGCAATTTTTGAAGTTAAATTTTTGTTTAATAAAAATATAACCATTTTTTTTAAACAAAAAATTTGCTAAAAATAAATTAAAAATAATTTTAAAAAAATAGTCTGGTTTTAACAAAATGTCGAATTTAGCAAGAAAAAAAAAATCCAAAAAAAAAATTTACCATACTCCCTAGGTTTCAATAGAAAGAAAAAACCTAATTTCTATGAAGTTTGTTATAATTTTTATTAAAAATAAAAATTATGTTTTTTTCGACCTTTAATTGTGCAATGAAAATGAAAATTATTCAAGTTCGAGGCCATACTCTATATTTCTTCATTAGGATATTGTCCTAACAAATAATCTATAGAGTTTTTGTTTTCAAATTTATTATTTGACCCTTTCAGGAATGTGTTGATAGATCTATTTCGGGAATTTTCTAGGTTCCCATCATTAATTTGTTCACATAACTATAAATAAATTTTCTAACTTAATGCGAATTACATGCCGGTGTAAATTCGATATTATAAAATTGAAGCTATACAATAACATTTGGTATGGCAACAACACCTTATATAATTATTTTTTGCTTTTTGAGATGGTAATGGAATAAGCAATTTTCGGCAGAATTTCAGTAATTAAAGTTATTGAATCGGTGGTTTTCGTGATTAAAATGTTTTTTTTTTTGTGTTATTCAATTTAAACCAAAGTTTAAAATATCACAAAAATGTTACTGACAATAAGCAAAATATTCAATAAACTTTGGTCTCCGTTTTAATAAAAAAAACTCATAAAATTTTAACACAATTATATATTTACCAAATAATGAAGTCGAATAAAACTTTTATACCGTATTCAATGGAACAGAAAAAAAACGAATAGCGAATAGTGATCGAATATTCGTGAAATTTCTACTAATATGCTTTATTAGGAAGTTCCCTAACTTATCAACAAATTTATTAAAGCAAAATTAAAGTTTCGTTTTCACACAGAATAGTTTTAGGTAAAGTTAATAATTTTTTGTTTTTTTCTTGTTTTTTGTATGAAAATCCAATTTTTTTTTAATTTACCTGCATGTGCTCGAAAATACAATTACTGTCCCTTTTTCCCTACAAGTTAAATTCTGGGAAAAAAATCCCTACAAAAGGGGAATTTCTCCTACAAATGGCATCACTGATTTTGATCTAACTTAATAAGGTAATATAGTTGAGGGATCTAATCGGATATTACTGGATACCCCAATTTTGAGATAAACTTGGATTAGAATAAATATAGATTTAATTTTGTATTTGAGATATAATTTTTTTTTGATCGGGTATTCACGACCAACGAGTTTGGTAGGTGCAAACGAACTATCCGTCGACTGGCAACAAAAACAATTTTTATCTCGAAACAATATCCTGTATGTAATCCGGATATCTCGATAATCCGTATTATGGCCTGCATTTTGTGGAATTACTAATTTAGAATGTAGAATTAAAAAAACATACTTCTTCTGCCATATTATCTAATTTTAGTAGCATCCAATCATTTAATTTTAAATTAAGTATTCTTTAAATAAGTTATCAAAAATTATGTGTCATTCTATTTTTGTTTTCAACACCTACACGTGTGAAATTCAATTTATAAACATAAAAATCGTACATACACTCAAAATAGTTTGTAGTTTAAAATAACTGAAAATTTAAATTAACATTAATGATAAATCACTTAAAAGCCGGTCTACTTACTTTTCATTTAAATCAAATGTTTCTTGTTATTTTTAAATATCGTTTAAATAACTAACAGGTCCATAACAACAAATGAAAATAGTAAGTTAAAATAAATGTTCAAATTTTAACTACCGATCAGTAAAAATAATAGTCAGTTATTTGAAATTATTTCAGTTTTTTGTTTTTTTTTTATACAAAATGTAACACATACACAATTGTGTAAACTTTTTCAATTTCTTACAATTTGAATTGAAATAATTTTGTATATCGTCAATTCCTTGAGAGGACGTTCGAAAAAGGTTATTTTTTGGTCTCCTGCCATTTGATTTTTTTAAAATTTTTCATACGTTTACTCTAGAATGTCTATTACTCACTAACACTTTTAGTTTCTTATTACAGTTTTTCAAAAATATGTTAAAAGTAGTGAACTTTGAAGAGCCATATTTTCCAAAGTGGATGCACTATTTCAAAGATTTGAAATTTGTCTACTTTACGATTTGTAATTGAAAAACAACAATTTTATTTTGCGAAATTGCATTCATAATAAAATTGCAATTTTTGATTGCACTTTTATCCATCCCGTTCGATTTTTAATAAAATGTAATTTTTGAAAAGTTTATAATTTTTTTTTAAAAATAACAACTTTGACTTTTTTGCTAACAGAATTCTATTTTAATAATTTTTTCAAAATTTTTATAATAATTTTTTCAAAAATAGCTTTCTACATTTTCCATATAAAAAGAGGATTGTTTAGTATTTTTAAGTTTTTTTTATAATTTTTAGTTGTATCAAAAAAATCATAAAATCACTGAACTTGGAGTAGCATTATCTTCTGAAATATATTTACTATTTCAATAATTAAAAAAGCGTCCGATAGCTATAAATGCCTACTTGACGATACAAAAATAATGTTTCCTTTTCAAAAATGCATATTAATTGCAAAGTTTTTTTTTTTTTAAATAGCATTTGCAAATAAAATGCATTTTAGAAAAAACCCGTGACTTTTGAACCGCAAATCATAGACTAGAAATGATTTTTAAATTACGAAAATAGTCAATATACTTTAGAAGATAATGTTCTTAAAAGTTCAGTGCTGCTATGATTTTAAATTATAAGAAACAAACTTTAAAAACCAATAAAAATATATTTGTATATGGAAAGATGTCGTAAGCTCTTATTAAAAAATGATTAAATATGGTTAGCATTCTGGTCCCAAAAAAGTCGAAGTTGTTATTAATTCCAAAAATTACAAGTTTTTCAAAAATTAGGAGGGATGCAAAATGCATTCAAAAATTGCATTGCATTATAAATACATTTTTGCAAAAAGTGGATGGTTTTTAATTACAAATCGTAAAGATGACATTTGAAGCTTTCATAAAAACGGCTTTAAAACAGCGAGTTTACAAAATTTGAAGAAACTGAGAACGGTAGTGACTAATAGACATAATAGAGCATACGGGTGCAAATTATAGAGGAATTTTAATGACCCCCGGTCAGATTTTGGACCAGCATCCATCATGGAGTGAACGATATAAACAAACAATTTTATTAAAAAAACAGACACGAATTTTTTGATTATTTTTTTTTTTAAAAAAGTAAATTAAATTTATAATAACTGTAACTAACGGAAACAAATAATTGACAATATTTCGTTTTTGTGGTTAAATTTCTATGAAACTTTAAATAAAACTGCAGCCACACGATCAAGATTTTCTGTTTGTCAAAATATGTAAAATTTGACAGCTGTGACGTAGGCTGCACGCAAGTTGAAAGCAATTTAAGAACTACAGTAAGGAAAAACAAAAACAACTTCAAAAGAATTGTAATCAGCTGTTTTCTTGAACGTAAATTGATACACTCCACTTGAAAGAGAAATCTGAAGTAAGTTCGTTTCAATTTTAGAAAGTGTGAGTGTATTGGTAAAAAAGTGTGAGTGTATTAAAACTTGATAGGCTAAACTTGATCGTGTAACCCTCAAGTAAATGGAACTAAAAACATGTGTGAATAAAAGTAAATTATTTTGAACAAAAGTTGAAAAAAATATTATTTATTCGAAAATAAATGCATGTGCTCTTATTTTTAACTCAACTGAAAACTTTGTTATTAAACTACAAACAGTGAACTACATAATATTCTGAGTGTAATCATGATCAAACATATTTTTGAATACAACGTGATTCTAAAATCTAACAAAACCGAACAATTTATCCATCAAAAATATTGAAATTATCTAATTTTCTCTTATACTAAACAATTATTGTTCAGTTGGTTGGACAATTTTTTTTTGTTTTTTTTTTATGGTATGGGTCTCTGACGATGTTGCAGGGAACGTGTATTAAATGAAGCATAAATGCACTTGAGAGAATATTGAAGTTTCACCAACACCACAATGTGAAAATAAAACGTATGAAAATAACGAAAACATCAACAGTGACACAAGCGAACAACAAATGTAATATAAATGTGGTAATATGATGGTGTAACAATAACGAAAAAAAAAAAAAATGAACAAAAACTCAACTATGGAAGTAAAAATTTTTTCGGCATAAATATCTTCTACTTAAATGCTATAAAAAAAAGAAGAATGAAATGAACCCCACCAACCTTTTTTATTTACGAAGGAGGAGAAGTTAGCTAAAGTGAATATACCCAGAAAAAAAAAATATATTGCCTGAACCGAATTGCTCGGACACCCCTCTGAAAATTTTAACAAATTTGCACTAGACTGAAACGATGGGGGAAACTTGGGACATGAAAAGAATCCAAGTTTGCTGAACACTAGCAGGTCACCTTCGGACAACTTCGGGTGATGAGAATTATCGCTGCGGTGTAAAATGTACTTTGCGTATGTCCTAGGCTAAGTGGCAGGATACACACTTTCCCGATGGAAATTCTGGATTATGTGCCGAGAAGAGTGGCTAAAGTTTGAATATAACACACCAATTTTTAGAAGCTAAATTCCTGAGAAAAATATCCAAACTGAAATCTGTCAGAGAGTCTATCTATCAACAGCCCATCACTCCTGAAATGTCACTTTTACTATACAAAGAAAAGATTAATTGAAATTGAATTCGGCTTCACTTCAGTCAGTTAGCCTGCCCTTCGTCTTTCAATGAAGAAGACAGCTATAGCTTTATTATGAGATTACAAAAATGTAAAGGATTATATTTTCAGTATTTTAGTATTTTTTCAGTAAATTCATTTGTACAGGGTTAAAATACTCAAGAAAACAAACCCTTGCCTATTTAGTGGACCCAGATTTGCCATATTTTTGAATTATTTGATACATAGGGGAGTATCAAAAAAAGCTCAGACACATCTCCGATAAAATTAAAAAGGCTTCAGGGCACCAGTAACTGTAGTCGAGTTTCAACTGAATTCCATATTTCTTATCTATCTTTATATCCCAAAGCCATTCCTTCCTTTTTCGCAAAAGGCAGCATTTACTTTCATTCGATCATAAACTAAGCTTTGATTGGGTTGGTGGAAAAAGGCAGATTATGAATGGTATACTCAATCGGAACCTTTTCTATAGTCATGAGAATATGGTCGATATTAATGCACTCAATTCCTAATGTTGTACAGGCGTAAGATCAGCACTGTTATCAGATCATTTGGGTGGTATTAATATGTTCATTCAGGAAACAGACTCGGTCGTGGCTACCGTATTTGTAGGCAATCGAATATTTCGGGTGCTTCGACCGATTTTTTCAGTTGTAATAACTATCATTTGATTGAAACAAAAAGTTGTGCCACGACAATAGAATTTCGATTGCCTCAGCAGAAAATAAATAGTACTGGCAAACCAAAGCTATTTTAGTAAAACCCCCCGTGTTAAAAACTACCAAAGGTACAACTACTACATACAATTTTGTTTGCACACATTTGTTTTTGCCAATATTGTTTTTACCAATATTACAAACAGTTGCAAGGTTTTTTTTCTCTTATTTTTTTATATTTCACACATTTTAATATGATATATATGTCGGAACTGTCTTCTATTTAACATATTTCTCACAATTAATTCAATTTAAGCTATTTTTAAAACACAAAGTTTTTTGAATTACCAACGTTATGCCAACGGTGGCAACGGTTCGCTCAAACCAACGGTTGGCCACTATTATCAATCAGCTAACAGGACAATACTCTCATGATTGTTAATCCCACGTTCTGCCAATACATAACCAACCCTCGCCGACGCTTTGCCAACACTGTGCCGATTGTATTTCTCTGCCTGGATATCGAATAATTCGGCATCTATAACCGAATCATTGGATTGACTACAAATGCAAAGTTGCTTCAACCGAGTCAGACATCGGGTATTCTTACTGTTCTGGACATCATAAATCAGTGTGATATCCGCTAGAACAATCACGTTTTGCAAGTGTCAAAAGAATCATTAGACGTTTATCGGAATCATTTGACGTTTATCTTTCCAAGTATTTTTTAGAGTTTCTGTGAAGGGCGTCGCCGCTTATAAATGACAGTAGGATATTTTGGGTATCTAGAGGCAATGATTATAAATCTTTTTATTGGAAACATGTTTGTTGAGCCAATTTAATTTGATTTTGTGTATAAAATTTAAGGAAAAAGCCGAAGTTTAGCTATAAAGTTAAAAGTTCGGCCGCCAAACTATTTTCGATTTGGTCGAACTTTTGAAGGCCGAACAGTGAATTTATTGCTTAACTACAGACTTTTCTTCAAATTTGTCCAGCTATATTTAATCACTGAAGTACCGTTGGAATGTGGGTTGTGTGAAACTGTTCTATCGATATTTTCATGGGGATTATTCTGTTGTAATTATTCCTAGAACCTGTGTTTTTATATGTAGTCGATTTCCCAGTCGATCGCACATCGTATTACAGAGAAAATTCTTTCGTCAGTCCTACTAGTCCTAAGTGGAATAAATTCCTGCATAATTCTAATAATGATGAAACACAGAAATTCAAATTAAATCACAAACACTATTTCCTCTTTTTTCCTTTCCATAATCTATTTTCCTTATATCAAAACAATGCACTGCATAAGTGGTGGCCATCTCCTCAACATTGGGCTAAAGTAAAAAAAAAATTAATTCAAAAACCATGCCTTATTTCAGAAACAATGCAGGCTCAATTCTGTTTTACTCAACCGGACAATTCTGCTTCCAAGCAATATTTTCTACTGGATACTTACGTGTCAGTTTTATTTCATCACCCAAAAAAAGCCAACGCTTTATTGGTCGGGCAAATTCCTATATTGAACCAATCTTGGTGTTACGATTCCATGAGAGTTTAAATTTAAGAACAGAAACCCACATAGCTGAGCTTCAGTTTTATACGGGTTAAATAAACCTTTTCATAAAAATCAATATATAGTTCAAAATTTATAAAGTATTCATGGAATAGTTACACTTCGTTGAATCCAGTGGTAAACTCCGTCTGTTTTTAAAAATTTGGCCAAACTCAAGCGGGTTTGAATTATATTTTAAGGAAATAGCGCCTGAAAATGGATGGCCATCGATGTTAGAGTTGAGTCTTGACAAATAAACAATAAATAAAGTAATTTAAAATCGGATGTCGATGCCTTTCTTTAAAATATAATCAAAAATCGCTTGAGAGACAATATAACTTAAAAATAAAATACCTTTTTATTTTGACCTAGTCTTTTAAAACAAACAGTCTTTTAAAACAGTCTTTTATTCCACTGGATTCTACGACACAAAATAAGGTTAACGTGTCCAGTCGTTATAGTGTGTTATTTCGTTAAAGTTTTACTAACAAAGCACTCACAAATATTTTGGAAATAGTTCAGCCATTTCTTACTGGCTGGTCGGTTTGCTGTAAAACTTCATACAGTATTATTTCTTAGATTTCTTTTTTCGATTTTAGCTGGAATCCGAGCCATTGCATTTTTAATAATTTCCGCTGCACAGTGGGATATATCACAACATTTTAGGAAATAATTCGTCCATTTCTTACATTGGAACATGCATAAGCGACGTGATATTTTGTGATTTTAAACCTTCCAAACATCCCGGGGGCGGCAATATGACCGCCCAAACTAACGAACTTTTTGCATATACAATTTTCAGTGCTTGACATTTTTTTTTGTTTCTAAGCCGATTTATAATCTACTAGTAGAGACTAACAATCATTCCTGCTAGGATACCTTCACCCTGAGCTCTCTGCAGCATTTACTAATAAAGTAAAAAGAACAAGAGCAATAAGATCAACAAGGCAAAACAACACATACACGTTAAATACAAGAGATCTTTGATAAAAATATGAAGGGGGAAATAAGTGTATTTATATGTTAATATACTCCTCGTTCATATTTCTTTCTTTCAGTTTTACTTAAGTTCCCCTCCAAAAAAGAAATAAGAGAAAAGCCAGTCAGAATAAATGAATGAAATTGCCTACTTGAAAAGTTAATAAAGTTCAATTGAATTTTAAATTTTAACTTTCAAGAGACAAACATTAACATCGAACAAAAAGAAGTCAAAAACTTTATGATCTCACTTTAACAAAAGGTCATTTAAATAATTTCATTAAAAAAAAACACGAAAACAATTTGTACATTTTTTTTGTAATTTTAACATGTATAAATTAAACAAAAAAATCTTGAATTCAGAGTTCAACTCAAACAAATGTTGAAAAACAATTAAATATGACAACAAACATAAAGAAAAATCGCTGTAATGCAGGAAATCGTCTTCATGTTGTTTTGATCAATTTCAAGACAAACAATTCATCAACATAAAAGGAAAACTTCATTAATTTTCTTAAAGTAGAATGAGCATCAGAGCAGAGAAATATGCTTTCTTAAACTGAAATTTCAATTCTTCAAAACAGAAAAAAACTGGTTTCTAACCTCTTTTGTAATATAAATTTAATGGCACCCAACGTGAGGCCATATTTTGGTATGAGCTTTTATTTCTCTAAGCCTAATTTTCACAATATCTCGTTAGCTACTAACTGGGAAATGTTCAATTTAACTGTTCGTTAAATATTAACTGGATATTTAAAAATCGGGCCTAAATCTACCACATAAAGACGAGATCTGATTTATGATATATTAAACACTAGACGAGATCTGACTTATGAGATATTGAAACCAAGACATTGATTCGTGGCGGATCAATAAGTCCATAACTTTTCGAACTGCTCTTGTTGTGTTTAACAGGTGTTCAAATCATAATCGTGGATTTTTGTAAAAATGGGAAAAAGTCAATTTCGAGTGCTCATAAAAGATTATTTTTTGCGAAAAAACATGCCACTCGAACCAAAGAAAAGCTTGATAAGTAAAGGGTGTTTTTTTACAGGTATAAAACTTTAAGTTGGCAACACTTTTTTAACTGGCAGACATTTTGTCAGCTGTGAATAGACTGACAGCCTGAACAACGCTTCCAAATTTTGCAAATTTATTTTGAAAATCATGGTTCTGTTCGCGTAAAGTTGACGGTCAACATAATCGGCCATCAGAGCAATTAATTCGATTAACTATGGAACGTTTTTGCACCACGTTTACTCTAAATGATAATACGAGTATGCATCCACAGAGGCGTAGTACAGTGCGTACAGAAGAAGTCATTGCTGCTATAGAGCGTAGGGTAGAGAAAGACTCCAATCAGTCTATTAGCCATCGTGCACATAAATTGGATACGTGTCCATCCACTTAATTTAAGATTTTGCGGAAAGATCTTGGTTTGCGTGCTTACAAAATCCAACTTGTGCAACAATTGAAGCCACACGATCACCTAACAAGGCGTAGATTTGGTGAAGGGGCCCAAAACGTTTGGTAACCGCATAGTTTTACGTTTCGGACCCGTGAATTGGCCTCCAAGATATCTGAAGTCGCTAGTCTACGCCGATAATAATTGACCACTTGGAGGACAACGTTCGCCGCGTTATTGCCAATATACGGCCACAAATTTTGGAAAAAGTCATAAAATTTGACCTCCAGATTAGACTACGAAAGAGCCAGTTGTGGCGGTCATATGCCAGAAGTCATATTTAAATTATAATGCCAGAAGATTATCTTTCGAATAAAGTAAATTTCATATCAATTTAAAAATTTCATGTTTGTTTTATTCCATTTAAAAGTTATATACCTCTATAAAAAACACCCTTTACAATAGTTTGCCGTTCGGAGAGTGAAAGTGAGTGAGATTGTTGATACCATAGGTATTTCAATGGCGCTGTGGTTTTGATTTTAAATGATTTTTGCTCTGAATTGAACATAAACGCAATCGCGTGACAATTTCAAAGGATTGTTTGGAGTTATTTAACCGCAATTCTAATGAGTTTTTGCGGCGTTTTGTAACTGTGTATGCAACATGGATCCATAACAACACACCGGAGACCAATTAGCAATCAAAACATTGGATTTCTCCGGGTGAACCGGCTCCGAAAAAAGCCAATGTAGGTTTGTCGACCAACAAGGTCATAGCGACAGTTTTTTTGGGATACACCCGTCATACTCCACATCGATTACCTATTAAAGGGAAAAACAATAAACGGCTAATATTATTCCAACTTAACCTATGCCAATTTAGTAGTTGTACCATTTTAAAAGCTTTTTTTGAAAAAGTATTTTTATTTATAACACTATAAATTATTAATTTAGATTTTGTGGAGAGCCAACGGACCGCGATCTTCTATTTGGTGTAATTTATGCTTGGTAAATCCCAATCATGATTTAGACAACATTCGTGTAAATTTTTTTTCAACGCTTTTAATTTGTTCTTCAATTGTTCAGTGCATTTGGCTTCCCAACCATTTTCATGCTTTTTCAAGTTATCAATAAGAACCGATCTACTATTGTCACATTAAACAGTTGAGTTTACTGAAAATACGAGTTCCACATCTGTAGATGTAACTGCAGCATATTTGAAAGCATGTTATTCCGAAGCTGATTAGTTTTCAATGTATGAATCCTTTTCGTTCTTATTAGAAAATATATATATTTTTTTTAGTCAAAGTTTGTAGGCCACTATTTCGATTAAAATTTTTATTAAATTTTTCAATAATTTCTTCATCTTTAATCTTTTTCTTATCGCAATCTATAACATCTAAACTTTCATTTATAGAGAGTCCTTTTGTTTCCAAATTGGTAATTCTTAAACAAAGACATTCGAAATTAATTTTTATATAAGTTAAATCAGATTTTATTCCAGGTTTTTGAAATATCAATTTTGCGTTGCCTATAGACTGTCTGTATCATCGCCACTGAGTATATTTAATACGTCACAAAATTCAACAACAATTTGTTCAGCTCATCCCAGGTTTACTTAAATTTGGATACATTGATTGTAATAAATTTAGGCGAGATGGATCCTAAAAAGATATCAAGATTATAAATTAGATAACACGACACTTATGCCGAGGTTTTAGGATGTAGATTATCTTTAATCTAAAAATTGCATTTTTAGAAAATAATTTTAAAAATGGTAAATGCTGCAGTTGTTTCAAATCCAAAAAAAAACTTGTCCTAATAATTATTAGCAATATTAACTATAATTGAATATAAGACAATTTAAATAAATATATTTTGCTATATAAATATTTTTAAAACAAAAAAGCTATTATATACAAATATTTATGCTTCCACAGTTTTTTATTATTTTAGTATTTTAAATTTTTAATTTAATGAACCTAAAAAAAAAATATTTACTTTACTTTTCCAACTGGAAACTTTTTTATTTCAACTTTTGCAACTACATCTTTTAATATGTGCCCACATATTATACCAAAAGTATGAGGGGTCAACTTCGAAAGCTATGCTGCCGTATAAAATTTCTGAAAGATCGCGAATATATAGTAAAGTATGATTTTTTAAGAGCTTTCAGCTTTGATTTAAAAAAAAAACACAAAATTTAGATAAATGTATGAAATCTTTACTTGAGTCGATAGAACGATCTATATAATTCAATGTTTGAAGACGATTTCATGTAAATGTTGGCCGGTTCAAATGGTTCATTCGCTGGGTCCAATTTTGGCATACTCTATCCAACATATCGGCCGGTACCTCACGAATAAAATCTTCAATATTGGCTTCCTGGGCGTCAACCGTTCGGGGCTTGTCCCTATAGACATGAGCATTAACATATACCCACAAACAATAGACTAAAGGCTTTAAATCCCACGATCTAGGCTGCCAATTGACCGGCCCCAAACGTGAAATAAACTGTTCACCGAACTCGCCTCTCATTTGGGCGATTGTTTCGGGTGCTGTGGAGCATGTGGCACCGTCTTGTTGAAACCACATGTCACCCAAGTCCAGCTCTTCCATTTTTTGCAAAAAAATTTTATAATCCTCGCACTATAGCGCTCGCCATTCACAGTAACGTTCCTAACTTCATCGTCTTTGAAAAACTACGGTCCAATGATGTCACCGGCCCATATTGAACAAAAAACAGTGATTTTTTCGGAATGCATTGGCAGTTCTTGCAATGCTTCTGGCTGCTCTTCACACCAAATACGGCAATTTAGCTTGTTCACCTATGCATTCACCAGAAATGAGCTTCGTCGCTGAACACAATTTTCCGATAAAAAAGTGGATCTTCATCCAACTTTGCCAGCGCCTATTCACCAAAAAATTAGCCGTTGTGGTAGGTCGTGTGGCTTCAATTCTTGCACTAGCTGTATTTTAAAAGGTTTTACATCCAAATTCTTCCGCAAAAATTTCCACGTAGTGGAGTAACAGAGGCCTAATTGCTGCGAACGCCGCCGAATCGATAATTCATGGTCATCTACAACACTGGCGGATACAGCCGCGATATTTTCCTCTGTACGCACATGCGTGTTGTTGGTTTAATGTCGAATACTGTAAATTTGGTGCGAAATTTAGTCACAAAATTCCAAATAGCTGCCTCAAAAGGTCGCCCAAACTGACCATAAATTGGAAGAAGTGCACGATGCACTTTCTTAACCGAGCATGAATTTTGATAATAAAATTCAATAATCTGCAAGCGTTGTTCGTGTGTAAGTCGATTAATGGTTAAATTATAGACCAAACTGAACATGTTCAACATTAACATTTTACACGAAAACAGCTGAGCTGCCAAAAACAGTGTTGTCAAAAAGAAAGTTGCTAAAAAATCGCCCTTTATGACTATATAAATTTATACATTGAAACATTTAATTGTATAAAACTATATCTGAATATACATAAACTTTTTTACTTGGGAATATAAGAATTTATTGACATGCATTTTGAAAAAAAAACATGCCGACTTAGCAGTTATTCATATTTGGTTTTTGTCCATTTACTTAGTTGGCATAGGTTATGTTGAAAAATAAAAAAAACTCGTTCTACTAAAAAACTGTGTTTCATTCACAAAATCACAGACAATTCAAACCTTATTTGTTATAAGAGTCTCCTAGTTCCGTTGCCGCAGATCTACTCCCTAAAATATCGAGTGTGTGCAGGGGAATTATATGAAGTCCTTTTGAATATTAGTTAAGGGATAGTTATAAAAACTAAATGGCGCCCAACGTAACTCAAAGTAATGTGCATTTATTGTTCCCGGAATGGCTTGATAGTTACCCAAATATTTCGAAAAATAATTTAATTCTTTAAAACCCCTACAAAGCTGCCATTATCTTCTCTGACATTCAGTTGTAATATCATTCATAGATGTAATATCTAAACATTCATTTAAAAATAAACTTTTTCTTTTACTACTTTTTTGTACACGGTACTCTGATTTCATTATGGAGGGGGGATCATACATTTTTATTCAAGTGGTTGGACTTGTTTGTAATGATATTTCTGTTGTATGTTTGTTGTGTTTGTTACCTTACTGATTTTCTCTATACTTTGCAAACAGTAAGAGATCATTTCCATCTTCATTCGTTGTGTCTAATGGAGAAATATCTATCACATTTGTGTCGAATTTGTTATCAAGTGACCTACATATATTTGGATGGTTTTGTTTTTGAGTTTTTTTTTTTATCATACTCCAAAAATACTGCGTAGCTGGTAAGGTAAAGTTTTTTTTTTAGGTTTTATTTTCCAAGGTAATCTTGTAAAACTTTATCTAATCTTTCTGTGTTTTGGTCGAAAAAGGGGAGAAAGCAAGTAATTAAAATATGTAGTTTTTTTTTTTTTTTTGGTGATCTAGGGTAGAAGTGGGAGCTTTCGCCAGTGGTGCACAAACACCACCCACTATTATCTTAAAATTTAAGAGAGATATTAAAAAAGCTTAAATGACAATTTGTTCAGTTTTTGATCAAGTTTTATATCTCCAAGTTTATGGAGTTTACTATACAGGTAGTGACGGACAGACGCAGTTTTGAGTTTTTAGAGGGGTTAAAAAAATATATAAAAAAAGTATATTCTTTGATACCTTTTTTAATTTATGTATTAAAAAATATATCTGTTAGTATGATGTTCTGTTGAATTCAATTAAAAATATTCCGATGAGGTTTTTGCAAGAAGTTTTGGAGAAGTGTAAAAAAGTAATGGATTTGTTGGAGTGGTTGCCCCTAGGTCTACATTCACCATCCTGCAGTCATAGCAGTTCCTTTGAAAATATTTGATTCACAAATAGTAAACGCTGGACAAAGACAATAAATACAGTGAAACCTACCACTAACAGACACTCCTTCACATCTGCTTAATGAACAATTTTGGAGCAAGGTAATCATCAAATCAAACTTAGATTAAAATGATCTCCCATTTCCGCTGTAATTCCTAAACTAATGTAGACTCGTAATTATAACGTCCAATTATAATGGTTTGTTATAATTTTTATTAAAAATAAAAATTATGTTTTTTTCGACCTTTAATTGTGCAATGAAAATGAAAATATCCTAATGAAGAAATATAGAGTATGGCCTCGAACTTGAATAATTTTCATTTTCATTGCACAATTAAAGGTCGAAAAAAACATAATTTTTATTTTTAATAAAAATTATAACAAACTTGTATAAAAGGCAGAGAACCGCCAAGTTTACTTCCCCTGTTTTGCTTACAAACTAAACAAAATATAAAAAGGAGAGAGAAACAAAAAAAAACGTGTATTGAATATCCACCAGAGGTGGATCTTGCACATCAAACAAGTTTTCAATTTATTTTTTGATCAATGGTTATAATCTTTAACTTCAAACTCATATGTCTATTAGTTCTCATGTAGTGAGTAAACTAGTTCATATGTATGTTTGATGTTTGGCATGGGATTGTTACCGCTTTCAAAACGTGTTCTGATGATGGGAACCTAGAAAATTCCCGAAATAGATCTATTAACACATTCCTGAAAGGGTCAAATAATAAATTTGAAAACAAAAAACTCTATAGATTATTTGTTAGGACAATATCCTAATGAAGAAATATAGAGTATGGCCTCGAACTTGAATAATTTTCATTTTCATTGTCCAATTATAATGTTCAAAATCATCATAAAAACTACCACTTCAAAAGTAAATCCAATTGTGCCCCACCATGTGCGGCAGTTGAGTCGTTTTAGATTGCTCTGAAAAGCATTAAAACTGTTATATAAGGTACAGGAATAATGGGAATTTTATGCGTAAATGTTAAGATTAAAAATAATTTTTCGAAAGAGTTTATCGTTTTTGTAAAGACAGCTCTTCAAACAAAAAAAAAAGTGGCGAATGGTCCCAGTCTACCCTACTTGAGATTTTTTTTTTCATATTGTAAGAGTACAATTAAAAAGATATTAGAATTGTGAAATTTTTATGGTTAATATCCGGAACTAAATGAGATAAAGAAACATTTCATAGCTTCATAAACACAGAAAAATAAAGTGCCAACCGAATTGATAAATGCATTTTGGTGGCTACAACCTATAGATTCGATTAATGCAACCATATTCAAATGTGATTCCGCAATATTTTGGGTGTTGCAACTGAAATTCAGTTGTGTTAACCGAATTTGGTTGTGAAAATAAATATTCAGTTGTATCAACTGATTTCGGTAGTAGTAACCGAATTTTAGTTGTCTAATAGCTAAATTTTTCTCTGTTGGTATATCTAATGAATTTATAAAAAACTAATTTATTTGGAGTATATTTTCTGAATTTTTTTAAACAATTTTTACATCCTACAGACAAGCCTAATGGCTTCGTAGAATTTTAATTAATTAAAAATGTATATCGACCATTCCACCGAAGACCCGCCAAAAAATTACATTTTTTGACCTTGGGTCTTTCGATTTGAAATAAATTGTGAATATAGTAGCTCTATGGAAACACTTAAAGATTGGCGTTTTTAGTTTTTAAAATTTCTCTAAATGCACGCTTTTATGCGCGATTTAGTTTTATTGAAAAATGAGATATATGCAAAATGCAATTCATTTGCATATATTGCAATTCATTTTTTCCACCGTCAAAAAGAAATGCATTTTTTTTTGAAGATTTTTTTTTAATGCACTTTTCACCAAATTCGGTACTCTCGATTTGAAAAAATGCATACTTGCGAAATTTGGGATTTTTACTATAAAAAAACACTTTAGTTTTTTTTTTTTTTGGGCCCGGGGTTTATATATTATTTATTAATTACCGAAAAAAAGCTTGCATCTTATTTCCGTACAAAAAACAAAAACTTTATTTATTTCTTTTTTTATTTTTCAAAATTTAAAAATGTAGTGTTAAAGCGCCGTTGAATTTTCTCTCTTATAAAAACTATACATTTATTTATTTACTTAAAAGATAAACAAATTAACTTAAATATTATGTTTTAAAAATTAAATTAAATTTTAAACATTCCAAACCCATGGTTTTTCTATAAAAAATCTGATATTCAATAGCAAACGTCAGCTTGAAAGGGTTAAAAGTAAAGGTTTAGTAAATTCTTTTATATTTCACGTGCTAAAAAAAACTAAAAAAATAAATGTATAGTTTTTTGAATAGACGTTTAAAGGGGCGCATTAACAGTACGAGGGCGTATCAATAAGTCCGTGACTTTTCGAACTTCCCTCGTAGTTATATGAAATGCAACACTGCTCTCATCAAGTACCACCTGTTAATAGTCTACTGTCAAATATTGGGCAAGTTCCGTCATTTACTTTGCGTTTAACAGCTGTTCAAAACATTCCACATCGTGGATTTTTTTAAAAATGCAAAAAAAAAGTGAATTTCGAGTGCTCTGCACCATCGATTTCAATGGTAAACAAGGATTTTACTGACATTCCTTGTGCAGCAGTCTAAACAATGGGTTTCTCCAGGCTCCGGCTCCGAAGAAGGCCAAGGTAAGTTTGTCGGCCAATAATGTGATAATGTAATGTAATAATCCACATCGATTACCTTCAAAAGGGAAAAACAATAAACGGCGAATATTATGCCATCTTATTGGACCGATTTAACGAGGATCAAAAAAAAAACGAACCCATATGGCCAAGAAAAAAGTTCTTTTATCAAGATAATGCACGGTTGCATACGTGTGCAGTCTCAATGGCAAAATTCCATGAATTGGGCTACGAATTGGTACCTCATCCGCCATATTCTCCGGATATAGCCCCTAGTGAATATTTCCTATTATCAAACCCAAAGAAATGGCTCGATGGAAAGAGATTTAGCTCTAACGATGAAATTATTGACAAATGCCTATTTTATGGACCTCGAAAAATTCTATTTTTTTGAAGGGATACAAAAATTGGAGAAACGTTGTATTGAGCTAAAAGGAGATTATGTTGAAAAATAATTTTTTTTTTGCTAAAAAACTGTGTTTCATTCAAAAAGTCACGGACTTATTTATCCGCACTCGTACATTTAAAAATTTTAGTCTAATAAATCTGAAAAATAAAAAATAAGAAATTGTAGTATTTTTCTATGTAAAAACACTATAAGCTTTTTATCAAAAAATCATTAAAAATAGTTAAACCCCGTAACCCTAAAAAGTGGAAGTTTACCTTTTTGGCAAAAATCACATATTTTACAAATAAATCGAGGCACAGTGGGATATATCATTAAATTGTTGTAAGTAATTCAGACATTTCTTACTTAGTAGTCCGATTGCGGTAAAATTTGGAACAGGCATAAGTGATGTAATATCGAGCTTAATTTTTTCACCTTCCAGACCTCCGGGGGCGGCAATATGACCACTTAAAATAGGGAACTTTCTAGTGATTCTAATCCGATTTTCTAAACATATTTGTAATCTCTTAGTAACAAAACACATGATTACATATGTTGGTTATCTCTAATAGTTCTCGAGATATGTTCATTTGAAAATGTAAACATTTTATATTTGGTCAGACTCAGTTCCAGTTTTTTGCGAATATCGGAACGAAATCTGGGCAAATTTCTTTTATAAAATATTGGTCATTAAAATAAATAAATTATTGATTAAATAATTATTGCAATATTTTTTCCACTCAAAAACTACATTCGTTTAAAATACAAATTAAAAAAAATTATAAATTTTTCTATTTTTTACCTAAAGTAAACGTCTCTGGTTTTAAAACTATACAATTCATTTTTAAGATTTGTTCTGTACGTGAAATATAAAAGAATTTACTAAAATATTCCGTTTTAATAAATTATATGTTTGAGCTTTTCATGCCCACGTATGCTATCGAATATCAAATTTTTTATAGAAAGCAACAATGGGTTGGTATTGTTAAAAATTTAATTTTTAAAACATAATATGTTTATCCTTCAAGTACAGAAAAAATCGTAAAAAATAAATGTATAGTGTTTAAAAGCGAGCCATTTTAACGGCGCCTTAACACTACATTTTTAAATTTAACCTTTTTAATTTTGAGAAATAAAAAATTATATTTAGAAATGTTGAGGTTAAGAAGAAGAATAAACGTTTTTCTCTAAAAATTATAAACACTATTAATTTTTAAATCAGACTAGACTAGTCTATGAATCTTTTTTATGGACAAGGCGTCATCAGTGATTTTTCATTTTTTTAAATTGTATTATTATTTGCGTTTTATAATTGTCAGATTGTCTATATGATAAATTATTCAACAACCTGCGGCTGTAAGAATCAAACCTGCGCTCTTCTTCTTACATTACAAACGTAACAATACCAAAACATGACCGTTTAGCGATCACACCCATGTATGGCCTCGAATGTAATGCAGCTAAATTGCAGTTTTATTTCCTATTAGCTTTTCTGTTATTGTATATTACTCAGAAGTTACCAACACTAACAACACAAATATTCTATTTTTAGAATTTTGTTTATTTTTCTAATCTCCTCCGTCTCTATTTCACAATGTTAGCAGATTGACGTATGGTTTTTACATTCAGTGTTGACAACTTTTGCGTTTTAAGTTGAGACATCGCAACAGGGCAAATATAATGTAGTTTAGTACATTATAGTTTTTCTATGGAAACATGATTTAAGCTTTTTTTTTTTTTCAATAATTCATTAATAATATATAAACCCCGGGACCCAAAAAAAAAAAACGATTGTGTTGGTTTAGAGTAGAAATCCTATATTTTGCAAAAATGCATCTTTTTCCAAATCGAGAGTTTCCAAATTTGTGAAAAGTACATTTTAAAAACAAATTACATAAAAAATGCATTTCTTTTTGACGCTGAAAAAACTTGCATTTCGCTAGAGTATCATACAAATGCAATTTAAATGGTGATGATCCCATGAATATTAAAAAAAAACACGAATATTCAAACTTAAATGCTTTTTGCATATTTCTCATTTTTCAATGAAATTAAATCGCTCATGAGACCTTGGATTTTTCTAAATTTGAAAAGCTAAAAACGGCAATCTTTAATAGAGTTTCTGAATGCAAAATTTAATTTAAATCGAAAGACCGAAGGTCAGAAAATGCTCTTTTTTGGTCGGTCTTTGGTGGAATATACGATATATGTTGACTAGAAACCGTTTATAATAAACTAAAATAAGATTTAAGCTTGTAAAAAATGTTCTTCCTAAGTCCAAGGAGATACATAATTCAAATAGGATTACCTCTAAAGGGCATTGTCTTGACTTGAAAACATGACGACGGATTTTTATGAGATTTGCCAGAAATATTATATTTAAGTTTGATCAATATATATTAAAGACAAGGTGCGTTGTCGCCCAATTTCGCTTTTTTATAAAAACGAAAATCGTTATATCTTAACCCTCTAACTGGCAAACGATGTTTTGCAACGAAATTCATACAATGTGCTCCTCTCGCAAAACAAATAATAAGATCTTCAACAAAATTGTTTATCGTTGCCTAATTAACGCGACATGAGCCAAAATATTTAAGGGTGCGTTTTGAAAACTGAAGCATATTAAAGATAAGTTTTGAACAACAATTATTTCTCTTACCAAGATATAACCACACTCCAAAAACTATTTTTTTCTGCTCCTATTTAAGAAGATATCACGATTTTCGCTTTTTGGAAAAAGCGAAATTAGGCGAAAAAGTATCTAAACTTTAATTTACAGTGTTCAAACTTCAACGCTTTGCTATTAATACTTAATGTCTTCTTTCTGCAAAATTTCATAAAATTCCGTCCATTAGTTTATAAGTTAATCCTGTGAGTCCTTGGTGTAAAGTAAGGACTTATTATTAAAGATAAAGCTTGAATCTTACTTATATTTAGAGTTTTTAGTCAACTTAAATTGTTTTTTTTAGTTTTTTGAAAACTATTTTATTTTTTAAATAATTAGTTTTTGAAATTTTACGAAATTTTGATTTTGAAGCTTTCTCGCTTCCAAACCGTGGACGGCACACGAAAA
Organism: Delia radicum; assembly: GCA_021234595.1. NCBI lineage: Eukaryota > Metazoa > Arthropoda > Insecta > Diptera > Anthomyiidae > Delia > Delia radicum. The sequence continues at coordinate 82,056,148 of CM037853.1, read as the reverse complement.
TTTTTTTCGCAAAATATTTAGCAAATTTAGTTTTCTTTCGGAATATATTAATTTCTAAGTATTAAACGCTTATTTGACGCATTTGTGGTAACTTTTATGAAGACTGCCCTGAGGCAGCCTTACCCGTTTGAGGGTTAAGTATGAACACAAAAAATGCAAGATTTTAACTGTTGTTATATCTTGGTAAGAGGAATAATTTATGCCTAAACTTATTCATTTTTATGGATTAGTTTTTGAGATTCGGTCTGAATCTATTTTGATCCATATCGCTTAAAGTAGGTAACGTAAAAAAATTTTTAAAAAAAAAAACATTTTGTTTATTTTTTGTTGCGAGCACTTGGTATAAATTTTATTGCAGAAATGCTTAGGTCGGTTAAAGGGTTAATACTGTCAGTTTTTTTTTTCTCTAAGTTTTAGTAGCTTTTTCTGCTATTTTTACTTCTGTGACTATGGCATTATTCCGACAAATTCGTTTCTTTATTTAGTTAAAACCATAACGAAGCAACAAATCCATTAACTTCTTTAATCCACCATATTTAATTAAGAAAATGTATGCAAAATCTTGTCATAATCATTTTATGCTTTAAATACACTCAAGAAAAAATATCTATAAAGTCAGCAACATTTTTACTGGAAGTATGCTTGCAGGAATATTGCTAAAATTAGCAACAAATTTGGAAATTCAGCAAACATTTTGCTAAATTTAGCAACTTTTTTTTTGCTGATATTTGCAATTTTTCTGCAAAAATGTTGCTGACTTTACTGACTTTTTTGTTAAGTGTAGAAATGAGAAATAAATCTAATTAAGTAGCCACCATAATTGAAATGATTACAATGGCTACTTAACCGCACTCAATTTGGTACAAAAGAAAATTAAATATTGTACAATATAAACAAAAAAAAAATTTAACAAAAACCGTACAATATGCTTTAAATAGGCAGCCAACAATACAATTCAATGATGTATTATTATGACTTTATGTTGTATTTATTGTATAACTTGCAAACATTTGGATGGAAAATATGGATGGGTTAATGAATAGTCAAGTCAAGTCGTTGTAGTTCGTTTGTGTAATATGGAGCATTAAAAACTCAATTAATATTTCATAATACTTTTTAGTTTTACAATAATGGCAGTATGCATGTACAATAGGGTTATAACTTTTTTTGGCGACATCATCCAGTTCCAAAATCATGTAGGGCATGTACGAAAACTAAGAACTGCGATTTCACTTTTTCGCGATAGTGAATAAAGTTCACGTACCAAATGCACTGAAGTTTTGTATATACACACAGAGAAAAATTTAGCTATTTGCCAACTGAAATTCGGGTACTACGACTCAAACTAAGTTAATACGAATTTCAGACGGTTGGCACAACTTAACATTAATTTTCACAACAAAGTTCGGTTAATTTAACTAAATTTTAGTTGCAACACCCAAAATATTCAGAAATCTAAAGTAAATATAGTTGTACTGACTGAATTTACACACTTTTTAATTCGGTTGGCACTTTATTGCCCTGTATGTACGATTTTTTTTTTATTAAAGAAAGTGATATTTTACTCAAAATAAGTTATTTTTTGTCTTTATCTTATATAAATGTATTTACGAAATCGTTACCCCCATTTTGATACGAAAGTTTGACCAATTCGCGATATTATTGTATTTTTTAAATAAAAAAAAATCATATATACAGGGTAGCAGATTTATGTTTTCAAAGTTAAATAAAAAACGTAATAATTGACACAAAGATTTATTAAGAGCATTGAACGATAGAATGGAAATGCGGATTTTATTTTTTAAAGAGTATGTCATCGCCGAATACCGAACTTTAAACAAAATTGTCGACGAGCAATTACAATTAAGAATCAGTACTCTTAAAAAATGTCTCCACAGCGAACGCGCGATGCTCACTCGACCACTGCTACATCGTGACTGAAAAATCAGCACAATCGATAATTCCAACGGCGCCACCCTCCCTCCGCACCGTTTATTACTTTTTGAAATATACGTATTTAATAATATAAATTTGCCACCAGACACCCTGTACAAAACTTCAATTCATTTAATGCGTGAACTTTTTTAAAGATCGCGAAAAAGTGAAATCGCAGTTCTTAGTTATTTTCCATGCCCTACACGATTGGTACTGGAGCTTGCATATTTGCAAAAAAAAAAGCAAAAAGTTATAACCCTAATGTACAACTCTACTGGTGTAGTACAAGCTGAAAACATCGTCATCATAACTATTGTACTACAAAGTTTCAAAATGAAACAAAACACTGGATAAAAGTGCATACGAAATTAAAAGGAAAACAAATGCCAACTTTGGCTTTAATGCAAAGAACAACTACTTCCATTAATATTTCTGTTGTTATGAATAATCAGAGTTGACAATGATTGAATTATTTAATAATTCAAAATGGATTTTTTTGGTCGGAAAATAGTTAATGAGGAGGAGGAAAGAGGGAGTAGTGTTTATGGACATTAGACTTAAATTTATCAACATTGAAATTCTCATGGAAGACCTCTGCCGGAAGTTTATTTCACATAGGGAAAGTTTAACTTATAAACAAATTTTGCCTGTAATGCATTGTTCGATGCATTGTTCGACAATCGACAGCAAACGGATGTGATCTACTAGATAATTGGGTGTTGCGAAAGAAAACTCGGGCTCTGAGGATAAGTTCACTTATCTCGGTAAAATATTACTCATGGTAGTGTTGATAAAACAGTGTTAGACAACTCGCCTTCCGGCGATGCTCCAATGACGCAATATAGGATACCCTGTTGTCATTGATAAGTGCCAAAACAGACTTTAAAGCTCCTGCCCATATATGGTAGTTGAACTGTATCTTCGGTCGGATATAGCTGGTATAAATATTAAGGAGATAAAAATTGGTTGAAGTAGTTGCTACACCGATTTACAAAACCAAGGAAGCTTCTTTCGACACTTGAAAAACGACCATCGTATTGAATTTTGATGCCCAGAATATCACACGAAAAAAAACTGTTGGTATAATTGTCTAATTAAAATTTATTTCAAACAATTTTTTTTAATGCACAAAAAAACTGTTGGTATAATTGTCGAATTAAAATTTATTTCCAACAATTTTTTTTTAAATGCACAAAAACACGGGTCTCAGGGATAAGTTCACTTATTTCAGCAGAACATTTCCCATGGTATTTAGTATCGATAGAACAATGACACACAACCCACTTTTTAACAATGATGGATACCCCACTGTCATTAATGATCTCCAACGCCATCCTTTGCACACAACCCAAAAGCTCCAAAAATTGACTTTGAAGCTCATGTTAATATATGGGAGTTTTATTTCATCTCCGACAGCACATTTGTGGTATAAATAGTAAGGAGATCAGAGGGAGTGAAAGAATTCTTGCACCGCTTAAGTAAGCCAAGATACTTGATTTTTCAAGCGGACATAACATGCGATTCTCCTCAGAGTCCTGAATATTGATACCACCCATATATACGGATGACATTGGTGACCCCTTGGCCCTATAAGTCAACAAATAATTTGCGAGGGTCGTACGACCCACTCAGAGACTAATTAGGTCTTGATTGAGTCATTCATTATCTACCTCAACAAGGCTTGGTCTATGATCGAAAGAAAATTAATGGCAAATGTTGCTTTCATCTGCAGAAGAGTAGATAGAATTGAAGTTAGACAGAGAAAGTCGTTTAGGGAGATATTAATGAGAGAAGGAGAAAGAACGGAACCCTGAGGTACGCCTGCATTTAACTGAAACATATCGGTTGAGAGCCCTGCTATAACAACTCCAATATTGCGATCTCTGAAAAAGTCATCACCGATACCAAAAGCAATAAGCTTTGACACTCGTGCTTTATGCCACACACGATCGCTTCGGTCGCTCTTACTAAATTTGTGAATACACCGACTGCAACGCTCAAGAAACTACTGTTGATCATTAAGAAGTGAGTTAGACTCCAGAAAATTAGCATAATGGTACTTAACTATGCTTTTCATAACCTTCGAGATCGCAGATCATATTGTAATTGGGCGGCAATTGTCAGGGTTATTAGTCGCACTGGCTTAAGAATTAAATTCGCTGGCCAAAACCTCCATTTTTTGTTGTAACCGATTTACAAAATTTTAACGCCATTTGATAGTAAATATGTCAAAATTAAGGTAGCCAAAAATTTGGTTAACATACTGTTAATTGTGGGAACGGGGTGCTGTTAAATACAACCGTTTTTATATTGCAAAAAAGGCGATTTTTTAAAAATATATTACCGAAATGAATTCCAATTTCTCGTATACCACAGGATTTTTAATTTTTCAGCGTAAAACCGGTAAATATTAGTAATGAGAATTGCTTTTAAAATACATTATATTGAAACATGTAATAATGTATAAGTTATTACTACTTTATTTTTCAATAAAGACTTTCTCCGGTACAGGCAAAAATTAAAATTTTTGGAATAATTTCTTTTCAAGTTCTGATTTTTTCTTGTTAATATCTACTATCTTTGAAATCCACTATCCAATGTGTACCATAAACAGACAATGCCAACAATAATGATTATGGCTGAATAATAGTAACGATATTATTATTTGCATTGAAGAGAGTGGAAATTATACAAAGAAACACTCACTGGTTTACATCGAAGAGATCTATATACACTGCGTGGCATAACTATAATTACAAAGGATTATTGCTATTTTTTTTTTTCTAATATTACAAGCTTTATTTTAAAACTTGAAGAGTGTAATAACTGATCTCTTATTGTGTGAAATTTAAGAAATTACTTAATTGATTTAAGAGAAAAATTGTGTAATAATATTTTGTTAGTGTTTCATAACTATAATTACTAGGGCGGGTCGATTTAAAAATAGCCTAACGTTCAAGGAAAATCGTATTCTAGGGATCAACATAAGAAACTTTGCTCTAAAACGAATTCTGATGTCCCGACTTTTGACCCGTAGGGTCAAATTTTGAAAAATCCCACTTTGACTCATTTAGAGTGCCCCAATCGAATCCAACCCAAATCGAATATAAATTATACATTCATCTGCTAGAGCGTCTTCCGGAGAAGAAATAGAGACCCTAATCTTGGAAATATCTGAAATATCTCTATCCCGAGATTTGTACATTTTGCTATAAAAAGGCCCTCTTTCAACTTAAATTTTAACCCCTTAATGGTCTCCTAGAATGATGATTTATGCATTAATCTGCTAGCTCGTCTCCCGGAGAAGAAGTGGCTCCCATAATCTTGGAGAGATTAATCCTACTTTCTGAAATATCAAAGTGGGCTTTTTAAAAGTCAAAAGTCGGGACATCAGAATTCGTTTTAGGGGTATGGTTCCTTCGGCAAAGTTTCTTATTTTGAACCCTAGAATACGATTTTCCTTGAACGTTGAGCGATTTTTTGCCTCCATACAAATCGACCCGGCCTAATGGTAAACAAAGAAGAAATGGTATAATGGTAAACAAAGAAGAATGACAAATAAAGCAAAATTAAAAAATTATTATTTTTGTTCATTATGCAATTTTAATCAATTTGCAATAAAATGCCGCGATGTTTATATCTGAGTGATTTTGAAAAAGGGCAAATTTCAGCATATTTAAACATTGGCATAAGTTTTCGGGAAATTGATAGAAAAATAAACCGTTCACACGCGGTTGTCATAAATTTTGCAAGTAATCCGAGTGCTTATGGTAAAAAACCAGACGGTCAGAAAGCTTTGTGATCGGGACCGGCGTAAAATAATCCACCGTGCCAGCAACTCAATGACGAGTCTCAATCAGATAATCGTGGAATGTAAGGTAAATGTTTCCAAATCTACCATAAGTAGGCTCTTAAAGGATACCCAGAGAATTACTTGCCAAAAGCTGATGTCTGTGCCAAGGTTATTACGCCGCCACAAATTGATTGACTTGAATTTGCTAAAAGGAATTTACAAACCAACTGGAGGAAGATATGTGAATAATCGCTGTTGTTGGTAGGACTGTCTGAACATCAATTTCCATTAAGGGTGATCTTTTCTGATGAGAAAAAGTTCAATCTTAATGGTCCAGATGGTTTTAACAGCTATTGGAGATACCTACGTAAGTAACGATGATATTTCTCAAAACGAAATTTCGGAGGTGGACCCTTAATGGTTTGGGGCGCTTTTTGTGTGGACGGTATGTCTGATTTGGAATTTCCAATTCTGCCAGTTATTGAAAATAGCAACGAAGAATAATTCATTTTACAACAACACAATGTCTCAGTACATGTACATGATGTAAGTCGTCAGGTGAAATGCTATCATCAAAGAATATAAGATTATTGGAATGGCCCGCATAAATTGCGTTCCCAAACCCCATTGAGAATATTTGGGGAGTATTAACCCGTCAAGTTTAAGCAGAAAACCATCAATATGAAAACGTTTTTCATCTAAAAGAAGAAGTTATTGATGCGTGGATCTAAAAGAAGAAGTTATTGACTTCGAATAAATCTGGTAGACAGTATGTCTGATCGAATTTTCAAGTTGATTCCATAAAAAGAAGCCTAACGCATTATTATTATGCTGCATTAACATATTTTTCTTAAATTTTATATATACAGGGTGATTCAGTCACGACCCGCCAAACTTCACCAGCGTGTTCGTTGTCTCATTTTATGAAGATATGTCCATTGCGACCATCCCCGGAAATGCAAGTGTGCGAAATGGCAGGGGTTTGAAAATTTTCGGATTGGTGGTCGGAGGGTAGTAGGGTAAAATTGCTAACTTCTGAACCAGTGGTCAGATTTTTTTGTTTTTTGGCTTTTTTGAAAGGTCTTTAGAAGCGCTTTCATAATCATTAAAGAAAAATTAAAAATAAAGTGAAGTCACCGAGATACCGAGCTTTAAAAAAAGAAAATTTAAAAAAAAGGCATAGGAACGTGCACATAACCTCAATTTGCTCAGTCAGATGGCAGGTAACTTGTGTTTTGTTTTATTTTGTGAGATAGCGTTACCTCTTTCCTTTCAAAAATGCCTTAAACCAAGCCCATATGTTTTACCGTTATAAAGTTGTGACCATTTGACTGAAATGCATAACTTTTTTTTTTTGTTTTTGAAAGCGAAATTACAGCACACATTTATTTGTTTTTGTAAATTAACACAAAACAAAATTTTTCCCACGTCTTACCAACAACGACTTTTAAAATAAAGGCATACAAATGAATATGTGCTTTTATTTCACATCAAAAAAAAAAAAACAAAACTTTTTGCATTTCAGTCAAATGGTCATAACTTTGTAAAGGTAAGACCTCTGTGCTTCGAAAAGAACATTTCGGAAAGGTAAGAGGCAGAACTATCTTCGAATAGAAAAAAAATAGGAGTTACCTGCCATCTGACTGAGCAAATTGAGGTTATGTGCACGTTCCTATGTCTTTTTTTTTAATTTTCTTTTTTTAAAGCTCGGTATCTCGGTGACTTCACTTTATTTTTAATTTTTCTTTAATGATTATGAAAGCGCTTCTAAAGACCTTTCAAAAAAGCCAAAAAACAAAAAAATCTGACCACTGGTTCAGAAGTTAGCAATTTTACCCTACTACCCTCCGACCACCAATCCGAAAATTTTCAAACCCCTGCCATTTCGCACACTTGCATTTCCGGGGATGGTCGTAATGGACATATCTTCATAAAATGAGACAACGAACACGCTGGTGAAATTTGGCGGGTCGTGACTGAATCACCCTGTATACCGTTAAGTGTACATATTTATAGTTATGAAACACTAATAAACAAAAATCTAAAAATAGAATATTTGTGTTTGTTAGTGTTAGTGTTGGTCACTTCTGAGTATAATATACAATAACAGAAAAGCTAATAGGAAAGAATACTGCAATTTAGCTGCTTACATTCGAGGCCATACTTGGGTGTGATCGCTAAACGGTCATGACTTGGTATTGTTACGTTTGTAATGTAAGAAGAAGAGCGCAGGTTTGATTCTTACAGCAGCAGGTTGTTGAAAAATTTATCATGTAGAGACAATCTGACAATTATAAGACGCAAATAATAATACAATTTTAAAAAATGGAAAGTCACTGATGACGCCTGCCCATAAAAAGGTAGAAACTAGTCTAGTCTGATTTAAAAATTAAATAGTGTTTATAATTTTGTAGAGAAAATTATTCCTCTTCGTAACCTTAACCTTACTAAACTAATTGATTTTTTGTTATTCCTTTTTAAATAGTAAAATAAAAAATAAATAAGTTGTTTTTTTTTGTTAAATATTATTAATTTTCCATTGGTTTTACTTTTATGCCGTTTAAAACACTTCTACTTTTTTTAACTTACGAAATTTACTGATATTAATGTGTAATTATAGTTCTGCAACGCAGTGTATATTTTCCAACATACATTTCTTTTTATGATTTGGTTAAATGGAAAAACAACCGAAAGGAAATTGTTGTGTGTTTTTTTTGTATTATACTGCACAGGAAAGAAAGGAAACCTGTATCCGTATTAAGCCCCCCACCCGTTTCACATATACGTAGAGATATTGCAATATATTGTTGTCGTACACCAGGCTACAATTGTAAAGTTTTCCCCACATTTTGTTATGGTTTCTATTTTAGTTTTCTGTACATTTTCCTTCTTTTTTTTTAAATATTTTTTCGTTTTTGCCATGGAACAGTTTAAAGTAGAGCACTTACGAATAGTTGAATTGCATTATGTTGTATAGTCAAGTCAGTTTAGTTTAATGTGTAATCAAATATTTATGCATACAACAGTGCAGGGGTGGCAAGACCCTTTGCGGTGCGTTCAAAAATCAGACATATATTTTCGTAAAAATATGTCGCGTACCATCTTGTGTTTAAGTTTGTTGATTAAAAACATTTAAAATTACGAAACATTTTAATTAAAAAAAAAGTACCGACCACTGATCATAAATATTTCGGCCATGCTGTTTTTTTCACTTATGGGCAAGGATTTTCGAAAAATTGCATGTTTTAACTAAGTATGTTATACATAAAAATTTAAAAATAATATATTTTCTCTTAATTTTTAATGTGATATACCTTCAACAACATTTGGGTATCAAATTAGTTTAATAAAAATGCATAATTAACAAATAAATCAGCGGTGTTTTTCATATTTTACTGTTTTTGCACAATTTATCATCCCATTTAGCAACCCAGCTAAAAATAACCTGGATTTGGTAAGCAGTATCCAGCAAAAAATAATCTGGTTTTGATAAGCAGTAACTGCATTTGTATTCTTCCTAAATAGCGCTTCAGCCGCTTGCATACAATAAAGCAATTAGGGAAGGCATTTAATTGTGCTTCCAAAAAGGCCTTCTTTGAAACAGTGAAAAATGATTACAATGAAGCAGTAAAGAATGCACACCATAAAGAATCAATGTTGTCAACATATAAAAAAAGTACTTCTTATTCCTAAAAAGGCATTCATTTATTGCTTCAAAGAGCACATGAGAAGCGCTTTTTACCTGCTTAAAAGAGACATACCAAGTGGGACATCGCGAACAAAAATTATGCCTTCTGTATTTGCTTTGGAAGCGCTTCGTAATTAAATAATGCCTTCCGGAAGAGCATCTGGGTAAGCACTATTTTTTGCTGGATCAAAAGGATCAATCATATTTTCAACATTATAGATGTCATTTTCGCATTTTAAAAACAAGTAGAAACATATTTAAACTAAATAGAAAACAAACTTTGTTTGATTTCAAAGCTGTTTGTATTTAATTTAATATTGTTTCTAATTGATTTTCTAATGCGTTTTTTCCGTATGTATGAAAAACTTATTTAAAACATGCAAAACTTCAATGCAATTTTCAATGCAAATCTGCCCGATGAATGAAAAAACTGCATACGTTATTGAAATCAGCGTGGCCGAAATATTTAGAATCACTGGTTGGTAGCGAACGGTTTTCATTTTGCGAACGTTTTTTAATTTCGTATATTTATGCTTGTACTGGCATGCGTGCCATAGTTTTGCCAGCCCTGTAATATCATATCATAGTATGAGGTAGTAAGTAGTTGTATCATTTTAAACTGGTATAGCAAAACTTATCTGTATCAATGACGAATGTATTTGAATTTTATGTGTTAATGGCACAACAAAAACATCAGAAAAAAGGGGGTGCATAAAAGAAAGTAAAATACAACATTCAAAGTATAAAACTTAACAATTCTGCTGCAAAATTCTTTAGAAACTTTTATCAAATATTTATGAACATTCAATAGGTGCCTATTAGACGAAATAAGAAAGAATTCCAAATGTATAATTGCTGGCATTAGTTACTAATAGTTAACTAAATGTAAAATAATTTTTAAATAAATTAAGATTTCAGTATAATTAGAATTAATTTTGATATCCCGAAGTTCTAGGAAAGTATAGTGCCAATGTACTATGATTTGAGTTTGACAAAAGGTATTGTTAAAAATGTGAATATATATAATAATATAACAGATATTTATTAGTGGATATTGATCAAACGACTCGATATTAGGTCTGAAAATAATACTTTTAATTTAATTCCGGAGCAATAACTACACGGCGTATGTGGAATTTTATTATATGTAATTAATTTCTCATAAGCCACATAATTTTAACTTGCAAATAATGTTTAAGAAGGAAACTATTTAATGATTATATTCTTCAAAACATACCCGAGTTACACGATGAAACCTTTTTTTTTTTAAATAGCCGGCTAAAAATTTTCATATATGGATCCATAAAGGTTCAATGTATGTTTGTACATGCTCATAAACATGAATTCATGTCCGTCCCTACATGGATACATAAATCTCCATACATGCTTCCATATGTCTCCATACATGCGCATTAACGAAATCTTCAAAAGATATCGCTTTTTAACCGCCTTCTCGGAAAATGCACCACTGTGATTCGTGTCTTCTAAGTTTTTTGTGATTAGCTTAAAAAGTACGTACTAAATCCTATAAAATTGATATTTTTAGAAAGCTGGTTCCAGCACCTTCAAAATTATTTATATTATCATATCCAGATGTGGAAGTAGGTTAAAAGATATGTTTATCCCATCTCGTGTACACATCTGCTTTGATTTTGCAAATACCTACTGGGAGGAGGATGATGCGGAAAAGCCTGGAGGCTTAGCGGTCTGGCCAACCCGCTTAAGCAATTAGCTTGACATTTTGTATGTATGTTAATACATGGGAGATGGCAAGTGTGTAAAATTTTTCTTTCTAATTTAAGTGCCCCAAACAAGAATCAGAAGTCAAAATAGAAAAATATCAACAAACAAAAAGTCGGTAGTGAAAGAGTTACATTCAATGTATGCATGGAGAGAATTTTATTGAACGAAAAATAGTGAAACTATTCTTTACAAAATAAACAAAAATTTTCTTAAAATTAATGAAAAGCTTCATACTTTTTAGGAAATCAGTTTTTTTAATGAAATTTCTTCAGTTAGTTTTTGGAACTTTTAAAAAATAATATGTTTTTTATACAATTTTATGAAAACTTGCATTAACTCAATGAAAAGTTTCAGTGGAGACATTCCAGTGCAATTTCATTGATGTTATGCAAAAATTAATAAATATGCACATAATTCTTTCAGTGTATGTGTTAATCTACAGCAGACCTGGGCGATGTCAATAACATTTTGAAATCATTCATTTGGGAAATTTGTCTGTACAATCAATAATTTCAGAACTACGCTCACACTTGTGGGATTAGGGATTAGGGTAAGTAGTTAAAAAAAAGGGCACTTGATAGGTACAGACTAATGATTTTTGATCCATTTTGCTCTATCTCGCTTAGTTTCCGATATATAGCCTATTGTAGGATTATGAAATAAAAAATTTAAGACAATAACGCTACAAGTGAGACTGATAGCGGAGGCACAAAAAATAATGGTTTGAAAACAATTGTGGTTTAAACTAACTGGCAAAATTTGTAAATTTGAGAATCACACATTACTAAAGTTTAGGTAGAAAAGTTAGTTTAAATACGGATGAAATTTATTCTTGTTTGGGCTGTAATACAGTTTCTTTATTTCTAATGTAAATGTCAGTCATTTGTAGAACAAATTTAATTTTTTACTAACTTTGTAGTTCATTTAAAAAAACAAACCACATCAAATGACTGTTTTATGTTTTAACATTTATTTTTTGCAGTCGTTTTTTTTATATTTTTAATTTTTACGAACATATGTTGTTAATTTTTACTACAATTGTTAGTAATTTTTTGAACAGTAAAACAAATGACAAATTCTAGGTGAATTTAATTTAGACGTCCTTTCTTCAGGTGAAATTTTATTTGGTTTTGACTACAATTGCTGTCGTCTTTACCTACATAATATCCTTAGTGTAGATTTAGCCAAATAACTGATTCAAACGATAAGAAAACAGAACAAATTAGCTCAACTGAATTCAAACTTTTTAAACTAAATTCAAACCCTTTAAAACTACCTTTTTTTATGAGTGTAAAGAATAATTTTGTAATTTGTCAATAGAGAATATGAAAAATGTTGACTAAAAAAATATGTAGCACTAAAGCTTAGCAAAAAAAAACATAAATTGGAACGTAAAACTTTTACTTAATCGTTTTGCAAACGTTGTTAAAGCGTCCAAAATAATATCCTGGCAGTAATTTAGTTTACACTCTATGATTACCCATTGACTTTCCAGCAACTTGTTCTATATAATACTGGAAATTTCTGACTGGGTACTATTTCCAATAACATTTCCCGGACACGTGCTTCGGATATTTATTTTTTCCCCGAAGGCTTATTCTAAAGGAAGCGGAAAAGTAATAAATGAGTTCATACAGAGATTGAACTGCAGACCCATTGAACAAACCTGTGTTGTAAAAAATAGCACCACTTTTAAACAACTTTTCAATGAAATTTGCTCATACACCAGATTAGTTTTTACTAAAACATTTACATTTAATGATCTAAGATTTTAATGATGACTTCATAAAGTGCAATTTGAAATATTTGAATTTTAAAAATACAAAATGAATCATAATTAAACAGAATAATTTTTGTATAACAATAAATAATTGAAATTTCCCCCTGAACAACACCTTGACCTTGGACTTCATACAAAGAGGAATTAAACTTCGAATGAAAATAAAACATAACACGTACATACCCAGTGTAGAAAAGCATTACCATATAAGTGGTTATATATTTGACAATGGCAAGTACTTACAATTGTCATTACAAATCTCATTACTTTTATATGGGGATGTCGCAAAAAAGTAATGACATATCATTACTAAACACCTTACCTATATGTTCACCAGTATGGACAAAAATATTAAGTCTAAAAAAAATTAAAAAATAAAAGCTAAATTTTATAAAAACTAATTTTTTTATTGAAAACTTTTTTTCTTTTTAAAATGTGTCTAACCTTCTCTCTACCATTTGAGCTATCTCGACATGTTATACTTGATATATAAAGACATAAATAACTTGCTGCACAAAATGTCATTACTTTCCAGCTTACAAAAAAAAAAAATAAGTAGTTATTTATGTACTTACTCCGGAGCGAAAAGCGGAAAATGTTTGAGGAGGGAAGTTAGAGTATTTATAATTAACTTTTATCTTTTTTACATTTTTTTATTGAAAAGTTTTTTTTTGGGGTAGGAAATGTCCCATTTTCCCTCCCCCTGAATCCGCGCATGACTTACTAGAAGTGAAAAATAATGACTACAAATAGATTTTCAAAATTTTTTTTGATCATTACTTTATATTCAAAATAATTATAAAAATAAGTACATATTTGTAGTCTCCGACCTAACTCACTTTTTTTGGCCGAATTACTAGCCTAACTTCGGCCAGATTTCAATGTTCGGCCGAAGTCTTAGCCTAACTAAACGTGCAATTCGGTTAATTGTGACAACGAAATTTGTCTAAAGTAAAACAAAAAATATTTAAACATGAATAAATCTCATAAAAAAAACTAAAGTACAATTTTCTTTCAAAAATATCAAATAATGAGTTGAATTATTTTAATGACGTCTTTTGAAAAAAATGTTAATGCTTGAACTTCGTTATTTTAAGTAAAATATATAACGAATATTGGATCTCCAGATTAGACTACATTTAATATTACAATGCCAGAAGATTATCTTTCAAATAAAGTAAATTTCATGTCAATTTAAAAAATTCATCTTTGTTTAATTCCAAATTCAAAGTTCTATACCTCTATAAAAACACCCTTTACAAATTCTTGTGTTTGCACTAGAAATTAAAGAATTTATTCTAAAAATGTAATCAATTTCTTCAAATACATAGAGTTCGGCCGAAATTTAAACGGACATCACTCTCTGGCACAAAATCCAAAGCCGAATAATCGGTCGGACACTACTTATTGGTAGCGCATTATTTGTTGTAATGAAATAATAGGTAAATTAATAAGTTATACGTAAGTCCCTATTATGTGTGTTAAAGTAATGCAGATAGTTTTTATTATCATTACTTGTAGTGAGAAAGGTAATGGCATGAAATTACCGTTTCTACACTGGGTATGTTTAGTACACAGGTAATTCACCTGTGTAAAAAACAAAAAAAAAAAAAAAAAAAAATAATAGCAACAAAAAACAAGTTACAATGAACTACATACATTAAAAAATTATTGGAGCGTGTTTATTAAAGTAAATTTATGTTAAATTGACCAAAAACAAAAGCAGAAAAAATACAGACAGAAATAATGATGTTAAATGCAATTGAATGAATGCGTAGTCTAAAGTGATGTGACCTTAAAATTATAGACTATCAGATCAAATGGTTAAATAGGCTTTTAGCAAATGTCATTCATAGAATTTACAAAACTATAAAATTAATCACTGAACAAACACAAATACGGGTGGCTATTAAAGATTTTACTTAAGAGGGGAAGAAATTATTTTAAAATTAATTCTGGCTATGAGCAAATAATGCGGGTTTTATAATATTTCTTTTAACCCTCAAACGGATAAACACTGTTTTTAAATAAAATTCATATCACATGAAAAATAAAAAATGAGTTCTTCTACAATATTTTATATTTTTATCTTTGCCTTAGTCGATATGAACTAAAATAGGTTGTATTTCGAAAACTAACGCATATAAAAGAGAAGTTTTAGAAAAATAATAATAATAATAATTCCCGGCAATTTTCCAATCCCGAAATCCCGGGAATTACTGCGGGAATTCCCGGGAAGAGAAATTGAAAGATAATTGTAGATTCTCGCTGGTAATGGATGAGTGGACTAGCATTAAAAATAGAAGATACCTAAATATCTGTTTGTATGTAAATGAAAAGACCTTTTACAACTTAGGTATGGTGTATATGCCTGGAAAGAGTGGAGCTCTTGAAATTCGTAATCTAATGGAAAATAGATTAAAGGAGTACAAAATTGATTTCAATAGACATATAGTTTTCACGATAACTGATGGTCCAAACGTGATGAAGAAATTTGTTCGAGAAAGCCCTGCTTTTGTACCATCAAATGTGGATTTGGAATCAAGTGATGACGATGATAATTTTGATAACGATTTAGAAGATGACGTAGACAATGAAATGTTTGTTATTACCACTAATTACAAATTGGTTTTAGAACAAACACGCCGGATAGTAAAATTATTTAGAAAAAGCCCTACTAAAAACTCTGCTTTACAAAAATATGTAGTTTCGGAACATAAAAAAGAAATATGCCTTGAGTTGGATGTAGTAACTAGATGGAATTCTATGGTTCCGATGATGGAGAAATTTTTGTTATTAAAAAATGAAATCAAAAAGACTTATAGATTTAGAAATGGGTGAGCTGTGGGTCGAAGGCTTCGAACTCTAAGCCAATGTTAATGTTTTAAAGAAATTATTAGATGTTTTAAAACCAATTAAGTTGGCTGTTGAGGCTCTTTGTCGCACTAATATAAATTTATTGACAGCTGATGTGGTAGTGCAAACGTTATGCCAACAATTTTTATCAATACGTACTTCGCTTGGAAAATCAATGTTTGAATCTATTAAAACTCGAATTGAAGACAGAAGAGATTCCAATTTGTATACCCTGATTAGTTTTTTTTTTGAAGAATCCGGATATATTTAATGGTGACAACGATTTTGAAAACTTGTACTCAAACGCTTCAAAAGACTCTGTTTTTTCATTCGCCACCAAAAAGACGGCCGTAAAGTCTTTTTGGTGGCGAAACCGAGTTAAATGAATTCGAAAACAGTGATGAAAGTGACATTGAATTAGAAATAACATTTGAAGAAAAATTAAATGCTGCAATTAAAAATACGAACGAAAAAACTAAATCAATTTCAAATTCACAAAGAAGTTCCATAAAAAAATACTTAACCTTTTTTGAAGGATCTGGCCAAAAAACTGAAAATATTCAGAAATTGTTTGACGCTTTACTAACAATACGGCCCACTTCTGTTGAAAGTGAAAGAGTATTTTCTCTTACAGGACTATTGGTAACTAAAATTAGAAATAGACTTTCTGATGAGACCATAAATGCTCTAACAGTATTGAAAACTTATTTTAAGAATCAAAAAGAATAACTTTTTATTTTATTTAATTTTTTATTTTTAAATGTACACATACATTTTTAATGTATGTTTATTTTGTTGTTTTTAACGTATTGTAAACGTTTATTTTTTTTTTGTTTAAACATAAAAACTTTTAAAAAGTTTGAACTTAATGTGATTTTTTTTTAAATAAAATATAATTAATAAATTAAAAAACCAAAATTTTTTATTTTATTATAGAGCGGGAATTCCCGGGATCCCGGGAAATGAGAAAATGAATCCCGCTTTCCCGGGAAATGTTAAATTCCGGGAAATGAAAAACCCTATTACCAACACATAACCACAATCCAAAAAATATGTTTTTTTTTTGTGCATCTATTTACGAAGATATGGCGATTTTCGCTTTTTGGTAAAAGCGAAATCGGGCAAAAAAGTATCTAAACTTCAATATGTATATTTCAAACCAGACATCCGATTTTAAACATTTTAAAACGAACTTTTTTTGTTTTTTTTCCTCAAAAAAAACAAACATTTTTGTTTAAATAAGTTTTTTTGTTTTACAAAGTTATTTATATTTTAGAAAAGTTAAAAAAGAAAATCAATAACAAAGTTGAAAATAAAAAGTTGAAAAAAGTACAAAATAAAGTTCCTATCTTTTTTTTAAATTTTTGTATTAAGCTCATAAGATTTATAATATTTTTACAAATAAAGCCGGAAAGAATTTCGCAAGTGTTAATGAAACAACTTGCACGATAATATTATTACACGGAGTGGTAAATCCTCTCACGACGTACTTTACGGTAAGCCCGTATGATTTGTGGTATGAAAAATAAATTAAATTGTAAATTGTGGTACAAGATATAGATACCAAAGAAAAGGGAACATTCCCTAAATTGTAAATTTGATAGAAAACTGCACTTTCAAAACTGGAAAATAATGGCGTAATGCGAAAAAATGCATTACGGGAGACTACCCTTGGAAGAAATTTGTTTGTAAAAAATAATTTATGAAGCAAAAAAGAAAACTCTTTATTAAGATGAGAAAATTATAAAATAACAATAACTTCAAAGAATTTTCGAAGTAATATTTGAGCGATTTTGACTAAAAATAGCAAATTTGATTAAAATGCTTATACCGCTAAAATACCGTTATTGATTCAAAACCCTTTCAACTGACCATGGTTATCCCTAAAATACCGTTATCGAATTAATCGAAATACCGTTATCCGTAAAATACCGTTACCGATATAACTAAAATACCAATGCCCTTAAAATACTGTTGCCGAAATAACTGAAACACTGTTATCGCTAAAATATCGTTACCGAAATAATTGAAATATCGTTATCGATAAATACCGTTATCGATAAATACCGTTAACGAAATAATCCGAGAAAACCTGAAAAAATAATCGCTGTAAATAGACATATATTTTTCCAAAGCTTGATCATAAACTAGACAGTCATTGGAACTCGGACCTATTGGGGTTAAAATAATCGATGTGCATTGATATTACCTGAATAACTTAAATAACGTTATCCTTAAAATACCATTACCGAAATAACTGAAAACCCGTTATCCCTAAAATAACGTTAACGAAATAAACAAAAATAGCATTATCTATAAAATACCGATACCGAAATAAGTAAAATACCCTAAACGCTAAAAAACCGTTACCGAAATAACTGAAATATCTTTACCCCTGAAATACCGTTACCGAAAGAAACTAAATTGGCGTAACCTTTACCGATACCCACATCGAATCGGTTACCATCCATAATTTATACACAAATAGTTCGAAATATCTCGCTTTTTGCACCAAAATCCTGCTTTTTCGCCGGCCGAGACAGTTGGTCACGTTGTCCATGCTACTAATGTGTTTATCAGCACAACTTCGGTAGCAACGTAAATTAGTTAAACATTAGCTAAACATTAGTTCAACATTAGTTTTTTTTTTGAAAAAGCGTTTAACTAAAATTGTAGCTGAAAACGCGATGTCAGCACAGAAGTTGCTGCAAAATAGTTAAATATTTTAAATAGACGTTTAACAAAATTTTCAAGTAACATTTTTTTAGTGTACATACACAGGAAAAGTTATCAACCAAAAATATCTAATTAAAAATTTGATTTGAATTAAATTTGTTTCTAAACAAATATTTAATTGAAAATCAATTAATATTTTGATTGACTTTTAAATATATAAATACATATTTTATTTTAAACGCAATTCTCATTCTCAAATTATTTTTTTATACACTGTGTGCTTAAATAGAAAATTTTCAGTATAAGCTCTGAGGGAAATAAAGGGTCGATTGATCCAAAGCGACGATTTTGTGATATATGATTGGGTGGCACGTCACGAAACTGGCAAAACCGAAATTGTGGTGTACCAAAAAGTGTTAATTTGTGTGAAATGACCAATCACGAGACTATAGTAATGGTGACAAAACATTGACAAGTTGGTATTAGGTATATCATGTAACTGGAGAAAAAGTAACATAACATTATAGTGTACTGAAGCAACTAGGGCCGATGCAGTTGAAGTTCTTACTGGTCATTGAACTGGTTCAATCCCGTTAGTAGTTGATGAAAACATGGCAATTAGTGCCAAAGCATTCAGTCCCTTGACTGCTACAAATCGGATATAACACTGAAATAAACTTATTTTAAAATTGATTTTTGTTGTGCCTTTTTGAAAGTTTTTTCAACAGGTGACATGACACACTGTTTTGGATAAGTGCAGTGACTAGTCCCGGATGGTATATTTCACAACCCGTACATAATATGATACACGCTGAATAAAAAGTGTCAGATTAATTGCTAATTATTTTTCGAAAGCCCGGAGACATGTACCCCTTAGAGTGCAGTGGTACGTCGCTAAACTATTCCTGTCAAACTATCCCTATCACAGAACACACTTCGCTTAATATGTGACTAGTTTTCCTTCCTTTCTCCAGTTCTATGATACGTACACCTACACCAGCCATGTGATACATTTTTTTCCACTGGTTCTGTTGCATATCACATAAATCCGAAAATGGTCATACTTTGACACTACCTACTTCTAACTTGTCCCGTATTCGCCACGTCTCACAGTGTTCCACAGGTGGCAATTGTCACCTCCTATGACAAGCCTATGTTAAAAGTACCGGTCACTTTTATATAACAGAACCGAAACTATAAGTTCTAGTCACGTGACCATACCAGTGACTGGTCCGTTTCCCGCAGGGAGGTTACTTTATACTGAAAATTTGGTATACTAAAATAAATTTGAAGTTTACACACAAAACAAGCACATACACAAATAAACGCAGCGTTAACAAAAACACACATCCCAACGTATCGTCCATGTATGGTTTTTTGTGAGTATCATCCTTTTTTTATTTTTTTATTTAGTTATTTATAACTTTTTTAATTTTCAATAAAAGTTTTAATTGATATTATCATAGCGGTGTTAGGTGCAAAATCAATTAAAATATTAATTGGTTCAATAAATTTTTTAATTGAAACCCGTTATTAGTGTTTTCTGTGTATTCAATTGAAATAACTTTACGGATTAACTTGTTAAATAACCCAGCAAATCCTCGGCAATAGGTTGGTATTACGGTTGGTATAACTGGTAATAAGTTAAACTCCTTACCCTTGCATTACTTCGCTACTGTTGATATTACTGACTGCCCATTTTTATTAACAAATTCACATGTTTAAATGTTTTATGGTTCGTGTCCATACAAAATTAAATATATTTAAATTTTTATTACAAATTTGACAATTTTAAAAAAATATTCGATTTAAAAATTAAAAATTTAAATAAAAAAAATTTGACCAGTGGTGAGCATAGCTGTTAAGTAATGATTACTAATCATAATAATTAGTAATTAAATTATTTTTTTTAAAGGTGAAATAATGATTATATTACGATTATTTTCAGATTCTCACGATTACTAATTGATTACGATTACAGATAGTCAAAAAATAATCAAGATTAAAAAAAATTACGAGAAAATAATCAAAAATAATAAAAAGTAATCAAAAAATAATTCAACTACTTTCAAAGATTACTTTTGATTGTTTTTAATTATTTTTTTTATTTTGCGAAATTATGGCAATACTGTCACAAATACATTTTTCTACATGAAATTCTACCAGTATTTAATGTTAGTTGTTTTTTAATTTTTTGTTATTATAATTGTTGTTCATCGATTTGATAATTGATAACCTGTTTGCATTCTTCATAATTCTGCATTCTTCTTAATTTATTTTATATGCATTTGAAAGCAATTGCTTGTGCATTAAAAAAATAATCGTTAAAATTGCAAAAAAATCGTCAACATTTCAAAAAATCGTCAAAATTAATAAAAAAAATCGTCAAAATTGTAAAAAATCGTCAAAATTGTAAAAAATCGTCAAAATTTAAAAAAAAATCGTCAAAACTTAAAAAATCGTCAAAACTAAAAAAAAAAATCGTTAAAATTTAAAAAATTCGTCAAAATTTGAAAAAATCGTCAACATTATTAAAAATCCAGAATTGCCGAAATTAACTGTCGAGAATATAACCAGCAGAGTTTTAGAAACACTACAGTTTTTACGCCAAAAATTGTAAAACATTAAATTTTTGAAACGAAAATTAATAATGTATCGAATAATCCTGATTTTTTTTTGATTTCACTGATGATGGTGAGCTTATGCGTACATTTATTTTGTTTTTTACTTTAAAGATTTGACTTAGCAGATGATGAAATTGAAGTACATAAGTCCTTCTCCACAAGAACAGATTAAAGTTGACTAACTATCCGCAATAAAACATCAGTGGGCAAAAATCACTGATGAGTAACATGTTACCGACGAAAGTAGTTACCATGGCCAAAGGGTTTTTGATAGAAAAGTAATAAGTTACCTGTTTATTACAAAAAGTTTATTTTTCTTTCTATGATAAATTTCATTTCTACAATATTTAGTTAAACATTTTCAAATTTTATGAACTTCTGGAACTTTCTCGCTTTCAAACTGAGTTTTTAGGATGAAGATTGTCTTTAAACTTAGATTAACGAAGTTTTTAAATGGAATACTACTTCTGTACTGTGTTTTATTTTGTTTTATTATGATAAAGGTCAAAATTCTAAACAAGACCAATTCCGACAAATTTTTGTTAATAAACCTGGAAATAACAGACAGAATTCGTTGCCGGTTTAACTAAACCAAGTTTAACTGACATTCCAAAAACTCGGCCTTAGTAAATTTAGTTTTCTATCGGAATGTATATTTTCCTAAGTATAAAACACTCTTTTGACGCAATTGCGGTCAATTTTGTGAAGGCTGCCCTGATGCAGCCTTACCTGTTTAATAGTTGTTTTCTTTTCAATTGCTCAATTCAAACTGAAGTTTATTTTACAAAATTGATATGACTTTGTTACAAATTATATAAAATACACTCGAAACAATATTGAAAGTACAAATATGGTACAATAGTACCTTACAATTACAGTAGTATCTTACAGTTCGGCCAACCTGATAATTTGATTGACCCCAATCAAAAACAATTAATAAAAACACTTACAATACAAGATAATGTTAATGATAAATTTTAATATTAAATTGGTTGATGGCTTTTTATAAATATATAACAAACTGATTGTGACGATCCATTACGTTATCCATTTTCTCAAATTATTCGCCTCAATAACTGCCTTATATGGCAATTGAGTTAACTGACAGTTATCAATATCTTGTACTACGTACCTATCTTTATCCAATATCTTACGGATGACATAAGGACCACGATACTTTTCGGTTAACTTTCTATTCCTTCCTACAATATTATGATTATTTCTTATAACTACATAATCCCCAACTATATATTTCCTAGCAGGGACACTATGTTTCCTAAAGTAATTAAGATTATATTCCTGAGAACGTGTAATACCTTTAAGTGCCTTTAATCTTTTTTCATTAAAATTCCTATTAGCTATCATATCATTTCTCTTATCCAAATACTCAGTAAACTCGTCGACAATTATTCCACGTTGATTGACTCCAAATAGAAGTTGGCTCGGAGTTTCATTCGTAGTACTATGAACCGAATTATTAATTGCAAATTCAATTTTCGATAGTTTTGTAGACCAGTCAGCATGTTGCATAGGTTCACTTAACTTACTTAACATGGCTTTTACAAAACGATTTACACGTTCAACCTGGCCATTAGCTTGAGGGGACGAAACTGCAACTTTAACATGTTCAATATTGTTTTTGATTAAAAACTCTTTAAATTCATTTGAAGTGAAACAAGAACCTCTGTCAGATATTAAACGCCTTGGTCTGCTGTAGTAGTTAAAATATTTCTCCATTGAACAACAAACTTCTTTTGTACTTGTAGATTTTACTGGATAAAGACGGACAAATTTTGTAAACCTGTCAACTACCACTAGTATATGTTTCCATTTTGAAGATAAGGATGGTAATGGACCAAAATGATCCACATGAATAGTATCAAAAGGTAGTGGAACTTTAGAAATACTATGCAAATTTTGTTCGTGTAATCGAGATGGTGCCGAATATATTATACACTTTACGCAATTTTGGATATGTTTTTTAATTTTATCCTTCATTTTTGGAAACCAATAATTAAATTTTATTTGATCAAAGCATTTTTCAACTCCCTGGTGTCCAATTTTTTCATGAACCAAACGGATAACATTTTCTTCCATTTCACAAGGAACATACAAAAGTAAACGATTTGATGCCCATTTCCGAAACACCAATCCATCGGATAACTCGAAATTATCGTCATTTTCCGATTGCAACTTTGTTACCAATCTCCTTATGAGTTCATCACGGTTTTGTAATATTTGAATTTGTATATCTAATTCATTTGAATCCACTGCAGCAACTGTTTGTTGAACATTTATTTCATCAATGTGAAATGGGTTATCATCTTTATCATAACATCTACTCAAAGCATCAACGTGTCCCATGGACAATCCGCTACGATGTTGTATCGTATAATTATAGTTTTCCAACTCCAAGGTCCAACGAGCGATTCTTGGATTTACCTGTTTCTTACCTAAGGTCATAGCCAGTGAATTGCAATCAGTAATGATTTTAAAAGGAATTCCTTCCAAATAAATTCGAAAACGTCGTAAAGCATTTATAATCGATAAAGTTTCTAACTCAAAACTGTGATACCTTGATTCCGCGTCAGAAGTAGATTTGGAGTAAAATGCAATTGGATGGAACTTTCCGTCAATTTGACGTTGAAGTAAAACTGCTCCAAACCCATGTGAACTGGCATCACAGTGTAATTCGGTCTCACATTTAGAGTTATAAAGAGCCAAAATTGGTGGTTTTGTCAGTCGTTGTCTAAGTTCCTTAAAGGCATTCATACAATCTTCCGAAAAATTAAATTTCTTAGGTTGCCCTTTTCTTAATAGGTCTAACAATGGTTTAGCAATTTTAGAAAACGAAGGCACAAATCTTCTAAAATATGAAAAAAGACCAATACATTTCTGTAACTCCTTTTGAGTTTTAGGTACAGGGTATTCTCTAATAGCGTCTAAGTGCCTATCACTAGGTCGAATACCAAATGAATTAACCAAATATCCCAAATATTCAATATCTTTATAACCAAATTTACATTTTCTCAATTTGAATTCCAACCCTTTTTCATAAGCACGACATAATACTTTCCTTAAAGTTTCCAAGTGAGATTGAAAATCAACAGATGCAATTAAAATGTCATCAATATAAACAACTATTTCGCCAGAATCAATTAAATCACGAAAAATATTGTAAACAAATCTTTGAAAATTTGCAGGTGCATTTTTTAAGCCAAATGGCATCCTTAAGTATTCAAATTGACCATGTGGTGTAACAAACGATGTAGGATGCACTGAATCCTTATCCATTTCGAGATGGTTAAATCCATCTTTTAAATCTAATAAACTAAACCATTGCTTTCCTGACATATATTCTATACAATCATCAATTAAAGGTAAAGGAAAATTATCACGGATAGTTTTTTTATTAAGACTACGATAATCAACGCACATTCGTGTTTCCCCCGATTTCTTCTTAACCAAAACTATTGCGGATGCATATGGAGAATTACTAGGCTGAATTACTTTTCTCATTAACAAGTCATCTATAATCTTACGAACTTCCTCGCGATCCCTAAAAGATAATCGGCGAGGAGAACAGTGAACCGGTATGTCATCAGTTAATCGAATTTTCATCTTGTAATCAAACGGAGTTCTAGTAAGATTTTTTGGATAAATATAGTTGTTCACAATGATATTTTCAATACTACAAGCCTCATCATTTGTCAACAATGAACAAATATCTAAACTATACTGAGGTCTTTCTATGATATATGCTCCTAAATCACTATAGACTTTCTCAAGATTATCCTTATGTGTCGTTGGATAATCACTATCAATAGGAATAAGTTTATCTTTAATAAATTCGAATGCACTTTTCGTTTTTATTTGAACCAAATGTATGTTAAATTTATTCATAAAATTTCTACCCAGTATAATCGGAATCGTCATATAATTATCAGGAACTACAATTAATTGTTCATGTTTTACCAAACCACGAAATTTAATTAAACATGATGCCTTTCCATACATTTGTAACTTAAAATTTCCAAGACTAGACATATGTATGGTCTTTAATTCCTTTGATATTTTAAGATTTGGCGGCACAAACGATCTTTTGATAAAATTAATGGGACTACCAGAATCAATGAGACAATTAATATTCAAATAATCAGTGCATTCGTCTTCATTAAATTTATAAAAAGCCACACTTACCAATTGTATTGGATTAACTAAATTTTCATCAGTAACGATTTGCCTTTCTGGAAAAACTGATGCTACTGTTACAGGTAATTTCTTATTTGGGCAGTCCTTGTTATAGTGGCCCACTTTATGACATACAAAGCAAGAACCAGGGGGACGATGAGGTTTTGGACATGAACTCTGGAAATGTCCAAATTGAGAGCAATTAAAACATCTTACGTTCGATTTTGAATTTGGCTTTTGTTTTTCTAACATTTGCGGCTTATGAACTCGGCGTTGTTCATAACGATCCAATCTTTCAATTAATTCTTCAATTGTTGAGGCTCCATATAATAAAGCAATATTGTTTGATTTGTCTTGAAATCCATCGATAATGATATCAATTAACTCTTTTTCGTCAATATTAGCTTCAGCTGCAATCTGTTGCATTGCAATAACGTAACTTAAGCACGATTCATGATGTTTTAGAATACGCAAACGCAACTTTCTGTAAACATCTTCACGAGTTAATTTCCTCTTAAAAGTTTTTATTAAAGCACATTTTAAGTCATTATAATTGACTATATCAACATTTTGAACATATTGACGGGCAGTTCCATGAAGTAACCATTTCAATCCCAGTAATAAATCATGCTCATTATATCCACATGTGTGAGTATAATCTTCAAAATGTCGAAACCATTTAAAATGTCTTGATTATCATCGCCACTGAATTTCTGAACAGCTATAACAAGTTCTTCATAATTTATTCGGCGGGTGTTGTGAGCTTGACTATCAACAAATTCTAAAGATTGAAGTTGTTTTTGTAAATTTATCATTTCACATCGCATTTGTAAAATTTTAATTTGCTTTGCCAATTGTTGTTCTTCATCTATTTGGTTTCGGGCAACATTAAAATTATCTTGCATATAGTTTGTGCAAAAAACGTTTGCTTCTGTGTTAGTAACATCAGCGTCAGAAGCTAAAACGTTGTGGTGTACTCCATGGGAAATATTAGAAGTGGTGGCAGTAACATCGGAAACAATACCACTAGAATGTGGAAAATCAATCAAATTCCCAATACCAGAGGGAATAACAGCAGTATTATTAACATCGGCAGCAGCAGCGGTCAAAGCAACACATCTTTCAACCATATTTTCATCATTGGTAGTAGCACTTCTTCCAGAATCCATTGGTACATCCTCAGTACCACGACTTTCATTTTGAAATTGAGACAAAGCTTTATAAAGTGATCTCAATTGAGATATTGTTGCTTGCTCAGGAAAAGATATTTTGGCCACATTAAGAGCTTCAATTATGGCTTGGCGTGTTGGTCTTAAATCCATTTTAAATTTTTTTTTTTTCAAATTTTTATTTTTGTGACACCCCACACCTGAATTTTAATAGTTGTTTTCTTTTCAATTGCTCAATTCAAACTGAAGTTTATTTTACAAAATTGATATGACTTTGTTACAAATTATATAAAATACACTCGAAACAATATTGAAAGTACAAATATGGTACAATAGTACCTTACAATTACAGTAGTATCTTACACCTGTTAGAGGGTTTAAGTGTTTAAACTGGACACATAATAAACTACCACAACTGCATTTTGGTCATTAAATATTCTACTGCATTTTCACTGTACAAACACAATTATTATTTGACTGACAGGGTTGCATTTTTAATGACAGCCAAAAGTTAGTGTGTATAAATTGACATCCTGCATTTGAGTGTTAAAATATCACAAACATCACAGAACATGCAATGTTTAACCCTTTCACTACCCTTGTGCGCTACAGTGTACACATTTTTAAATAAATATAAAAGCATTATATTTTTGTTTGAATATGTTCATTATGATATTGGTAATTGAAAAAAAAAAATCATATGGATAAACTGTTCATCTGGGAAATATAGTCGCGATATTTGTTAAGAAAGTCCGATTTTTTTAATGAACCTTTATCGCTGTAAAAGGGGCGTTTTGTGTATCTAGCAAACCAGACGCTGATCCAGGTTTTCATCTTTTTTACATTTTTGTATTGAAATATATCATTTAGTTGGGGAACTGGGAATTTCCCATTTCATCCCATTCATTTCCCATTTCATCCACTCCCCATTTAAAACCGCTCCTGAGTAAACTACGAAGGCTAGAATATCGAAATTTGGCATGTAGCTTCATCTAATTACTATAACAAAATCAAATAAAGCATTTTTGGTTATTCAAATGTTTTAGAGGTTAACATGGGTTGAAAAGTTTCAAAAAGTTTCGATTTTCGGGAAAATTTTTCGTGGGGTAGGAGAGGGAGGGGGCATACACGTAAACCATTTTCTTTTTATTTTTAAGGACCCCTAACAAGAATCTGAAGTCCAAATAGAAATATATGTATACATAAACAAAAATTCGGTAGTGAAAGGGTTAAACAATTTTTACACAATATGTTTAGTAAAAAAAAGAAAAGAATTTGATTATATTTTTTGAAGGAGAATATTATTTTAAGATTCAATATGTTTTAAAGGGTTTAATCAGATCAAATAATTCCTAATTAAAATTCTACCGAATCTAGAATTTCTCGGTGATTCAAAATATTCGTGAGAAAAAACAAAGTAAGGACAAAATTTTAAGCGACTTGTTAACTTTTTAATTATTTTTAGAGTCCACCAGACAGTTTGACTAGAAAATATGTTTGGAGAGTATTCGGTATTTTGCAGCATCATGGATAAATGTTGCTTTTTAAAAAATTATTGTTGGGCCAATTGAATGCGATTTCTAGTGTTAAATAAAAATAAGTTAAACACAAAGCAAAAACACTGTTTTTCAATGAAATTCAGTTTTTCAATGAAATTCGGTTTTTCAATGAAATTCAGTTTTTGATAACAATTTTTCAATTAAAATATTTGTTGATTCAATTAAAAGTTTAATTAAACTAGGCCCTATTAACGAAATTGTAGTATCAATTAAAATATTTTTTAACTATTTAATTTTAATTTCAATTAAGGTTTTAATCATTTATATTAAAAATTGTTTTTAATTTCAATTAGATACTATTAAAAAGGTAATTGAAATTTGCAAAAAAATCTCCAAAAATTGTTAGTATTGGAAAAAATCTCTAGAATTAAAAAAAATTTGCTAAATTATAAAAAATCATCAAAATTGTAAAAAAGTCGCCAAAATTAAAAAAAAAAAATCATCAAAATTAAGAAAGTCAAAGTTGAAAAAAACGTTAAAATTGAAAAAATTTCCAAAAATTAAACACGCAAATAATTTGAAAAATCGGAAAAAGTTTGAAAAAACCCAAGATGTAATTAAAAAAAAATTACTAAAGTAAAAAACGCATTTTGACATTTATTTTTCTTTTGTTATTATGGGTTATAAAAACTGGGAATTTTGTGTTCACCAAATTCGTTATTAATTAATCATTTAATAGATATTATTAAACATTTTACTTTCAAATTTTGAAAAATTAAAACCAAAAGTTTATTTTTCGATCTTTTATCATAAATTATGATGTGAGCCAAATCATTTGTTTTTTTGTTAATAAAAAAAAAACCGTGCAATTTTTATTTATTAATTAAAAACGTCTTCATCCGCTAATTTAATACATGTTTTATTTAGCGTCACCAAAAATCCCCGGAGGACCAATGTAGAACGGGGAATATAATATCAAGAAAATATCAACGCTTTACCCGTATTGTTTTATTTACTTGATGAGAAGTAAAAATAAAATTGGAAGAATTAAAATAATTCAAATCAAAAATATGACATTTTTAACTACATTGGTCCTCTGAGGATTTTCGTTGACTCGAAATGAAACATGTTAGGACCTCTCAGAAGAAAAACTCTGCATTAAATTAGCGGATGAAGACGTTTCTAATTAATCATGATCTTATTAAACTTGTAATTGAAAGAGAGTTTGAAATCAAACAAATCTTTAATTGAAATTTTTGAACAATATTTTTTTTTTGTGTGCCATGTAAAAGTAACAGGCAGTCAAAGGTAGTAACATGAACATGATTTAAAATAGTTCCAGAATTTAGTTCAATAGGCAACGAATGTCTGTTTTCATAAACATTTTTGAAAGAAAGTTAAATGAAAATATCGTGGGAATTTTTAATCATCGCAACTTCTATACATATAAATTACATTGAAAACCAATATTAACTCTCAAATATTGAAAACAACCACTTCAATTAACACCTTATTTAAATAACAATTACGATTAAAAAAGCATAAACATTATGAAAGAATGAATGAAAATGAATGATGATATGCCAAACAAAGTAACATTACGTGATGTACAGATTTGTTCATGCAATACGAGCAATACATTCATGCATTTCATACAATTTATTCAAACACCACGTACAGTGCTTTTCACAAGAATGTAATCACCGGGGCAATGAATTTTTATTTTGCTTATTTTTTTTTATTACTTTTTTCTGGTAGTACACTGATAGAAAAAAATTAGTAACATCTTTTGCTAAAACTAAGGAAAATTAGTTAAAAAACTGCTAAAATTTTTTTATTTTATTTATTAAAAATCATATAATTATAAATCATATCCTATTACCATAACCGAGCACTAGTTACTATGGCTTTTGGCGCGTTGTAGCAAAAACAGACCAGTGCCCCTGGTGGTATTCGAACCCACGACCCCCGCACTGATAAGCCAGCACGCTACTAACTTGCCTACCGTGGCGCACAAAACTGCTAAAATTATCAGATGTTTTTTGCTAAATACAAGGTGGCGCAAAAATAACCTTCCGATGTTTTTTGGCTGTAATTTAAAAAAAAAATGAAAAACTTTGATTCTTCTTGTGGATTATTTTTATTTAATATTTTAATTTTTTTACATCAAGTCGAGAATATGATGTCATATAAATGGCCGCCGCCACAGTTGATTGTCATTTGAGCCCTTTTTATGGCATTTTCCATCACTTTGGCCAAAACTTCCGGCGATAGGTCCTCACATTCTTGACGGATATTGTCTTTAAGAGCTGCAAGAGTCTGAGGCTTGTTGACATAAACCCGCGACTTCAAAAAGCACCACAAAAAGAAGTCTGGAGCGGTCAAATCAGGCGATCTTGCTGGCCAGTGCAAATCGCCAAAACGGGAGATTAGGCGCCCGGGAAATGCATCCTTCAGCATATCGGTTGTGGCACGTGCAGTGTGTGCCGTTGCACCGTCCTGTTGGAACCACATGTTTTCCAATCCCAATTCATCAAGTTGCGGCAAAAAGAACTCATTGATCATTGTGGCACGTCGTCTGGACGATGTCGACGGCGCTTCCATGACATCCTCGGCTACAGCAGCAATATTCTCTGCAGAACGGCTACTCCGGGGTCTGCCACGCCTGGCAGCATCTCGTGTTGTGCCAGTCTCTTCGAGGCGAGCGGCTAAACGTCGCAGTGTTTCACCAGTAGGCGTTGGACGGCCAGGAAATCTGCGACGAAATTCACGTTGTGCCAAAGTCGCCGACCGATTATTGGTCAAATAAATGGTCACCAATATTCCGCGTTCTGGAGCAGTGTAGCGTAACATTGTTTATTAACGTGTATTTCGCATGTGTTTACTACACAAATGTCAAAACAGAACTGACATTAGGGGCCAATCGCAAAATTTATAGCATTTTCTGATAGGAGGATTACTTTTGCGCCACCTTGTATAAGTAACATAAGAGTAGCAATAATAAATCTGTTGAATACAAAAATTAGTAGTTATATTTAAACTAAATTTTAATTAATTCAAAGTAACAAATAAATCTGCTAAAATCAGCAAAAATTTGCTAAATATTAGTGGACAAAAACAGAAATCTATCCTTCCGAAATCAACAATCTACATTTTTTTTTTGTAAAATTTTCTATTGATATTAGAAAAATATATTGTTATCTGCATTCTACTAAATATAGAAAATAATTTTGTTAATATTAGAGGTTTTGTCTGCTGTTTTAAGTCTAGAATTATGTAAAATTCACATCGAATATAACTTAAATTGTATAAAGTTAACAAATTCATTTTTGCTATTCTTATTTTATTAATATTGAGCAAAAAAAAATTTGCTAATTTTAGCAGTCTTTTCTGAAACATCATTTTGAACTTATTTTGAGTAGCCTTTTCTGCTATTTTTACAGGTTTATTTTTATGAGTGTAATTATTTTTCATTAACCCATTTTACACTGCCGTTGCTTTAAAGCAACAAATACTTTTAACGCCCGATAAATTTGGATAGAAGGGAGATTTAATAACGCAGTAAAAGGCGTGTGATAATTTGAGGACAGGTCTGTCAGATATGGCGATTTGTCGCCAAACGTAAATAAAAAAATATGAAATTTAAATTGACTGTGCATTTTGTTACTCTGCTTTACGATATTTTTTATGCTATAAAATTATATATTAAATTCGCGTTATTTTGTTTACATCTCCTTCTTTTTTTACTAAATTTCAAAGACAACTGTTAGATGATTTTAAGAGCTCAGTGGCTTTAAGAAGTGGTGGAACAAAAAATTCATAAAAATTTTTGATAGCAAACAATTTTTCCAAATTAAAAGAAAAAAAAAAAAATCATGAAAACCAATAAATTTTATTTTTTTTGCATTATTTTTCATTATTAAAACTCATTTTTTAGTGTTAAGTTCGATCAAGATCATAAAAAAATGTTTTTGTCGACTTTGCTAAAATAAACTAAAAAAATATTGCTATGAAGGTTTTAGGAGATTTTCATTAATCTGTTTTTCGAAAAACGGCAAAATAAATCTGACAACCCTGTTTAACGTCATACTCAGTAAAATAGTAAAATCCAAATAACAGGTTGCAGAACAACTAATTCTAAATTCTGTTCTAGATTTTCGATTCCTTTTGTATGCAGCAGTTTGTCCTATTTACAACAGGTTATTTAACTCTCAACAAGACCAGTTTGCTTTAGAACCGGTTCTATAACCAGTTATAGAACAGCTTATGAGACAGTGAAGCCTTATATTTTGACTGCCAGGAATCTGTTCTAGAACCGATTATATGGAACGGTGGTAAAAGAAGCTGTTCTGGAATAGATGCTAAGGTAACCAGTTATAAAAAATTGTGCTGGGTAGTTATACAAAAATAATTACACCTGTTACCTCTGCATCTATTCTAGAACAGCGTCTTTTGCCACCGGTTGCATGGAAGCGGTTCTTGAACAGGTTCCTGGGAGTCAAAATGTAAGCTTTCACTGTCCCAGAACCAGTTCTATAACTGGTTGTAGAACCGGTTTTAAAGCAACCAGTTCTTCTTTATAAAAATAAAATGTGCCCAAACGGCACTCGAACCCGGACCTCCAGGATGTCAATCAAACGCTCTACCAATTGAGCTATCTATTCTCATATAGTTTATTTTGTCTATTGTATGTAATATCTCGGTTTGAGTTAAGCCAATTATCTTTTTTGTTGTTTTGGTTGATGTCAATGAAACACTTGTTATGTCTATCATGAAAATCATCAAACTTTTTGAAAAGCAACAAATAAAATCTAATATGACAATTTCATTTTAGATTTTTGGACTTGATTCTAACTAAATATATAAAAGTATAGAAATTCCGATATAAATGAAAACAGGTGTAATTAAAATTTTATTGACAATACTTTTTTCTGTGCACTTTTTTTTTAACACACACTGTACTTGCAACACTTCCATATATGAAGTCATATTTTGTTCACATGTTAAAAAAAGGCAATGTTAACATAACTTATAATTATCATCATCAACATAATCATCATCAACATTCTCCTCGTCATCATCATCACTATTAACGTTAAAAGCAACGCCATTATCATGAATTACGACATAGACTAAACTAAACTAATTATAAACGTACATGGAATTTCTAATGAAAGAGAAAATTTGATAAAGTATAAAAAATTGTAAAGTTACTTAAATAAAAGATGTAGTACCCCCCCCTTACATATATGGGTAAACATTTGAATTGTATAAAATAAAAAATATTAAGACAAACATTAAAAACAAAAAAAAAAGAAATGCAGTAAAATTTTTCTGTATACAATTTAGTGAATGAAATCATAAAATGAGTGAAACAAGGGGCTGGTACTTTTTGTTTTGTCGGGTTTTATATAAAAAGACATGTCATACATACTGCATTGCAAAAGTAAACAATTTGTGTTTTTTGAATAGGGAATTGGAGTTTTTGTAAGACAACTAATTTTTATTTGTTCAAATCATTTTGATTTTAAAAATCAGCAAAATCGGTCCACGAATTTTAAAGTTATGAGCGAAAATGTAAAAATGCAAAGTATTAGAAATTATTATGCCTGTTTATTTTCATGACAATTATCGTTCGCTAATTTTTAAATTCAACGGGATCGGTCCTGGAGGTCTCGCAGGATAGGTTACAAGTTGCTAGGGACTGGTTCTTTGTCGAAATTTTTATATGAAAGCAAACGGTCCCTTTATCGTGGCGTTGTCATAGAATGACAGCAATTATCACAATTTAGATACCTTGTGATGAGCCTAGAACAAAACCAAAAGAATATAACTGACCTAAAGGCTCGTGTCACCAAACCACCCTACATTAGTTAAAAATATTAAAAGCTTGTATATTCTCGATTCACTGATATGAATTAAAAATTGAGCAACCAAAATTTGCCAAAAACAATTTTATAAAAAAGTCCGAAATCGTTAATTAAAAAAAACCTTAAAAATGAGCGAAGAAAATAATTTAATGTTTATCAAATTTTTTCACAGAGATGTATCTTATAAAAAAATAATAATGTGATTTAAAAATGTAAAATGATTTAAAAACGTAAAAAGATTTAAAAATGTGAAATGATTTAAAAAGTGTCAAAGTTCGAAATCGTATTACATACACACAGAGAAATAAAGTGCCAACCGAATTGAAAAGTGTATATTAGTGGTAAGAACTTATAAATTTAGTTAGAATAACGATATTTACATTAGATTTCCGAAGATTTTGGGTGTTATAACTATAATTCAGTTGAATTAACCGAACTTTGTTGTGAAAACTAAAGTTAAGTTGTGCCAACGATCTAAAATTCTTAATACCCGAATTTGAGTTTTAGTAACCGAATTTCAGTTGGCAAATAGCTAAATTTTTCTCTGTGTGTATGTATAACACCAGAGGATGAGGCTAACTAAAAATAAAAAAAATAATCATCAAAACATACACTAGGAATTAGGGATGCCAATCGGGATAGGTATTCGCGATTGATTTTTTCGGGTTTTTTGTGGATTTTTCGGGATTCTGGTATTTGTTTATGTTAACAAAAAAAAATTCGGTAACCACCAGTCAAACCAGTCAATTGGCAACAAATGAGATTGTCAGCACGATTTATGTATGTTAATTTAACATCTAAAATTTGCGGTTATCGATTTTTGTAAAACGATTTTTTTTGTGTTTAAAGTGCACATTGTTGAACTTCTGATACAAATTTTCGCTGGTCACTTAATTTACTTAAGATTTTTTAAATTCAACAAAACGTATTTTAATTATCGTTCAAGCAACATTTTTTTTTGTCCAAGTTTTAACAAATTTTAATCAAAATTCGCTGAAACAATAAGAAAGTCTTGAAAACTTTTTGCTCATTTCATTACTTTTTGAAAATCACAACAAAAAGCGATGTAAACAATCAATGAACTTTGGCCTTCCATTTCTGCTCTTTAAGAACCTATACATCTTATGAAGTCGTAGGAGAAGCAGTTGGGATGCAGTAAATTATTAAAAAAATTAAATTTTTTTTTCAAACTTTCTAAGTTTACTATTCTTTTATGTAAATTTCCTTTTGTTAAAACCTTTGATCACAATAGTTGAATTTCACACGCTAATTTTTATAGATGTTTCAAACATATTCATTAATTTAATCAATAATTTCTTGCCTTATTCGAATAACTCGTACATAATACTATATGTATAGATTACGTAGTGTTTGATTTTTGTATTCTTTATGTGAAAAGACCTTAAAAGTGCAACATGAGTAGTTGACAATTATTTGTTTTTGCCATTTATGGTTGTTGAAATAATAATTGAGAGTATAACAAAATATGTACACAGTTTGTATGACAATAGAACACCAAGTGCACCAAGTCGTAGCGTTTTAAATTGATTTTTGTTGTTTTATAAATTTTCATTGTAAAACAAATTAACACTTTATATGGTCTAGATTTTTGTAAAGAAAATGGGTTACGAGTTAATAATTTGACATAAAAACTATAATTATTTAATAACATTAATCATTTTCATAAAATATTTGCACGAACTAGATTTGAAAATACACACCACTAGACTATTCGATAAGTTACACTGTGCAACGAATTTGGGGTCACCGATTGCATCCTGAATGAAACCAACAGGAAATAAAAATAGACTTAGCTCGAATTAAATTTGTATGGTCTTGCCTTGTGTACGTTAAAAGTTTTCAATAACAAATTTTTCTTCTTCTTCTTTTTGTAAAATTAACTCTAGAAATTTTTTTAGTAATTAATTTCAATAAAATTAATTACGTTTGTCCTTATATGATGATTACAAACACTTTACACCAATATTTAACATTGTTTACCTAAATGTTACATCATGTAAAATATCAACATTTTTGGTTATTCAATTAAAGCTAATTATTAGTGTTCAATAGGCGATTGTACTTTTCTTCAGACTTGTAAACAATTACAATTCAAAGTTGATACACAACTTGCCTTTGATCTTCAATTGTTTACATTGTTTACCTTATTTAGGAGCTGATATGTAAAGCTAAGCTTTCAAAATACTAGTTCCCAGTGCAGGTTTACATTTTATTAACTTTATGTAAATGTTCAATAGGTATATTTTTTTACATTGTTTACTCTATTTACATAACCACCCTTACTACACAAACGCTAAAAAACAGATGTTAGTTTTAAATTTAAAAGTTAGAGTTAAAGTTTGGTTCGACTTAATTTATTTTTTAAGGTTCAAGTTCTATTTTTAAGTTTTTTCATTTGTTTATTTGTTTTCAGCCAATGAAAATTATTAAAAGGTTTTATGCAGAAAATTAACAAACCCGTACACTCCAAAAAAAAAAAAGCAAATCTGTAAAGTCAATAACATTTTAGCTTAGATGATCCTTGCAGTAAAATTTGCTAATATCAGCAAAAAAAAATTTTTACTTTAAAATCCCAGCAAAAATGTTGCTGACTTTACAGAGTTTTTTTTTTAGTGTATGTTTAAAAATAAAAATTGTTTAAATTGTTATACATATTTTATTATTTATTTTACATTGCGTAAACAATTTACATTTTTAAGTCAGTCAATAAAAAAAAAACTAACCGGCAATTCCGCCTCCACGCGGAGTATTCTAACTTGGCCATAAGTGCGCCAAATGAATGTTTTGTGTAATGAGAAATTAAACTATTTCGATAAGAAACAAAATTGTAGTTTTTTGTGTACAGTGCACGATCTGGAAGCGAGAAAGTGTTAAAGTTAAACTTTCGTGAAATTTAAAAAAATAAATATTGTAAAGTTAACACAATTTTCAAAAATCTTCTAAGTATATTTATCTTGACTAACAAGGGAGGTATCCCGACTCGGACCGGCAGAGCTTAATGAACTTCGGATATGTTGTAGAGAATAAAAATGCTGTGCCTTTTTTTTAGCTGCACAATCTCATGTTTAGGCGTTACTAAGTGAAGTCAAAAATTACCCCATTTTACGTTTTTTCTGTTCTGTTTCGTTCGGTTTAAAGTATTTATAGTCGAATTTGGTATCAAATTAAGTTTTTTTGAAGGCACTAGTTTTAACATCAAATCAATAGACTTTCAAATATTTTTGTTATACAAAAAAGTGCGTTTTGGGTAACATTAATGCCCGTAATTTTAAGCAATAGATACCTACCGGTGCTTAGATACCTACCCGATTTTGTTCGTGTACACGGTAGGTATCTAAGCACCAGTAGGTATATATTGCTTGAAATTACTACCATAAATCAAAGCAATACATATTTAATTAATGGAGGGTGTGTCTGAGTTTTTTCCGATATTCAAAATCTTTCGGTTTTTAGACGTTTTTTCCGAAGAGCCTTTTTCTCTTCGTTTTTAAATTATTTAAAAATGTAGCAACTCTGGGTGCATTATATAGGTGATATGGGTATCAAAATTTTTGTTTTCTTGAGTACTGTTTAAAAAAAAACTAGTTTTCGTAAACTAAAGATAAGTTTTCATACAAAACCAAATACATTTTTAACCCCACTTTTTAACCCTTTAACATGAGATTGGGCAGCTAAAAACAAAACAAGTGTCGCTTTTTTTGGTCCTGAAAAACATATCCAAAGTTCACTAAAATCTCCGAGTTCGGGCCGGGATACCTTACTTGTAAGTAGAACCCGTTGATAGTACACTCATAATGCGAAAAAAAGTATGCCCTTATGAAATCAGCAATCGAACATTTTTTTAGCAAAAATTTCCGTTGATTTTAGCAAAATAAACTGTTATTTGCATTCTGCTAAAATTTAAGTAAATATATTTAGCAATATGCCAAAAAAAAACAACTTTTTCATTTTCAAGCTATTAATCCCGAATGATTTTATATGTTTCGGGGGTAGAGTCAGATACCCTACTTGCTTATTAGAATGCCACTCACTTGTCCTAAAACGGATATTTAGGGTGGCCCTTAAAACTTGGATTTTTTGACTTTTTATGAATTTAACGCATTATTTATGTTAATAGCTACAAAATCAATGTTTTTATTTTAGATTTTAATGTCATTAACAACTGTGTTCCATGGCAAGCCATAATATTCAGCCCAATTTGTGCCGCGCTAAATGTTAGAAGTAGTATATTCTTACTTCCAAGTTTTGTTGTTGCCACTTTGTTTTTTTCAGTGTATTATTCCAACAAAAACAAAAATGGAAGATTACTACCCAAACTAACAATTCAACACATAAAAACATTGATTTTGTAGCTATTAACATAAATAATGCGTTAAATTCGTAACAAGTCAAAAAATCCAAGTTTTAAGGGCCACCCTAAATATCCGGAATTATAAAAAAATCGCGGAACAAAAGTTGCTTCTGATACCCTAAAGAACCATTTTCAACAATAAAAAAGTTCTTTTTCGCAAAAAGCCGATTTTGGCATATTGCTAAATATATTCAATATATTCATGTTAATACTAAAGTTTTTGTTTGCTATTTTGAGTCTTCCAATATTTAGGTAAAGTTTTTGCTAAATTTACAAAGTAAAATGCTATTTTCAATGAACTAAAATTCACATCGAATATAATAAAATATAAAGTTAACAGATTACGACTAAACTAATTAACTTTTATAGATTCATTTTTCAGATTCGCTCTACACCTATTTTGTTCCATATCGCCTAACCAGGTGTCAGCATTAGATATTAAGTTGGATAAAATATGTGCGAGAACGCCAACAGAATAACGGAATTAAATTATCTATGGTCATATTAATGTTTAGGGTGGAGAACACGTAATCATATTTATATCATGTGACATTCATGTCTTCTCATAATTTTCTGTTTTCCGTAGAGTAAAGTTGTTCGTTTATTCATTCAATTTTAAACTATGTGATTAAAAAATAACTTTAAATTGATTTTTAACAGTTTAACAATTTTTAATACACTTTTTCTTCTTGTATTTTTTTTTAATTTTGGCCATTTAACTTTTATTTAGTTTTTGTTTACAATCTTTTATGGATGTGTGTGTACAGTGGCCCGCAAAACTAAGGACACAGTAACATTTTTTAAAGATTTCTTTAAATTTTTTTTATTTAAGGAAATAAAAACAAAGAAAAACACTTAAGAACGCAAAAATTAAATATAGTAGTTCAATCTAATTAAAAAAATAAGGAACTTAATATCATTGGGGCAGAACAGTGAGGAAAATATATGTGTAACATCTAACATTTGCACCGTAAAAGTAAGGACACACATATAAAAATAATAAAGATTTATTTTAAAAATTACAAATATAACCAAAATTTTACCTCTTTAATATTTAGTTGGAAAGCCTTTATTGTGTAATACAGCCTGTAATCGTTTTTTCATAGAGTTAACTAGGGTTTTTGTGGTTTCGACACTTATTTTGTTCCATTCATCCAGAAGAACTTGTTTCAGTTGTGGCTTGCTTCGTATTTCGTGTTTTCGCACATTTCTCTCCAAAACTTCCCACATGTGCTCAATGGGGTTGAGATCAGGACTTTGTGGAGGTGTTGCTAGCATGTGTGGAGTATTAAAAAGAAGCCACATTTTCACATTGTGGGCTGTGTGCTTTGGGTCGTGTCGTTATCTTGTTGAAAATAGTATTCATTAGCTAAACCCATTTTAGATGCACTTTCCTGCAGATTATTTTTTAAAATATCTAAATAAACATATTGGTTCATTATATTTTCTATAAACACAAGGTTTCCAACACCAGACGACGACATGCAGCCCCATACCATAACACCTCCACCTCCATGTTTAACAGTCTTAACCGTATTTTTTGGATTCAAAGCTTCTCCTTTTTTCCGCCACACCTTTAAACGGCCATCTGAGCCAAATATGTTGTACTTCGACTCATCTGTAAAAATCACTTTATTCCAAAACTCTTGGGGCTTATTTAAATGCGTTTTTTGCAAAATCTATGCGCTTGCGTCTGTTAACTTTGTTTATAAGTGGTTTTTTTCTTGGGGAACATGACATCAGACCCTGATTAGCTAAACATCTTCGAACAGTATCGGGTGAAACTTTTGTGTTTTGATAGTTTTCGAGCTCATCGGCAATTTTTGTGGCGCTTGTGAATGGATTTTTTTCAACGGTGCGCTTTGGTGGCCGACCACTTACAGGCTTATTTTCGATACGCTTCTCATTTATTTTGCGTTTAATAACTTTTCGCACTGTAAAACGACAACGGGACACTATTTTACCGATTTGTCCATAAGATTTATGCTCTTTCTCATACAAATCGATTATAATTTTTCTTTCCTCAAGAGTTAGCTGCTTACTTGGCATTATTTTGTTTTTTAAAAATATATTATATTAAGAAATTTAATTAATTTATGTTTTCGTGTTGCTTATGATGCTGATTACACAATAGAACTGACTTTTGTTAATCTGTGATTTCTGATTAACCGTTACTCCATATAAATAATAACTGTGCCCTTAGTTTTGCGTTGCTATATTATGAGGTATAGTGAATGTTACTAAATTTTTTTAAGAATGTAAATAAAATGTCATAATGTTTTTAACTAAAAATAAAATAAACCCCTTAAATTAAAAATAAATATGAGTTTTGTCTAAACATTTTTGCTTAAACACATATAAATTGGTAAAAACTAAAAAAAATGCTGATGTGTCCTTAGTTTTGCGGGCCACTGTATATTTTGACAGCTCATATCATGACATTGTTGTTTAGAGATTTATCATAACAACTCTCTTTTAATATCAGATATAATACTAATACTATATCAGATATAATCCTAACACGTAATATAATTCCGTCTGCGATTGAATTTCAAGTTTGCTGACAGAAAAATATCAAAGTTAATATCTAATGTGGACACCGTGTAAAGTAGGCAGCGAAAAAAATTTGGTAGAAGAACATATTGTTTTTTTTTCATGCACTTGGTATAAACTTCATTGCAAAAAAAGGTTAGGCCGATTTTGAGGGTTAAGAAACGTTATTTTTTACACTCTATACACATTGTGTAAACAATTTAAATTTTGGGGCTTAATGTTCTCCATTTTAAAAATGATTTTCAACAATTTTATACAAAAAATATTTGTCACTCTTTTAATAATTTAATAGCTTTTGGATTAATATATATCTTCTTCTTCTTCTCTTATTGTTTTGAACAACGTGACTTTAATTTAAAATTTAAAAATATACCAGATGTAGATATATTTTTGCTTGCCATTATATACATTGTGTATTTATAACTGGAAATCTAAACAAAAATATGCTGACTATAAATATTTTTTTTTTTTTTTTTGCTAAATTACTATTATTCTACGAATCTATACATTTGTATGTATGAGAATATCTGTGTATAATAAAAACTATTAAAAAATTTTAATGAAATGACTCATTAGCACATTGAGAATACTAAAAAAAAAAAAAATTAATATCCAGGGACCGGAAGTTAAAACAAATTCATGTTTTTTCTTTATGTGTGAGAACAGGATAAACAAAATAACTTTGCGAATCAAAGAGTTTGCGTTAAAATGTAGTGTCCGACATAACAGTTCGGCCAAAAAACCATATTTTGTCGGTTTTTTGATATCTAGAGGCAATGATGACAAATTTTGATATTGGAAACATGTTTGTTGAGCCGATTTAATTCGATTTTGTGTATAACATTTAAGAGAAAAACCGAAGTTTAGCTGTAAAGTTAAAAGTTCGGCCGCCGAACTATTTTCGATTTAGCCGAACTTTCTGAGGCCGAACAGTGAATTCATTGCATAAGTACAGACTTTTATTCAGATTTGACACTCAAAATAGCATCTAATCAGTCCAATAAACATTTTTCCATCCGCCAAATTTGTCCATAATGCTTTAAAATACGGAATACAGACCAAATGCATTTATTGGCCGAACTGTTCGGTCGGACAATATTAAAATGTCATCGATTTTTAAGTGCATATTTTGTTTCAAATGGCTATTTTTGAAAAATTTCGCTTTAACTGCATAATTTTATTGCATATTTTTATTTATTTTGCTATAAATGCATATTTTTATTGCATATTTTTTTTTAAGTTTTCTTAGTTTTTCGTAAAAAATCACTTTTAATAATATTTTATATTTGACTAACGAACATGTATACTAAGAATGATCAAAGCTGCTCAAGCTGTCTTACCATGTTTTGCAACGAAATTCATACTATGTGCTCCACTTGAAAAACAAATAATAAGTTCTTCAACAAAATTGTTTATCGTTGCCTAATTTAGGCGATATGAGCCAAAATAAATTTAGGGGGCATTTTGGAAACTAAATCATATAACAGAAAAACTATCTATTTTTCTGCTCCTATTTAAGAAAATATCACGATTTTCGCTTTTTGGGAAAAGCGAAATTAGGCGAAAAAGTATATAAACTTCAATTTATATTCGTCAAACTTCAACGCTTTGCTATTAATACTTAATGTCTTCTTTCTGCAAAATTTCATAAAAATCCCTCTATTAGTATATAAGTTAAGACGATGTTCTCTAGAGGAATCCTGATAAAATCCTGTGAGTCCTTGGACTAAAGTGAGGACTTATTATTAAATCTTACTTATATTTTATTATAAAGAGTTTTTAGTCAACTTAAATTTTTTTTTTTAGTTTTTGAAATTTTACGAAATTTTGACTTTCTCGCTTCCAAAGCGTGTACGACACACAAAAAATTTCTTCGCAAAATATTTAGCAAATTTAGTTTTCTATCGGAATATATTAATTTCTAAATATAAAACGCTAATTTGACGCATTTGTGGTAAATTTTATGAAAACTGCATTGAGGCAGCTTTACCCTCAAGTAATTATTCTCTTTAATTATTTAGTGGTTTTTTTAAATGCATATTTTCCAATATAAATAAATTAAAGTGTTTTGTTAATTGTGCAAAACGTGTGCATTAGGGTGATAACTTTTTGCATTTTTTGCAAATATCAAATCTCCCCAGACAAAATCGTGTAGGGCATGGACAAATATTAAGAACTGCGTTTTTAGTTTTTCGCTATCGTTAAAAAAGGTTCCGCACCAAACGCGTTAAAGTTTTGATTCAAACAAAGTTAAAAAAAAAACTTTTTTTGATGCCTCAACGTCTGACCATCACATCTATATAATTAAGGCATGCTGATATCAATAGTAAAGTCCGTTTTCGAGTCAATGGAATAGTTTTCTTCCAAATTTGCTTACTTACATATGTATAAACCATATTTAAAAAAAATTGTTATTAAAAAAAATTTAAAATAAATATATTAAAGGCATTTTAGAAATCGCTGTCGGTGCGCAAGGTTTTTTTACCAAATTGAACTGAAATAGTTTTTTTTATCATTAATACAATATTTGCCATTAGAAAACCCCTGGGGAGGATGTTGTCCAAAAAAAGTTATCACCCTAGTGTGCATAGAATATATTAAACAATTGAAATTTAAATAAAATTGCATAAAAATATGCAAATAATTAATTTAAAAAAAAGTTAAGTGCATAGTTTTTTAATTTTTAGTGCATATTTTAAGGCTTTTCATGCATATTATAGGCGCCTAAAACACACGTTTTTAGTGCATGAAATTCCTATCCCTGGTTATAAGTTTTGTTGATGACACTATGTAACAAGAAACTTAACCCTCCCCAGAGGGTTAATTTGTATAGCCTTTTGAAGTTTGGCTAT
This sequence comes from Delia radicum, assembly GCA_021234595.1. NCBI lineage: Eukaryota > Metazoa > Arthropoda > Insecta > Diptera > Anthomyiidae > Delia > Delia radicum. Next base: position 82,012,547 of record CM037853.1, on the reverse strand, counting down.
TTTTGACAATTATGGATGAAATTAAAATTTTTTAAATATAATTTAATATACACAAAAATATGTTTCTAAACATATCTGATCATATACAAGCCTATATATATATATGTTCAAATATGATCTCATTTTGCCTTTGAAATTAATTATAATTGCATAAAAATATGCAAATAATTATAATTAAAAAAAAATTAAGTTAATTTCTTTTTATTTTTAGGAGCATATATTAAGATTTTATTGCATATTATTAGGCGCATAAAACACCCTTTTTTAGTGCATGAAGTTCCTGTCCCTGTTAATATCATATGTATAAAATATTTTATTGAACTGGTTATTTAAAAAAAAAACATTTATAAGAGTAGAAAATACGATATTTCTCTTATTTTTTTTAACGGAGTTTTAAAAGAATTTAAGTTTTAAACAAAAAATTAAATCATGGATAGTAACCGATTCGATGTAAAGGTAACGCTATTTTCGTTTATTTCGGTAATGGAATTTTAAAGGTAAGGAAATTTCAGTTATTTCGGTAACGGTTCTTTTTTTTAACGATAACAGTATTTAACATATTTCGGTAAAGGCATTTTAGCGGTAACACAATTTTCGTTTATTTCGGTAATGTTATTTTAGGATAACGGGTTTTCAGTTATTTCGGTATTTTAAGGATAAAGTTATTTAAATTATTCATTTAATGGCATTGCACATCGATTATTTTAGCTCCAATATGTCCGAGTTCCAATGACTGGCTAATTTATGATGAAGCTTTGGGAAAATATGTACACTCAAAAAAATAAGTTAGTAGAAAAGTTAGTAAAACGTTTTGTAAATCAGGTATACCATTTTTTAGCAAAATTTTTTGCTAAAATCGTGTTTTCAGCTAAAATTTTTGTTATACTTATTCAGCACTTAACTGTTTTATACTAAGGCTTTACTAATATTGTACTGTTTTACTAATTAATTTTGCTAAAAAAAATTGTGCTGATAATAGTGTGGACGACAACCAGATTGAAAGATATACGCAGAATGAAGCAGATGTCGCGACATGTCAAGATGTAGAAGAGAAGAGGAAAATGATACTAAAAAGTACAACTCTAATAAGACATATAAAAAAATTAACCATGGAAGGCTTTTGTATCTGTTTTTCATACATAAAACAAAATTGAGGATTAAAACAACTTAAATTTTGCGTTGTCACCGGCTTGTGAAAATAATTGTCTATTAATAAAATAAAAGACGAAATAAAATATTGAAATTTAATGTATTTCTAAACTAAATGTTTATAGATTAATAATCTAGTGTGGTCAAATTGCAAACAAGCAAACATATACAGACATGTAGACAGAGTAAAGCGAAAGACAAAGACACACATCTTAGGAAGATTTTTATGGTTCCTTTTTCGTATTGCAAAAAATGGTTGTTTTTTCGTTTCGTTTGTTTTTGTTTATTTTTTCGTTTCGTTTCTATAATTATCTTCGGTAGTTGCGTCCTTTAAAAGATAGCATCATTTAGACCAGAGTAATCCAAATATTCATTTTCTGTGCACAATTGTGCTACAAAATCAATAAAAAAAACTCACACCGACGCTTGTTCTCTTCTAATTTAGTTTGATTTCAGTCGTTAATTGAGTGTTAACGAGTGCACATGTGCGGATGCTTACTGCTTTTTTTCAGCTTTATTGTTTTTTCAGCTTTGATTTAATTTCAAAATAAACCAGCAAACAAAATAGTATAATGGAAGACAGAAATTTTTGTTTTGTCATTAAAAATGCTTTTGGTAACATGCAATGCATTTTATGTTACCAAACATTTAAAACAAAGAAAACATTTTCAATTAAAAGGCATTTTGACCTTTTTCACAAAGAAATAAATAAATTAAAAGAGGAAAATGTTTTTTCTTGAGCAAAAACACCTTTATATGCAAAAAATTAAAGAATGGGTTCTGCAAGAAGAGCAAAATGATGAAATTTTGCTAAATAAGAAATTAAAAATGGAGATTTCAAGCCAAATAAGCTTGGAAATCGCTCAGCAAGGCAGACCATTTATGGATGGAATGCTAGCAAAAAATATTTTACAAAAAACTTTTCAAACGTTAAATTATAGAACAGATTTCATAAAGTCAATTCCCTTGTCACCCCAAACTGTAGCTAGGCGTATTGCCCAAATAGGAAATTCTTTGGAGTCTTCTATTAAAGAAAAATTGATAAATTGTAAATTTCTTTCGTTTTTCTTAGATGAAAGTACAGTATTTAATAACCCTTATAACTGTGATGTTACTCAATATGAGTTCGATATACAATCAGAAATTATATTTCTTCGAACCGAAGTCCAAGCTCTGGGAAAAATGGGAATAGAATTCTGGAAAAATCTAAATGATTTCGATTTTCGATTTTTTGTTATCCCTTTTTCCTTCTACATATTGCTGCGAACAAATTTTTCCGACTTAAAATTTATTTGTTCCAAGCAGAGAAATAAATTAAGTTCTTCAAATTTAAAACATATTTTGTTAATAAAAAATTGGTACAAAATCTTAAATTTGGAAAACTTAATTTATAATGCCTAAACAAACTTAGTTTTTTAAGTTTCAGTTGTAAATTAAACTCGACCAGTCAAATATGTGTGAAAAAAATTGCCTAATTCTGTAAAAACTGAGGCATATTTTGTATTTAATTTTATTTACTTTTTTTAAACTTCATTTCCATTTTGCTTTTAAAAGTAAAATTTATTACATTTGTAATGCTTAGTTTTGTGTTTGCTGGGAAATATTATCTTAACCAATACAGACGCATTTCATTTATTGAGAGTTTTGGTTAACTCTGATTTAGACAACCATTGATGTAAGTAGTTGAAAGAAAATGTTAGCAAAACTTTTGCTGAATATACTAATTTTGTTGCTAAAAATCAGCTCGCTGATTTTCAGCAAAAGATTTTGCTGACATTAGCAATTTTTTTTGCAAGCACCCTCCTGACTAAAATTTTGCTGACTCAGCAAAATTTTTTGCTGACTTTACAAACTTTTTTTTTTTGAGTGTATATATATTTATAGCGACTATTTTTCAGATTTTGTTAGATTATTTCGGCAGCGATATTTTAGGGCTAACTATACTTCAGTTATTTTGGTAATGGTTTTTAACGTTAACGGCATTTTACTTATTTCGTTATCGGTCTTTTAGCTGTAACGCAATTTTGTTACTTTCGTTAGCGTTATGCTACGGATAACTGTATTTCAATTATTTTGCAAACGGTATTTTAGGGATAACAATAGTTAGTTGAAAGGGTGTTAAACAGATCACGGTATTTTAACGGTATTGCCTGCCATTCCTTAATTAATTTTAAAAGATAATTTTAATTACGTCAGTTTTTATACCCTGCATCCCACTGTACAGTAGGGTATACATCAGTTTGTCATTTCTTTTGTTACTCATAAAAAAAAATATGGAATCGCATAAAATATATATTCTTGATCTGCATCAATAGTGAAAAAACTCTAAGTCTCTTTTCACGAATTTTCTTTTCCTCCAAAATTTTTTTACTTCAAATTTTCCGCGATTTTTTCCCATGAATTTAATAACAAAAAAAAATTTTTTTTCCAATGAATGGAGGGTTAACAAAATTCGTCACAGGAACACAGGAGTGAAAGTGTAGCACACTTTTGCTAGCTCTTTAAAAGGCCAAACAAACGAATTTTTTGAGTAATTAAATATACACATCTTACGCAGTGATTAGTGGACTGATTTATTTGCTAACTAAATCGTCAGTTAACTAATTTTTAGTTGCATGTTTCTAAAAAAAAAGATATTTTGGGGTGAAGTGAGAAATTTAGGGTAAAAGTGGTAATAATAAAAAAAAAGTACCAGAAAACAAAGAGATAAGTACAAAGAAAACAAAAAAAAATCATACAACAAAAAAAAAACAAAAAATTAATCTTCGTGCAAATATTCTGACTTACAATGGACACAGGCAAAAAAGCTGGCTGTTCTGTTTGCACTACTCATAAGAACAGCCCTCTAGCATGTGTTGCAGTTTACAGACTTCTTAGAATTTATTTTTAATGTTATTTTGTTTAAACACATTATGCAGAAATACTTATCTTATGAAATGGAGGAGAAGAGTTTTGCGTTTTAGAGATATAAATGTAAGGCATAGATTTTAAAGTGGGATATTATCATTACATGCGAAGGAATATACCGTTCTTTTTCTTATAACTGGCTTGGTTTTTTATGTGTTTTCGATTGAGGTCTCTTAAAAAATTTAAAAAAAAAAACATTTAAAAATAGTATACTAACACAACATAAATATGCTCTAACATTGCTTAAATTGCTAGTTCCAGAACTTCTAATAAAAGCATTCTTAGAACTAGTATTGGTGCAACTAGTTCCAGAAGTCATTCAAGAAAATGTTATTGAGCATTTTAACAACATCGTTGGAGTGCTTTGAGAACTAATGCTTAAGAACTGGTTGAACATTACTTGTAGAACTTTTCAAATAATCTTGTACTATGTTTCCACTTACGTGTTTTGACCAAAACATGTGTATTAAAAAATATCTTAGAAACAATGATAGCAATAATGTTTTAAAAACCTTAATATACACTCAAAAAAATAAGTTAGTAGAAAAGTTAGTAAAACGTCTTGTAAATCAGGTATACTATTTTTTAGCAAATTTTTTGCTAAAATCGTGTTTTCAGCTAAAATTTTTGTTATACTTATTCAGCACTTAACTGTTTTATACTAATGCTTTACTAATATTATACTAATGTTTTACTAATTAATTTTGCTAAAAAATATTGTGCTGATAAGCACATTAATAGTGTGGACGACAACCAGATTGAAAGATATGCGCAGAATGAAGCAAATGTCGCGGCATGTCAAGATGTAGTAGAGAAGAGGAAAATGATACTAAAAAGTATAACTCTAATAAGATATATAAAAAATCAACCATGGAAGATTTTTGTATCTGGTTTTCATACATAAAAAAAAATTGAGGATTAAAACAACTTAAATTTTGCGTTGTCACCGGCTTGTGAAAATAATTATCTATTAATTAAATAAAAGACAAAACAAAATGTTTAAATTTAATATGTATTTCTAATCTAAATGTTTATAGATTAATAATCTAGTGTGGTCAAATTGCAAACAAACATATACAGACATGTAGACAGAGTAAAGCGAAAGTCAAAGACACACATCTTAGGTAAATTTTTATGGTTCCTTTTTCTTATTGCAAAAAAGGGTTGTTTTTTTGTTTTTTTGTTTCGTTTGTTTTTGTTTATTTTTTCGTTTCGTTTCTATAATTATCTTCGGCAGTTGCGTCCTTTAAAAGATAGCATCATTTAGACAACCATTGATGTAAGTAGTTGAAAGAAAATTTTTGTTATGTTATATATATTTATTTCTATATATTTTCAGATATTAAATTAACTCATGTCGTCAATGTGGGAAAATGAAAATTTTTATATTTTGTAATTATTGTAAGTTATGTTTAAAAGAATCACAAAAATATGTTTTATGATTTTCAGCAAATAAATTAACTAAATTACAATTTTTCTACAAATTTTTTGCGTTTTTTTCAGTCTACTAAAATTCAGCAAAAATTTATTTATTTTTAGCAAGGCTTTTTTATTTCTAATCCACTAAGTGTTAGCTGAATCTACTAATTTTGTTGCTAAAAATCAGCTCGCTGATTTTCAGCAAAAGATTTTGCTGACATTAGCAATTTTTTTGCAAGCACCCTCCTGACTAAAATTTTGCTGACTCAGCAAAATTTTTTGCTGACTTTACAAACTTTTTTTTGAGTGTAGTGGCTACCCGAATGTCAGATGTGTTTTTTTGCTACGGTTCGCCAATGTATCGCACTATGAACAAAATTTATAAATAGAAACCAGATCATTAGAGAGGGGTGAAAAACTGTAAACTTTTTTATGAACAAAAATGGCGCTGAAAAGCTGATCAAAAACGGTATAAAGTAGAGTGCTTTTAGTTTCCAAAAAAAAATGCTAACGCCGCCATAAATATTTGTTAAAAAAATCGCTCAATTTTCGCTTGCAACGCATTAAATATTTAACAAAACATAAATTTTGAACATCCCAGTAAAAAACTACGCTTACATGCAAGCGGGTTTGTAAGGGAGTAAGCCGAAAAGAATCCCTTACAAACCTGCTTACATATGCCATGATTTTTATATGGTGAATTCCCATTTGGAAGCATTACTTTTTCGCAAAATAAGCTCGGATTTCAGCGCTTATAAAAAGCAGTGATTTCGTGGGGTTAACATTTTTGACATATAATATAATTATTTTATTTTTTTTACCACTCCACGTGCTAGCTCTTTAACAACAGTTAAAGTTTTTATTTCATACTCGAAAACACCAAACACAATCGGAAATCACTCGGGAAAATTTTTACAGATCGTTTATAATGCACGATATGGAACTTTCTGCATTACAATCTGCATCCTTATTAGGGGAAACAGTAAGCTAAACATTTTTGTTTGTTTATTTTTATACGAATATTATTCGTTTCTTTTGCTGCTTCTCAATATTATGTAATAGTAAGCACTTACATCAGCGCATTTGTTTTATCCTGCTTCTAAAAACACGACAAATTTTTACTGGGATATATCACAAAAGTTAATGTACACGAATAAAACTTATTTTTGGGGAAATCAGCCGGATTCCAATTATAAATTCAATTAAACTTTCTTTTATTCCATTTTTGTAATTAACTTTTTTTATTTTTTTGCGATACAGAGACCTTTAAAATGTTAGAACATTTTTGGTCAAAGAACATTTTTGGTCTTCAAAGTTTAGTAACGTCATGGCCATATAGACCATAACCAAAAATGACCATAACCACGTGCTTGATTACTAAAGCCCGTATGACACTGTATAGTTTTTGTATAGTTTCAAGATGTATTGGGAGAAAGAAACAACATTAATGTGCGAATGAAACATATATACAATTTGTAAACTTGGATCATATTTAAATTGTGCACAAAACCACAAAGTGCAATATTTTTATTCATTTTCTTTTTTTAATTGTACTATTATTTGTTTACAAAAAACTGACAACAAACTTATTTGCCTGTGAGAAATGTCAAGATAAAGTTCAAAATTTTCGTTTGCACTTTTGACAGATATCCCAATTTTTCGCTGATTTATCGATAACAAAAGTATTTGTTTTGACATTTACTACAATTTGGCACTATGTGTTCGTACTCTTTACACTAGTTAAAAAATTGAGTAACAATATATTTGTACTGCTTTAATTTAGATTGTCAATACAAAAACTATACAGTGTCATACGGGCTTAAGAAGACAAGAATGGAGCAAAATTAATGATTAAAAGTTTTTTTTGTTAAAGTTTTGCCTATTATGGAGGCTCTAGCTTTTCTAAAACTTCGGGTTCTGATGAGATCTTTAGCCAGATCGAAATACTAGTATCAACCTTGCTAATATGTTTGATTTGCTTTATTTTTGTAAATATACGAAGCTTGGAAGCTCGTTATAAATTAAAAATAACATTAAAATAATCTCGATGTATATAAAAACAAAAATCTAACAAAACTGCAAAAAAGCATTTTTAGTTATTCGAATGTACGAGTGGTTAAAAAAAGGCTGAGAATTTTAAAAAATTCGATTTTCGAACCCATTTTTTGGAGTGTAGGAGATGGAGGGGGGCGGGGTATATAACAAACATTTTTCTGTCTAATTTGAGGACCCCAACAAGAATCTGAAGTCAAAATAGAAATATACCCACAAACAAAAAGTCCGTAGTGAAAGAGTTAACTAAAATAAATTTTTAAAAACCAAACAACTTTTTTCAATAAATTTTTCCAACCTCTAAAAAAATACAATAAAAACAGTCATTAATAGTCAAAAGTAGTAATAGATTGTGATACAACATGACCCAAGTATGTAGAATGTCTAAAAATGCATTAATATTGCAAAAATATAATTTACTACTTCACCCCTAATATTACACTCCCCCCGACTCCCCTTTATTTTCTCGATCAGCTTAAATTGGGAGAAAACGATAAAAAAATTTTTTCGCGATATTGCTGTTTTGCAAAAGTAAACATTTTTCTTCAAAAAATTTTTATCGCGTAAATTTTTTCCGCTATTTTTTTTTTCAATGAATTTATGAAAAAAAATTTGTATTCAATGAATGGAAAGTCAGTGTTGCCAAGTTAGGGGGTTTCCCTTTAGATTTAGAGGAATTATAGGGGGTAATTTTGTGAGGTAAAGATGTGATTAAAAAAGGTAATTTTGCCTATATTAAACTAACATTTTCGGTTCGATTATTTTTGTAAAATTTTTGATACCATTTTCAATTTTTTTAGATTGTTTGCAAAATTTAACACAAAATTTAAGGCAGTAAGCGCTGTTAAAATAAAATTTAATATTTTTACTATAAAATTGTGTATTTTAACAACAAAATTTGTGTATTTTAACAATTTTATTTAAAGAATTTAAAATAAAAACTAAAAAAATCAGCAGACTTTACGAAAAATTATTTTAAGGGAATTTTTCTAGGGGGTTTTTGTTTTTTTTTTGACAATTTAGCAGCACTGATGAATAGTATATTAAATTTGATATAGCTGACTTTCACTTTTTTTTTAAGAAAAACGGGCAGATTATAAATTATTTTTAAAATTTTGAAAATTTAAAGACTGGTTTTTATTGAATTCGTGGGACTTATTTCGACACTGTAAAAATTGTTAAAATCGAAATTTTGTTCTAAAATTTTTAATTTAATTAAAAAAAAAAAGTCATTCTTTTAAACATCTTGAACTAAATATTTATTTCCATGTCTACTAAATGCAAAATAAGCTTAGAACAACTTTCATACAATTGAGCTTTAACAAAAAAAAAAAAAAAAACATGTGACTGTCTCTGAATTGAATGACTTAAGAACGTTTGTAGAACGTTGTCGTAATCATTGTTGTTGTTTAAATTGAAATGTGTATTTGTTTTACTTGAGCAAACATTCTGAAAAACATAAAATTTATTTAAAACAAAAGTAAAGAAAAAAGTTAATTTTTCTGTTCTAGACATTATTTCATGCCTAAATAAACAAGAAGACTTAAATGACAAAGAAAACAAAAAATGTTCAACCTTTTATTAAGGTAATTTTGTGAAATTCAAAATAAAGAAGATGAAATGATGTATACAAATTTTTAAACATTTGACAATGTCTTATGTCAAAACATTTTAATATCTTTGAAATGTCTTTAAAATTATTTTAAAAATTATTGTAATTTTAAAATTTCTAAAATCGAATTTCATTAAAAATATTTATTGATTCAATTAAAAGTAATAGAATTCGATGCAATTAAGGAAATTGTAGTATCAATTAAAATAATTTGCAACTATTTAATTGATTTCATTTTCAATCATATCTATTACAAATTTTATATCTACTACAAATTAAATTAATCATATCTATTAAAAATTTAATTGAATATTTTTTATTTCAAACAAATGTTTAGTAGTTACTAATTAAAATTTGAAAAAAATCACCAAATATTGGGAAAAAATCGCTAAAATAAAAAAATCGCCGAAATCAAAAAAATTGGCAAAATTTAAAAAAAAACCGCCAAAATTTAAAAAATCATCAAAATTAAAAAAAAAGGAATTTTTTATTTAAAAAAAAAAATAGCTAAAATTTAAAAAATTGCCAAAAATTTGAAATTGTTGTTGCGTAAATACAATTTAAAACGTATATATCCGAAAACATGTTTAATTTTTTTTTTCAGTTTCGGAGAATTTTTAAATTGTGGTGATTTTTTTATTTTTTTCAATTTTAGCGATTTATTTGAATTTGACTACTTTTTCAATTTATGATATTTTTTAATTTTAAACGCGTTTTTTTCAAGTTTTTTGCGAATTTTTTAAATATTAGCCAGTTAATCATTTTAAGTTTAAACATTTAATACATATTATTAAACTTTTAATACATATTATTAAACTTTTAATACATATTATTAAACTTTTAATACATATTATTAAACTTTTAATACATATTATTAACATTTTTATATATTTATTTTATATCGTTTATATTATTACCAATTTTAGCGATTTATTTTAATTTGACTATTTTTTCAATTTATGATATTTTTTAATTTAAACGCGTTTTTTCAAGTTTTGGCGAATTTTTTAAATATTAGCCAGTTAATCATTTTTAGTTTAAACATTTAATCATTTTATGTTTAAACATTTATGACCTGTTCCCCGATCTCGAACGAAAACCTAGACGAACGCAAGCTAGTCACTCGAATTCGAATCAATTTGGGTTTCTCTATTTCGAAAGCTATCGTTCGCCTATACTTACGCGTGTCAATTTTTGTGTTTTGCGTATTTACAAATCATAGTGGTGCCAGACCGGATATTTTAAACTTCTATTACAATTTCCTTTAAAAATACCAAAAATACTACTAAATTGTTTGAAGATAAATACAACATTACTTTACAGTGATCAGCTGTATATGACAAATAAATAAATAGAACAAATAAATAAAACAAAAGAAAAATTAATAAATCAAAAGAAGAAAATCAAAAAAGTACACCAGCGTTTTCAGCTGTTCCATTGTGGATTTCATTAAGCTGAAATTTAAAGTTCTTAAAAAACTACAAATATTCGTGTTATTTCATTCATACCTTTTGTTATCCATTCTTTTTTTTTAAATATTTATAATTTTTTATTATATCATTCATTCCAGCAAAGAACATTGAAAAATGAGGATTTTTTTATATTTTGTACATGAATACTCTATAGTCCTACTTGCACATAACCTTTTTCAGATCTCGAAATTTATAAAAACTCGCGCCTTGAATCTTAAATCATATGTTGCCACTGTTCACTAAGGCATACGAAATGCAAATGCAGTTTTCTAATGTATTTTTAAAACTTTCTCCACCTACGACTTTCAAATAAAAAAAATAGAGTTTACTAAAATATGGAATCTTACCTAAATATTAGGGTATTCAATTTACTCGGGTTTGCTTTTGTTCGAGTAATCGAGTAACTCGATTTTGAGGTTTTTAATTTACTCGAGTAGGCGAGTAAGATTTTAAAATTGCTCGAGTAACTCGAACAATTTTAATACTTTAATTTAATTTTCCAAAAACTCACATTTTTGTAAGTTTTTATATTTTATTAGTACTAATATAACATACTAGCTGACCCGGCAAACGTTGTTTTGCCTTCAAATTTGATTTGTATTAATTAGCTGACCCGGCAGACGTTGCCCTGCCTAAAATTTTATTTAAGCCTAATAACTTTTTTAAAAATAGCCGAGTTTAATTAACCGCAGATATTTTCATATAAATTTAACATTTATTACTATAGTTTTCACTTAACTTTGGCTACATTGAGATAAGTTAGATGACCTTAGTTTGTCTATGATCGTTTTTAAAATTAAAAAATGATAATTGAAATGTGTAATACATTAAAAATAAAATAACAAAATTAAGTAAAAATTTCGTGCCAATGATATATTTTTTTTATAATAAAAAGCTGAGCCCGGTGTGCTTCGCTACCCCCCATCATTATGAAATGTATTAAAAAGTGTTAATATAGTTAAATAAATGCAAAGCATGCAAGCAAAGCTCCCGCTTGCTTAAATAGAATAGTTTTTCTTTAACCTGCCAATCGGAATCGTTATTGTAATTAGTCAAATAGACGCGATCAAAGTTAAAACTTGAATGGCTGCAAACATAGCTCCCGTTTGGTGAAATAGTATTTATTCTTAAGACAGCCAATCATAACCGTTCTTAATTAGTGAAATGAATTGCCATATACATTATTTGAAAAAAAAAATCCGTTGAAAGGAATACATTTGTACAGAGGACAAAAAGATTAAAACTTTTAAACAATATGGGGCGTGAGAGGGGCGTGGCGTTTGAAACGTTTATATCTACCTTGGCTGGAGTATATAATGTGTATACAATTTGAAGTAAATGTGTTAAAAGCTATAAGGAAGCAATTACATAATTAAAAAAAAGTGGGCGTAAAAGTGGGCGTGATCGATATCATGCCTATTAATCATGCCAGAGTTCCAGTTAAATGCTGTACAAATTTCAGGAAGATCGGTGCAGAGGTCTGGTCTCTTATAAGGTCCAAACAAACAAACAAACAAACAAATAAACAAACACACATTCCATTTTAAATATATATATATATAGATTTAAAGCAGATTAATTATAATTTAAAGTAAAATGGGGCGAAAAAGGGGGATTTGGTAATAAAAAAATGTATGGCTACTTTACCTGTAGATAAAAAGTGTATAAAACTTTAGGTAAATACATATTACAAAAAAAGTATTTTGTATAGCAAACATTGTTAGTGGTATAAGTAAGTATCTGAATTAAAAAAAGGGGGCGGTGAAGTGGGCGTGGTTCATAGTTATATGGCGACGTTAACAGTATTAAGAGCGATATACTACCAAATAAAAAAAATCCGTTGGATGGAACAAATTTGTACAGAGAACAAAAAGTTTAAAACTTTCAAACAAAATTTGGCGTGAAAAGGGGCGTGGCGTAAGAAATGTTTATTTCTACCTCGCCTGGAGTATAATGTGTATACAATTTGAATTAAACCTGTTAAAAACTATATGGGAGAAATTACATAATTTTAAAAAAGTGGGCGTAAAAGTGGTCGTGGTCGAAAAAAGTACCCTATTAATCATGCCAGAGTCCCAGTTAAATGCTGTGAAAATTTCAGGAAGATCGGTCAAGAGGTTTGGTCTCCTGTAAGGTACAAACAAACAAACAAATAAACAAACACACATTCAATTTTATATATATAGATATAAGAAGATATATAAAAATTAACAAATTAATTAAAAATTTTAGTAAAAAGTATATCTAAAAGAGAAAAACATTTGCTAAGATCATTTATTATTGCGACAGTTTTGTCTCAGTACACTCAAAGCAAAAGCGTTATTATATCAATGAAATTTTTTATAAATATGTTGAAATCTTCATTGATTTTCTTTCAATATAACTGGTTCATAAATATGTATTGAACTGTTTTATAAAAATATTTGTAAGGTGATCCGTTTTGTAATTTCACTCAGACTTGACACAGTTTTGTTATATTAGTGTGTTAGTACTTAATGAAAAAATAGTCCATTTTGTCCTATCATTTTGGGATTTTGAGATATGTAATTTTTCTAAAAAAATTATAAAGAAGTTTTGAAACAACTTTCATGAATATTTAAAAAGATTTTCATCATATTAATGAAAACTTCATTACTTCTATATGTAAATTTTAATATGTGGAAATTTTGCGTAATACCACTATGAATTTCCATATAGGGCTTCTAAAATTGGCTTGTTACAACGACATAAAAGGGACCAACAAAAAGTTTTTAGTAAATGACATTTAAAAATTCCTTTTTGAAAATATAGTATTTGTATGTAGTTTCTTTAGATCAAATGGCAACTAAATTAAAAAAAAAAAAAAAAATAATGTTTGATCCCATTTTTAACCCTCAAATCCGCACCAATAATCTTAAACACCCCAGTCTTAGAACTTGTTTCTTTAAAAAATATCCAAGTTTCTTCGATATCGGAGTTTTTCGCATTAAGTTCTTCGTTTTTCGTAATATAATTTCTTTAACAGTGCTCACTTAATATAAAAATACACTTAACATTTAAATATTCACTATAACAGTCACATTATTTTATACAAAATATTAAAAAAATATAAAATAGTTCATATTTTTAAATTACTCGAGTTACTCGATTAATCGACCAAAATTGTTCGAGTTATTCTTTACTCGAAATTGGCCATTTCGAATTACTCGAACAATTGTTCGACATCATTTCATCGATTAATCGAGTAACGGTTAACCGATTGAATACCCTACTAAATATACAAATACTAATTTTTATGGGACAAATATGTCTCCTATTTGTAATGATTTTTTTAATCAAAGTTTATTCTTTTATTCTAAAATATGGAAATATTTTTATACTTCGAAGTGAAGTGCTTTTAGTATTTTTTTGATATTTATGAGAACTAAAAACGTGCATAAAATCATGAGTTTTTACAAATATGGAGATCTGAAAAAGTAAATGTACAAATGGAATCATAGAATATTCATGTACAAAAAATAAACAAAATGAATGATATATATTTTTGAAAATATTTTGTTACTCGAAATCAAAAAAGCAAGTGACTGGTTTTGACATTTACGTTCGCACTGTTGACAACTCGTTCGAAATAGAGAAACCAAATTTTGTATGAAAACTGTTACGTTTTCATTCGCCGTATACTTCAAGTCATCGTTCGCATAGAAATTTAGTTAGAGAAACCCAAATCAATTTTCTTTCGCTTAGAAAGCGAAAGAAAGTATTCTTTCGAAATCGAGAAACAGGCCATTAATACATATTATTAAACTTTTAATTAAAAGTGACTTTGAAATCAAACAAAAGTTAAATTGAAATTTTATTGACAACAAATTTTTGTGTGCGCTTTTAAACATGTCTTTATTCCTAATCTTAAACTTTTTTTCAAAACTGTTCACGTTATTCTTGTTATAATTTTTACAGTTAACACTTAGGTATTTAAACACTTAGGTATTAAATATCTTTAAATTTCGAATTATAAAAAAAATATTGTCAAAACATTAAGACATTCTTTGATCATTTTTAAAATAATTCTTTATTTAAAAAATGTACCTTTATTTTTGAACACAATACATTTTATAATTTTTCCAAGTAATACTTAGGTAATTTAAAACACCCTTGAATTTCATATTATACAAAAAAATCCTTATCAATGACAAAAAACTCCTTATTAATGAAACAATCCCATTGACATTTAAATCTCCATAACTCGACTTGTCAATGACTTTATTTTAGAAAATTTGTTTCAAAATCAGGTTTTAAGTTGTCTGCATTCTAAAAATAATAATCAACTCTAATTAAAACAAAAAATCTTTACCTCAGCCAAGGTGTGGTGGTATAAAATTAGAAAGGATTGATAATAATTTACAAATAAATACGAGTTGTTCGTACATTGTGTTTTTGTTATTTCTTACATTGGATAAATAGCGAATTTGCAGAAATATTTTGTAATTACCAGACAACTAACATACCAAAGACATGAGACATTTGTCAACAAATGTCGCATAAAATGAACAATTTTAAAACGAGTATTGACAATATCTTCCAGAAGAAAAACCGGCTTAAATAAAGGCAATTGAAGTAAAAGAAGAAAAAATGTAAAAAAAAAAAACATTAAATAAATGAAGAATTGTTGGTGTTAAAGGTATAGAAATTGTTAGTTAACTTAAGGTTTCATAATATGAACATTAGAAGCGTTCAGTGTTAAAGGAAGAATTTCCATAATGAATTTATCATCACAGAAAAAAGATATTGCCCAAAAATTTTCATTAAAAGTTATGTTGGAAATAACATTTGATTTCAATTAATTGTTTAAATGATATCCATAATTTTGTAATTGAAATTTCTTAGAAATTACCAATCAAATATTTACTTGAATCAATTAAAACCCAATTCCAAATGTAAGCTAATTTCAAATTGTTTAGATTTTACTTAAAGTGTATACAGAAAAAACTTAAATCGAGTCTTAAAAAAAATATTTGCAAACAGAATTAAAAATTTTAATTGAATTAGGACCGTTGAAATATTCTCTCATGTCAATTAAAAATTTAATAACAAATTTTTAAAAAATTTCAATTAAAATTTGAATCATTTCAATTTAAAAATTTAATTAAAAATTTTATAATTTTTGTTAATAAAAATGGGGAAATCATTTAGGCATATACACAGAAAAAATTATGGGCCAAAAATATCTAATTAATCGATTGTTTGAATATCAATGGCAATTTAAACAATTTTTTTAATTGTTTCAATTAAAAAATTTATTGAATTTTCTATATAACTGGACACTGTAATCTCAGATACCATCTGCACAAGAAGGGTCAATCGGACACGGATTTGTGTAGGTTTTGCGAGATGGTGTCTGAGACCTCGGAGCATGTTCTCTGCGAATGTCCCAGGCTTTGTGATAGGAGACTTAGGTTTCTAGGTGATCGCTTCATTTCGCCTTCCGACATCGCGAACATTTTGCCTAATAGGATAATTGGCTTTATAGGTAGCTTGAATCTGTAGGTAATTTTAGGCAGCACAAAAGACCTACATTGGTCGCGGTGCATAGTGCCTTCTGATCTAATCTAATCTAAAATATATCCATACAGTGTTGAGAACATGTAAAAAAGAACAATTTAACTATTATTTTTGTAAATAATTAAATTTTCAATAAGTATAAGTGTCATTAAACTATCATTTTAAAGTTGTGTGTGATTTTTTAAGAAAGCAATTCAATTACAAGAAAAAGTTCAAGACAAGACAAGCAAAACAAAAATTTTGTCTTTACTTTTATTTACCTTCTTATAATACATTTTTATATTAAAAAGCTTTAATTTTATTATAAATAAAGTGTCAATTTAATTAAAAAACCTACATTTCTTTTTTTATTTAATGGGGGGCATATAACAAAAATAAAAAAATACGAGTTTTCAATTAAAACTACCATTGTTTTCTACTCAAGTTTCAATTAAAGTTTTAATCAATTTAACTAAACTTTTTAATTGAGGTTGTAAAGAAAAACAATAACTCTTTTAATTGATATTATTATTATTTTAATTGAAAGAGTTTTAATAAACTGTCTGCAAATTCTTTTAGTTAATACTATAATTTTAGTGGTAGGTGCAAAATCAATTAAAATATTAATTGATTCAATAAAATTTTTAATTGAAACCCGTTTTTAGTTTTTTCTGTGTATATATTTAATATCTTACAAGATCTCTTATTGAATTTTACTTTCTTAAATTTCCATTCATGTAACTTTTATTTAGTGCGGTAATGGGGGCGAAGTACTAAATTAAATTGTTTTCCAATATTAATTTACTTTTAGACAGTCCACATATTGTGTCTTGTTGTTTAAAAATAAATTATTACCGTTAACTATTTAAAACTAAGAAACGTATGTTTTTATTGTATTTTAATAGCTGTGGGAAAAGTTCATTAAAACATTTTTTTTTGTGTTTTGTTTTAAAAGAATATTTTGGTTTAGTTATGGGGATAAGTTCTAATATATTTTGGGGCAAATTATTAATGGCAATGTAAACAAAGTTAGGGAGTATTTATATTGTGTTACTAGAATATTTTGTAAATGTGAGTTTTTTAATAAATTTTAGAGACATGACATCTATTTTGGTAGAAGCAGTATAAAGAATGTCAAAATAAAAAAAGGATGGTATATTTCATTGCACGTAATTATACTGCGTTGCATAACTATAATTACAAATTATTTTTGCTATTTTTTCTAATTTTACAAAAAAAAAAATTTAAAACTTATAACTGTTTTTAAGATTATGATAACTGATCTCTTATTGTGTAAAATTTATGAGATTATTTAATTGATTTAAGAGAAAAATTGTGTAATAATATTTTGTTAGTGTTTCGTAACTAGAATTACATAGTCAAAGAAATATAGCAGATAAAGACAAATATTGTCAAAACACTAAGACATCTTTTATAATTTTTAAAATAATTCTTTAATTTTGTTAACATAACAGCCAGCTTTTTTACCTGTGTCATTGTGATCGATAATATTCAGACAAATATTGATTTTTTTCATTTCATTGTACTTGTTGTATTGAAATTTTCTTTATTGTATATTTTTTCTGATCTCTTTTCTTTTGTACTTTTTATCTGTTAATAAACATAAATTTCTGTAAAATTAATTTTTTTCATTCCGATACAATTTCTTATTTTACCATGTCACCCCCAATTTTTTTTTTTCACTTACCATATCATTCCCCAAAATGTTTTGTGGGATGTTTATGAAAAATGTATAAACATGCCACTTAATTGTCAGCCTTTAAAGTTCACTTATCACTCTGTAAGATGTGTCGATGGGGTTTTTTAAAAAGCTGAAAGTGTGTTACCATTTCACACTAAATTTCCCTATTCAAAAACAAAATTTTTACAAATAGCTATACAAAAAAATTGTTTTTCTCCCTGTATACATTTATCAAATTTTTAATCGATTTTCGTGCCCATTTTTCTTAATACACTTTAGTTATTTTTGAACGCCTCTATTGCTTAGGCCTTTGATATACGCAGTAGCGCTTTGAGTTCAAAATGATGATGCTTTTTTTTCTATACGCAGTTTATATAAACTTGGCCTTAACGCAATAATACATTCAGGCATGATTACAACGCATTTTGTACAATAAAGACAAAAAAGTTTCACTTTCACATACGGGGTAAAACTATACAAAAAAACAGTCGTGATGAGCATAAAATATTATGTATTTGGAAACTGGTTTTTCTTAAATAATAATAAAAAAAAATTCATTTTCATTTGATTTGATTTGTTTAAATAAAAAAAACTTGAATATATTTTTTTTAATTAAAAAGTTGACATATCATTCAATAATTCACTTAAGTTTTATAATGGCAAACATGTTTGGCGCCCAACGTTAGAGTTTAAATTTACACACAGAGAATAAATTGGTTGGAACTCCATTGTAACCAACAAAATTTAATTATTAGTCAATAATTTTAATTGTAAGTACTTAAAATTCATCATCAGAATAATTAAACTATATTGTAAACAGAAAATATATAAAATTAACCAAAACACAGTCACATCATTCAAACTATTTGTTTTCCTTATCAATATTGAAAAAATATTGTCTTCTCCATTAATACCAATAACCAACCACTTTTCGGAGATTTTAGCCCTTGAATAAAATATTTGTAGTTAAAATCGAATATTAGTTTCGCCAGCAAAAAAAAAATATATAAGTTTTCGTTACTAATTTATAGATACTACAAAGTTTTGTAATAGTTTTGGTAACTCTAATAAAATATTTAGATTAGCAACCCAGTTTCTGTTGTAAATACAAATCTATTTTAAGACATTAATTTTTAAACTAACTATTCAAGGTAGAAATATGAAAATACAAATTCAAATTTGGTTTGGTTTGGGTTAGAGGTAAAGTAGTTGCCTGACAAGCAGAAGGTCTCCGGTTCGAGTCCAGTTTTTTTTTATAGTTTTTTTAACACTAATAAAATATTGAGATTAGCAACCGAATTTCTATTGTATTTTCAGACAAATATTTAAATTTAAAACTAGAAAATATTCAAGGTTGATATTTAAAAAAAAAAACATATTTAAATTGGGTTTAGGATAGAGGTACAATACTTGCCTGACAAGCGGAAGATCGTAGGTTCGAGCCCAGTTCGAAACATAAAATTTTTTTATTAATAAAATAAATTTTGTTGAACGCATGTGAATCTATTTATAGAATATTATTGTCCATAAACATAAAATATTCAATTGTTACAATGAAAATTCGAAATTTGGAAATAAATGTCGGTTATTACAATATTATTAAAATTTAATAATAGTGACAGTACGTGAAACCACAAAAATTCGGTTGGCAAAAAATTCGGTTGCAACTACAAATCTCTTTTCTGTGTGTATAAATTAATTTTGTTAAAAATTTGTCACATGATTCAATAACTGACTTAAGTCACAAAAAAAGTCTTAAAGTTTTTGACGCCCAGTGTGGAGCTTCAATTTTTTCGCGTATCGCACAACCGAAATTGCTCTCAATTTTGTGTTTGAAGCTTATTCACCATTTCTAAATCTACATAAATTTGAGTTTAAATTCAATTTTTTTTTCTTTTTTAAAAATAATTTTAAAATGCGCCATTTTATTATCTCACTTTTAATGACTTAAAAACTATAAAAATAACTAATTTATATTGTCAATTCTATTGTTTTTCATTTACTTGGTAACACATTCATGAAATGTATAAAAAAATATTTTTGAAGCTGTCAACTTATGTGATTTAAACATCCATTAAAATGTTAAGAACCCCCCGAAGTAACTGTGCTCTGTTGGGTTATTCAAACATTACTATACCAGTTCACTATGGGCTGGAATCAATAATGTTGGCCATACACAAAATTTTAATGTGTGATTCACAAATTTCAAAATGTGTTCTAAAGGTCGCTACACAGAAAATACTAAAGTCGATATTAAATTAATATATTTGTAAATACAATTAAACATTTAATTGAATTGGGACTTTTAATCTTATCAGTTAAAAATTTCTCTAATTTTCAACTCTTTTAACTAAAAAAATTAACGGAGATTTTAAAAAATTTTGCCGAAAATTTAAAAATTATAATGCGGAAAAATTAAGAAATATTCGAATACGAACATTCTTATTGAATTCTTCGTTCTTAAATTTCCGTGCATGTGACTTTTATATACTCATTACATTTGAAGTAAAAAGGTAATGAGAATTATAAGCTTTTAAAAATATAAAGACTAAGATCGAAATAAGTGTAAAATGGCTTTTCACTTGTAAGTTTTCTCTTATGTTAAAATAGAAAAATTTTGTAATCACTATAACTTTGAAAAACGTCTCAAAAATCGTGTACCAAAAATCAGCCTTATCTGAAGTCTATGTTACCTTTAATAGGCTCTTCAACAAAAAAGGCATTAAATCATTTGTAAACATTTGTATGAAATTTTAAATCGGACTTTGAGAACAAGTGCTTAAAAGCTATAACTGTCTAAAAAGATGCCATTGGGGGTTATATACACTGCGTTGCATAATTATAATTACAAATGATTTTTCTATTTTTTGCAATATTACAAACATTTTTTTTAAAACTTCCCAGTGTGCCAATCGGATCCGTTTCGGACCCGTAACGGATCCGCATCTTCGTATTTTCTATCCGTAACGGAATCCGTTACTGATCCGTTACGGATCCGCAAGCGGGAGAAATTCCTCTCGAAAAAACGGATTCAAAAACGGATTTTATGTCCGTTTTTTGGATCCGTTACGGACTCGTTACGGACATCATATTAGGATCCGTTACGGACCCGTTTATTTTCATAAAACGGATCCGTAGCGGAATCCGTTACGGATCAGTTTTGGATCCGCAAGCGGGAGAAATTCTTTAAAAAAACGGATCCAAAAACGGATTTTATGTCCGTTTTTTGGATCCGTTACGGACTCGTTACGGACATCATATTAGGATCCGTTGCGGACCCGTGTATCTTAATAAAACGGAATCCACTACGTGGTTTTAATAAAAAATATTTAATATTGTGATGATTTTTTTGTTTTAATTTTTTTTTATTATTATTATTAAATTCACAGTCATTTGATAATAAAGTAAAAACAATTCAGTCAGTTCATTTAAAATTAACATATAAAAGTAAAATACATTAAAAACATAAAAAACAATTCATAGAATATTAAAAAAAGTTTGTTTACAAAAAAATAAATTAATGTCCTAACCCACGATTTTGAAAGAAAACATAAGCGCACAGGCGTCACTCACTTTGTATTTGTTTTTGTATTTTTCAATTTACAAAATCAATTACAAACTGAGTGACTGGGTTTCATTCGCTTATGTCCTTCATTCGACATCGTGGGTAAGGCTGATCATTTATTTTTGTTGTTTTTGAACTCTGTCATGTGCGTAGTGGAAGAATTTTTTTCCAACTTCCTCCACTACCGAAATTGGTTCGTTCACAAACTTCCTTTGGAATGCACCTGAATCAAACAAAAATATTTTTTATATTTTAAACTATTTAAAAACTTATGACCTACCAGAACTGTAAAGGAATCATTAATTTTTAGATTAATTAGCATGAATGATTATGCATTGAATTGGGTAAATTTTTAAATTATTTTCACCAAAATAAAAAATTTAAAGAAATTTAATTCGAATTAATTCAAATGAATTAGAAAATAGTTGCAATTAATTTTGGACAATTCATTTGAATTGCAATTTGTTTTGCCAAACTTATTTGAATTGGAAATGGATTGCAATTCAATTTTTTTCAAATTTATTTGAATCGATAGAAATTGCATTAAATTCTTTATTTTGGTGAAAAGAATTAAATAAAAATTAAGGTTATTCGTATTGAATTCAATTAAAACAGAATGATTCCTTTACAGCTCAGACACCGACCTCGAATAGCAGCAATTACAACTAAATTGTTGGCCGCTTTCTTGTTCTTGGTCGCCATCCAGGTCAGTTTTTGTGCTAACTCGTCCTGGAATATGGAATGGAGAGCCTTTCTTAAAAACCCTTGGGAGCTTTTAGCAGTCGTACTCATTATAAACGATACCTACATAAAAAATAGGTAAAGTTAAGCGTATGTGCAAATTTATGAGTACTAGGGCGACAGTTAAAAATCGATTTTGAATTTTTGGAACGCTAACTGCACAAAATGATGAGTTTGCAGATTTTACGGTAGTCACAGTTTGAGCACGATTGAGATTCGAGTAACTTAGAAAAAAAAAGTTATTACAAATTCATTTTGCTGGGTCCACACAAGGACCTTTTCATAAAAAAAAACTCAATTATTAAAAAAAACTCAATTAGCGATTACACTGTCAAATCGCGATTACACTGATTCCGTTTTTTAACTCTATTACGGATCCGAAACGGGTCCGTAACGGATCCGCATCCGTTTTTGTGCGCATTGGGTTATAACTGTTTTTAAGAGTGTGATAACTGAAATCTTATTGTATAACATTTGATTTAACAGAGAAATTGTGTAATCATATTTTGTCAGTGTTTCATAACTAAACACAGAGAAAAATTTAGCTTTACTACGACTCAAATTCGGTTATTTCGAATTTTAGACGGTTTAAAAAAGCACAAATTTCAGCCTATTTAAAAAGGGGACTTAAGTTTTCGGGAAATTGCTAGAAAATATAAACTGGTCACATGTAGTTGTCACAAATTTTGCAATTAATTCGTGTGCTTATGGTAAAACAAAGCGGCCCGAAAGAATAGCTTTCTGATCGGGGCCACCGTAAAATAATCACAAAATAATCAACTATGCTAGCAACTCAATGAATAGTCTCAATCAGATAATCGATGAATGTAAGGTAAATGTGTCCAAATCTACCTAGGTAGGCTCTTTAAGGATTCCCAGAGAATTACTCGTAAAAAGCTGATGTCTGTGCCAAGGTTTTTACCCCGCCACAAAACTGCTCGACTTGAATTCTCTAAAAGGTATTTACAAACCTACTGGAGAAAGCTAATTCAATTATCGCTTTTGTTGGTAGGGCTGTTTAAACATACATATCTTTTAAAGGTGAGTTTTTCTAAAGAGAAAAAGTCCAATTTTGATTTTTTTCGCTGAAATTTTTGTCAGAGATGTGCTGTTATCAGTGAACAGTTTTCCATTAAAGACTGATTTTTAAGAAATTGGTTCATAGAGGGTATACAATATAAGGTCTCGTTATAAAATCGTATAATTATTAGAGTTCGTCACAAAAATGTGATTTTAGGATTCACTTTTTTCACGGTTTTTTCATCATTAAAAAAAAAATGGCGTTATTATTTTTTTTTAAATTTTAACTCCATTCACTTGCGCGCGGTGGCCAAAAACTCTAATTTAGGGTACCTATGTATTACTTCAGATCCAAAACGGTATAATTTATATAAATTTTTAACCTGACATTCGATTCTAGTTTTTAAAGTGCACATTTTAGTCAATAGAGTGTACGGAAAACTCTGTTTTTTCAAAAACTTAAAAATAAATTGTTTAATCACACAAAATAAAAATGTAATGCAAACTGAGAATAATGGTACAAAATTTTTCCACATATCGCGAACCGCTAAAAAGTTATTATGGTATCAATTTTGTAAAAAAAAATAATAAAAATATTTTTTTTTAGCACACACAATAAAAAAATATTTTGAGCTAAGAAAAATTAAATGAACATTTTCGATATTTTGCGGCCTGTTAAAAAGTTGTTAATCAATAAAATATTGCATTTTAGTAAAGACAACATTTTGAAAACTTAATAACTTTTAACTGGGTTACCCATATAGTGAAAATTTTGCCACCCTTTTTCTCAGCTAAAAATTCTTTTTGATTGTGTGTAAAAAAAATTTACTTTATAAGTTTTTTGAAAAAATTTGATTTTTCCCTAACCACTCTATTTCCTAGTGCACTTCAAAAAACGGGAAAAAAAGTTTTTTTTGTTTAATAATTTTTGGTGTAGAATCGAAAGGTGAATTCAAATTTCATATAAATACAGATATTTTTGGACTGCAGAAAAAGGACCCCTAAATCAATATTTTCGGCCTCCGCGCGCCAGTGGCAGGAGTTGGAATTTAAAAAATAATAACCCCATTTTTTTATTGATGCCAATACATTTTAAAAAGTGATGATATCACAAAAACAAGGAAACTCTAATAATAATGTCCGGTTAAATACAATGGCTGACAAAAACATATTTTTTTTTATTTTTTTTTTGTGGAAACTTTCTTTATTCAAAAAATATATTTTAAAATAGTTTGTGCCTCAGCGTCCTTTGGACATTATTGAGGCGAGTTGGCACAAAAATTCTTTGCTTCCAAGCATATAAAAAAAAAATGTTTTTTAAAAAAAAACTAATAAAAATTAAATATTTAAAAATAAATATCAAAATTTAAATGTATATGGAATATAATAATTCAAATGAGACCAAGACAGTATACATATACAATTTTCACAAAAGAGGCATTTCTAAATTTTGCAATAAATGTTCTTTTAATATATTTTTATAGATTGAGATTCTTTCGATATTTCTTAAATGTGGCTGAAGGTTATTATACTCTAAACCAGGAGTGCCCAAAAGTTCCTTATGGAAGAGCAAACACCAATACATTTAAAGAAAAACTAATTTTTAGTCAACATTTTTTGTTGTAAAAACCAATACATACAAAGAAAAAAATATTTCAATGTTTACCAGCAAAGCATACGAAAGTGTTGTTGCTTTGCGCTTGCGTGTATAAAGTGAAGAACGACAAAAAAAACTAATAAGACAAAGTTTATTGTGTATTTCGTATTGCTAGTGCTGAGCGCTCTATATGTGTATTAAAACACACAGCCTATAGCTAAGTGTTTTTACAAAAACAAATGAGTACCAAGCGCATAGGCCGTGGGCACCCCTGCTCTAAACTACCCATATGCTCCACACGCTGCTTAGTAGTTACTAACCTACACCAAACTATTAGATTCATATTATTTCTGGAGAAAGTTATAAGTGTTTATAAAATAACGTATTATTTTATACACATAGAATACTATGTAGGTAAAGATCACTGCAAATGTAGTTCAAAACAAATGAAATTTCACTTAAAGAAAGGACGATTTACATTTCAGTAAATTCAACTAACATTGTTATTTGTTTTAAATGTTTAAAAAATTAACCACATTTGGTAGTGAAAAATAAACAAATATTTATGTTTTTTATTTTTTTAAATAACAAAAAACGAATGTAAAAAATTAATGTAAAATCATGAAACAGTCATTTGATGTGGTTTGTTTTTTAAATGAACTACAACGTTAGTACAAAATTTAATTTGTTCTACAAATGACTGACATTTACATTAAAAATAAAGAAACTGTTTTACAATCCAAACAACTATAGTAAAACTCGCTTAAGACAAACTCGGTTAAGACGAACCCTCGGTTAATACGAACTAATTGAAAAGTCCCGACGTTTTGGCAACAATTTTCATATAAAATACATCATTTAATACGAACTCGGTTAATACGAACCCTCGGTTATTACGAACTGTTTTAAGCAGTCCCAAAAACTCGTTTTCATACAAATTACCATGTTTAGTACACTCTTTATCCGTTTAATGGGATAGCCCTAATATGAATTCCATATCCGTGGATGATTTTCTAGATACAGATGTTAATGTTTTGACGTCACATACTTTATCAGATGAAGAAATATTGGAAATTGTTAATCCTCCCGATGTTGAAAATTTCTCAAGTGATAAGAAGTCGAAATAGAGGAGGAAGTACCTAATATACAAACGGTACACAATAGCTTAATAAACATAAAAAAATATATTCGAACAAAATCGTGTGCCGAAGAAGCTGACAATCATATTTTGGTAATAGAAAAACTTATAACGAATGAAATCGTTAATCCAGTCATTCAGAAAAAATAACAGATTTTTTTTTTTTAAAAATGAAGAATTTTAATTGAATTTTTAATTGTGAATGCTAATTTTATTTTTTATTTATGTAAAAATCTTGTTTTTGTTTAAATAAATACATATTTTTTATAGTTAAAAAAAAAACCCCGCTTAACACGAACCTCGCTTAAGACGAACTAATTTTTTTGGTCCCAGAAGTTCAGAACTGATTGTACAAACGTTTTTACTCGGGTACTTAATATTTCTAGATTCGGAAAATAAATTCAAATTTTCGATTTACCTAAACTGAGTTGTTGGAGGTTCTGGCCCATAGTGTAGTATTATGATCGAAACCACTCTACTTACTAGTCGCCAGTAAGCAGTTCATAGATTTTTTATTTTTTTATTTTTTTGTAAAACTGTATCTGTCCTGTATTTTCTTTTTTTTTTTTTGTTGCTGCTGTTGTTTATTGATGGTCATTGTACGTTATGAATTTATGTTCATGCTCCAATTTATGATGCAAACACAAAATAATAAAAGATTTTTGAAAAAAAAAACTATCAGAAAAAATAAAATATCAAATATAACGGCAAAAACTATGACAACATAATTGCTTTCATGGCTTTTGTTCTATAGAAAACAAAAATTAATAATTTTTTTTCTATACTTTTATTCATAAACTAGAATAGCAAACAATTTAAATCCGTCCTAACCACTATTGTTTGTATTGTTTCAATGATTGTTGTATGTCCTGGTCCTGGTCATAGACAAATATATATATTTTTTTCTTTTAATTTTTAATTTAGTGTCATAATTTACTTTGACAGGATTTTAATTTGTTAAATGCAAACATATACATATATTGCCTTTTTTTTAATTTAAACGTCATGCATAGTAAAATCTAGATAATGTCAATAGACCACAATGTTTTGAATGAAATATTTCTACTTTGAATTATTAAAATTGATGAAAATTTCGTAATTCAGAAAATTAAAATATTCGTAAATAATAAAATAGTTTTGGCGCCCAACGTCTAAACCCAAATCAATTTAAGACTTTTAAGAAATTGGATTGATATTTTATTATACATTTTTGCGTTTACACAGAGAGAATTTTTTTGGACGAGTTTTAATGGAATTTTTCAATAAACTAATGAATTGATGAAAATTTCGTAATTCAGAAAATTAAAATATTCGTAAATAATAAAATAGTTTTGGCGCCCAACGTCTAAACCCAAATCAATTTAAGACTTTTAAGAAATTGGATTGATATTTTATTATACATTTTTGCGTTTACACAGAGAGAATTTTTTTGGACGAGTTTTAATGGAATTTTTCAATAAACTAATGAAGTTTTATTCACACACTCAGGGAAAAAGCTTCATCATATCTATTAAAAACTTTATTATTTTTTGTCCTATGTAACACTTCATAAATAAGAAAACAAATTGCTGACAGGCTTATGAAATTTTTCATAAATATGATGATACAGTTTCATAACTTTTTATCAAGTGCTTCATAAATATTATGAAACATTTCATAAATATTATGAAGCTGTATCATAAGCTTTTATGAAATGTGTCATAAATATTAGGAAAAGTTTCATAAATACGATTGCGAATCAATAAGTCCGTGACTTTTCGAACATCCCTCGTAATTATATGAAATGCAACACTGCTCCCATCAAGTACCACCTGTTAATAGACTACTGTCAAACATTTATATGTTCTAAATGACTCACAAATGACATTCTTGGTGTGAGCACTACGCCGCGGTAACAAAACTCATTTACGATTTTTACTTGTTGTCCTTTATAAATCCATCTCTCTTGCGTTAATAGCCGACCACCTTGTCTAAACACCATCATAGCCCATTTTTCTAAATTTTCCTCTATGTTCCACTCAGTACAATAAGATTCTAATTTATGTCTGATAACAGAACTATATCGTCTGCATAAATAAGTAACCGTATATTGGTTTCTCCTACTCTTAACCCTCCTTCTAACGTAGTATGAATATCGTTTATGTACAAAGTAAATAACAAAGGAGAAAGAAGGCAACCTAGGCGTTCACCAGAATATGTGTTGAAGCTTTCTGATAGTTCTTTACCAGTCCATACTGCTGATTTAGTGTTTTCATATATATTTTCAATTAGGTTTAGCATTGTAATTTATATATCAATAACTTTCTTGGCACTTTGTCAAAAGCTGCCTTGGAATCCACAAAGAATACATAAACTTTCTTCCTCAAATTTCAGGTGCACAATTGATGCTAATACTCATTAAGTATTTTGTGTTTTTCCACCCATTTTTTAATTCTTGAGTTTAAAATACCCATTAGAATTTTAGCCACAGAGTACATGAAAGTAATTCCCCTATAATTACAGGGTGAATCAGCATTACCTTTTTAAATATTGGGAATATAATAGTTTCATTAAACGTATCCTCTACTTTTCCAGTTTCAAATATGATGTTGTAAATAGCTCAAAATATAATTAACATGATGCATTTTTTCATATGGCACTCTATCGATTCCTGGTGCTTTGTTTGTTTTTGCCTTGTGTAGAGTTTTGCACATTTCATCAATACTAATTTTCTTATCCAGATCATTATATACTTGTAACTTTGCCGCATAGTGTATATTACTTGCCGTTTGTATCGGATTTAAGAGTGAATTAAATAGTTCTTAAAATCTTCTGCTGATATGTGCACACTAGGGCGGGTCGATTTGTAGGGAGGCAAAAAAATAGCTCAATGTACAAGGAAAATCGTATTCTTGGGATCAAAATAAGAAACTTTGCCGAAGGAACCATACCTCTAAAATTAATTCTGATGTCCCGACTTTTGACCCGTAGATTCAAATTTTGAAAAATCCCACTTTGACCCATTTAGAGTGCCTTAATCGAGTCCAACACAATCGAATATAATTTATGCATTCATCTGCTAGAGCATCTTCCGGAAAAGAAATAGAGTCCCTAATCTTGTAAATACTCCTCCTACTTTCTGAAATATCTCAATCCCGAGATTTGTCCATTTTGCTATAAAAACACGGCTAAATAGGTACTCTTTCAACTTAAATTTTAACACCTTAACGGGCACCTAGAATGATGATTTATGCATTAATCTGCGTCTCCCGGAGAAGAAGTAGCTCCCATAATCTTGGAGAGATTCCTCCTACTTTCTGAAATATCAAAGTGGGATTTCTCAAGATTTAACCCTACGGGTCAAAAGTCGGGACATCAAAATTCGTTTTAGAGGTATGGTTCCTTCGGCAAAGTTTCTTATTTTGATCCCTAGAATACGATTTTCCTTGTACGTTGAGCGATTTTTAAATCGACCCGGCCAAGTGCACACCCATATAAAAACTTTGACCTCTTATCTGTTTTGCCACCTTCCGCCAATCTTTTGCATCGTTTGATCTGTGTTTATTATTTGGAATTTTCTCTATATTTTAGATAAAAACAATTTTCAATGTGAAAAAAGTACTCTCGATTATGAAAAAAGGAAATTAGTAAAAATGTTTGCTACTTTTAGCAACTACACAGAAAAAAATTACAAAATGCTGTTTGTAATATTAAACATGCTTCATAGAGCATTTTTGTAAATACAAAACAAAACGTTTTTTTAAATTGGCATTAAGAATCATAATTTTTGAATTGAATTTTTTATGTTAGAGGTGAAAACAAAATTTTGAGGTGCAAAAGTTTTTTGGATGTAAAAAAGAATTTGTGTGGTAAAAAGACTGTTTGAGGTGAAAAACTATTTTTGAGGTAAACAAAAAAATTTTTTGTGATAAAAAAAAAATTTGAAGTTAAATTAAAATTTGAGATGAATTTTAAATATTATTTCCCACTTAGCGTGTGGTGGATAAATATGACGATATATTTTAAACATCAGACGCTACTATGAATTTATACTAATATACACCAATTTGTATGGCAAATTTAGAGGTACCTTCACATTTTCACTCATAGCTTTTAAACCGCTGGACCGATTTTGCTCATTTTCAATACCAACATTTTCTGGAAAATGTACATTACTCTTTGTAATTTGACAGACAGACAGACGGTCATCGCTAAATCGTCTTAAAATTGAATAAGAATCAAGAATATATATTGCACACCCAGTTCAAAAGAGACTCAACTCAGAGTTTTAATTTTTCGGGTTTATATGCTTAAACTATGCACAATATACTTGTTTATTTATAAAAAAATATCAGTGTATTTTGTTGTTGTTAACTGTTGCTAAAAACATTTACATATGTCTTTCTTTATGTTTCAATTGGTATAAAGTTGCAAATATTTTTTTCCATTTCTGAAAATTGAAAAATTTTGAGTTGAGTCACTTTTGAACTAGGAGTGCGATATGTACTTTGACCTACATTCGATGCGTTACAAAGGAAATGACAAAACAGATATATACCCTCATCATAGTATGTGGAGGGTACACTCCTCACAGCGTATAATACTCACAGTATGTGGAGGGTATAAAGAGCGTTTTTGGATTTACAAATTCCATTGTTGGTGACTACTGTTTTTTTCTGGGTTTAAAAAATTTGTAAAATATTTTGATAAAATCAGCAATGACAATCAATAAATTGAGAAGTGTATATTAAGAATAGGAACACTTTTTACAAAAAAAAAAAATAATTTTGTACTAAAATTAGTACAAACACTGTAAATGGGAATAAAACGCTTTACTAATTTTTCTACCAACTTTTTTATGTGAGTGTTCTAATCACTCTGTAAGATGGTGCATATTGATCGACTTTAAAAAGTCGTTTGTGTGGTCTTTTAAAGATCTAGAAAAAGTGTGTTAACATTTCACCCTAAACTCCCCTAACATTAAATTTGGAACCAAAAAGAGAGTCAAACGTTAATGACCTTTTCTATGATCTTTACAAAAAAAAAATTAAAACATGATTTAACACTTCACATAACAATCATCATATTTACGTTAATATAAAACCGTTAACACTAATTCCAACATTTGCTTGGCTGAAAATGATTATACCGATGTTACAAGAAAGTCAAATCAGCCAGCCGTACGTTATTTCTGCTAATAGTTTTCTTGTTTGTGGTATAAAGTTTTGGTCATCATTTATTGCGTTTGTTAAAGAAAAACTGTTTTTTTTTCAGTTTGTTTTTCAAGAGCTTTAAGTGCATCTAGGGTTGCCAGATTGAAATTTGCAAAATGCTTGACATTCACCAAAAAAATCTTAATTTAAAAAAAAAACTCTTGACAACTAAAAATACTCATACGTAAGTAGTTTTATTTTATTTTATTTTATTTCAATTTAATTTATTTTTTTTTTATATAAATATAATTTTTTTAAGTAAAAAAATTTTATAAAAAAAAACACTGAGCTATAAATTGGGGATATGAAAGTAGACCATCAGCAGATCAAAACCCCCAAAGGGTTTTGAAAACCTAGATTGGATTTAATTTTCAAGGTCTTTTAAAGTTGGGCTTTTTTTTCAGGCCAAATTTTAGATTTTTTTAATGTAGTTTATGGAAATAAACTACACAGGCAAAATGGGGTCGAATATGACCATATATGCGTTTGTGCATTTTTTAATTTTTACCTATAAAGGGAAAAAATTGTACATAATTTGAGGCGTAGCCGCGGTCAACATTTACATGAAATCATCTTTAAACATTGAATAACATAGATCTTTCTATCGACTCAAATAAAGATTTCATACATTTCTCTAAATTTTATGTGTTTCATTATACCCTCCATCCCATAGTGCAGGAGGGTATATTCACTTTGTCAAATGTTTGTAATTCTTTTAAAAAAATTCTGGGACCCCATAAACTATATATATTCTTGATCAGCATGGATAGAGAAGTCGATATAGCCATGTCCGTCTGTCCGTCTGTCCGTCCGTCTGTCTGTGGAAACACAAAATACTCCTCCAATACAGAAGAGGTACTGCTAATTTTCAGTCAAATTGTTTGTTGATATCATGAGCAGTTTTCTAGTGAAAATGATCAAAATCGGTTAACGCGTTCAAAAGTTATGAGTGAAAATGTGGGAAGACCTCTAAAATTTTTTTTTTTTTATTTCATCATACATACATACATACGTACATTCAATGCTTATACACAAGAATATACGCAAGCAGGGATGGCTGTCAATATCGCTGAATTACCGTCCACGATTCTAACACCTTTCAACTGACTATCGTTATCGCTTAAATACCGTTACCGATATTCTTGAAATACCGATATTCTTGAAATACCGTTATCCGTAAAATACCGTTACCTTAAAATACCGTTACCGAAATAATCTAACAAGATCTGAACAAAAAAACTTCTGTAAATAGATATATTTTCCCAAAGTGTGATCATAAACTAGACAGTCATTTAAACTCGGGCATAATGCGGTTAAAAATTGTGGTGTGCATTAACATTACCTGAATAATTAAAATAACGTTATCCTTAAAATGCCGTTAGCAAAATAATTGAAAAATCTTTTTCCCTAAAATAAAGTTACCGAAATATCTAAAATATCGTTACCGCTAAAATACCGTTAGCGAAATAAATAAAATACCGTTAACGCTAAAATACCGTTAACGCTAAAATCCCGTTACCGAAATAACTGAAGTATAGTTTCCCCTAAAATACCGTTACCGAAATAAAAGAAAATAGCGTTACTACGACCAATAACCACATAGAATCGGTTACCATCCATGGTCATGATCAACACTTAAAAACAAAAAAAAAACCCACAAAATATTGTTGTTGTTTTTTTGTTTTGTTTTGTAATACAGTATGTATGTACGGCCCTATGCTCCTTATAGGAACGACGGGAATATATATATATATGTATGTACGTATGAATTAGTAGCAATCGCATGCAGAGTTGCCAGGTTTGACGATTTGTCGTCATTTTGATGATATTTAATACCCAAAATAACAAAATGACTATTTGACGACTTTTGCTTCCAAAATGACGATTTTTTGACAATAATTTAATATGTCAGCAAGATCTACTTATTTATCATTCTCATAAAATCGCCGGCTCGATTATTAAATTTATATTATTTCGTTAAAAATTGAAAGCAAAAACATTGTTTTTTGATCGATAGCTAGCTTTTATATGCTAATATGATGTGAAATACAATTTTGCAAAAATGCAAATCCTAGAATTGAATAAAACTTAATCCAAACCGCATTTATTTTTTTATAAATTCATTACGGGTTTAGCTTAATTTAGTTTCTGTGTTTATATGTTTAGAACATTTCTTTAAATTTTTATAAAATTTAATTGGAGTTAGATTTTAATAAAAATAAAAAAATTTTCATGTTAAAACACAAGGCATGGACTTTTTTTGCGAAACAAACAGATCTCTAGCCCGAATATATTTCATGTTGAAAGATGATATATATACAACTTAAAATGAAACAAAATATTTCCAAAAATAAATCCGGTGCTTAAAAAACAGGCCTAATAATATAAATAAAGTGCCAAAATTTAATAATTAAAAAATATAACATTAAGTTTGTTCGATAACACAAAAATTTGTACAAGTTTTTACTGGAAGGTGTTCGTTTAGACAAATACGCAGTAAAAACTGGTAAAAAGAGAGAGTAAAGTGACAGTTTGATGCCAAAGAACTTACAAGTTTTTACTGGATACATTTTTGCCAGAAAGAATTTGTAAGATGAAAAAAACATATGACTAAAAAATAAAAAAATATGCTTGTATTTTTAGTAAACAAAAATTAAATTAAATTTTAATTGTTTATGGATTGAAAGTGAAAATGATTAAATAATTAACTCTGGAAGAAGTTAAAAAACATTTAAATTATTTTTGGTCGATAATTTCAATTAACTTTTTCCTTTTCCATAATGACCAGTTGATTTTTTTTAATATTTAAAACAAGCTATTTTATCTAATTTAATAATTCCTACAAATTTTCTGTTCGTTTACTTCTTTGTAAATTTGTCTTACTATTTGTAATTTTGTTACTGAGTAGTTTTTACTAAACTTTACAGGAAAAGTAATCGAACAGACTTATTGTTAAAGAATTTCCAAATTTTGTAAAAGAATTTAATATTTAAAAAGTTGTGCCACTGAAATGTTGTTCACAGAATTATGCAGATATAAGTGTTTAACAGTTCAAGTGGTAAAATTAGTTTGATTTAAAGTTGTATTTATTTGATCTTTCAACATTATATTTTTGTTATTTTATTAATTAATAATCATATAATAACAAGTTATATACTATTACCCTAACCGAGCACTAGCTACTATGGCCTTCGGCGCGTTGTAGCGAAAACAGATCAGTGCCTCTGGTGGGAATCGAACCCACGACCCCCGCACTGATAAGCCAGCACGCTACCAACTAGCCTACTGGGGCACACTGTTTCAACATTTTATAAATATGAATATCGTTGTAAAATATAATGATTTTCGAAGTTTAAACCAAAGAGAAGTGTCAAAAATCGTGTTATATTACAACGATAACACGTTAACATTTTAAATGTGAATAACATTATTGTATTTTATTTTTTATTAAAACTTTATCCCTCTTCTAACAAATATATTTTATTTTGACGATTTTTCAAAATATGATGACGATTTTGACGATTTTTTCTAGAAAGTTTGTCGTTTTTATGCTTTGCAAACCTGGCAACACTGGTTATAAGTGCAAATGCGAGAAGCCCTCGAAAAATTGTTAAGCTAATTTATAAAGTATGCTTTTGTTTTCCATATACCAGGCTTGCCATATACCTTTTTTTGTTAACCCCAACAAATCAAAAAATCACCAATAAGAAAAAGGTAGAACAAAATAGTTTAGTTAAAATTCTTTATTTATTTGACTGCATTAACCGGAGTTGCCAGACACATTAATCGTTATCAGATCAAAAAAATATCCAGGAACAAAATCCCCGAATCCAACAATGTAAATTCATAACTTTTTTTCGTACACTATTTTTACTTATTTTCATTCTCAACCTTTAATAAATTTGCAAGGAAACTCTTACATTCTAATTACATTTATTAAAAACCCCTTTCAATTTAAAGGACATTCACTTTCAGAACTTTTTTATTTAAGACATATAAGGTGCATACTTCATCTTAAAATCTTTTGATTATATGCATTTGTTTTCCTTAAAAGCCCTAATTTTTATTTGATACATACAAAAATAATCTAAATTAAAGTATTGATGTGTAAAAACCAATCGAATTTTGGGAAAATTTCTTAGGGTTCTTATTCTAGGAGTCGTAAACAAGAATTGCACAAGCAACTGAGCTGAAAAACAATAATTTGAAATACCAGTTTCTTTAATTTTTTGTATCTCGAAAACACTCGAAAGATTTTCTTTTATAATTTTTGACAAACTTAGTTTCATCACACTTTCCGTTTTACTTATGTGATGTATAGTATAAACACATGTGTTGTAATGTAAACTGGCATTTCATAATTATTTCATTATGTATGTCTCCGCAAGCGTATTTTTGTTCCCTTAAATTTATCTAAAATTCTGATTATTCGAAACTGTTTTTATGCGTTTGTATTCATTGCATCTCTTCTAACGATCCAAAAATATATTTTAGTAACTTTCTTTCATTATTATATAGGCAAAGAGACAAACAACAGGCGAATTTTACAACAGTTTTTTTAACATCATAAGGAACTATACAAATATATATATTTTTCACTACACGTTCTTCTTTAGGTAATCAGAATAACCTTTGAATACCCACTGCAGAATTTCAGATTCATTTTAGTAAACTTTAATTAAACATTTTTTTCTTCTGAAACATCCCAAAGACATTAATCAATCAGTCATATTTTGTTTTACTTATAAAAACAACATTATTTTGTTATTTTTACAAAGAATATAGATATTAATATTGTTTGCACTTTCCCTGGTTTATGAAAACACCGAGATGGAGGGTATCCAAAAATTCGTCACAGCCGAATTTAATCTTTTTTAATACCAAATTCGGCACATCGGACTTTAATGCTTCCACTTGTTTTTAAATCAAATCCGAAAGCTCTTAAAAAATCACCCTTTAGTACAATTGTAGTTGTCACTTTGGTCATTTATAGCTGAGCGGGGTTTACAAAAATAACAGTGGTTTGCCAGTACTATTTTTTTTTGTGTACGGTTGACAATTTCTTTGTCGGTACTTATATTTAGTTGTCAAATTCCATACAAATGTTTAGTCAAAAACTAGAAGTTTTCAAAAATTACTAGTTTCTGGTTGTAGTTTAAATTAGTAGAACTTTGAAACTATTTTAAAAATAATTTTTTAAGCTGTTTTTTTTTTTTTTTGGTTGGGCTTTAAGAAATGTTGACAAAACTTATGTTTTTCTTAATTTTTGACGAGCATTTAAAATTCTGGTAAATCAAGACCGTCTGGCAACCCTAAGTGTAACGCACCATAAAATAGATTTTCATTTAATTTATGGTTGAAATTCAGACTACCACTTACTTATGCGATGATAATATTTGTATGTATGTTAACATTTATGCACATATTGTTGATTACCTCTATACATTTAACTCTGGCAGTTACCGACCGTTAGATAGGTATAAGATATACATATCGTTAGCTGAAACTCAAACGGCGCTAAATGACAAAAAATTCAAAATCGCTTTTTTTTTTTTGATTCTGATGTATTCTAGGAGTCGTGCTTGTGAACAAAAATGCAAATTTTGTAAGTAAACGAACTCAGAAATTTCAACTCCGGAATTATATAATTATATTTAAAATCACTAAGAAAACATTTTCATATGGCACCACATATAATCATATCTGAATTCAATAAAAATAAATATTCTACGCATTGGACCTCACATATTTCTATATAATTTTGTATATATAAGCTTTTATACAAGTTTAATATAATTTTTATTAAAAATAAAATTTCCTGAAAGGGTCAAAGAATAAATTTGAAAACAAAAACTCTATAGATTATTTGTTAGAACAATATCCTAATAAAGAAATATAGAGTATGGCCTTGAACTTGAATAATTTTCATTTTCATAAGCTTTTATATTGTAAAAAAAATTAAATAAATATGTTAAATGTTGGTTCACATGAAGTTTTATATATAATTATATATACAATTCTGTTGAATTACATACGAACGCATATATAACTCTATATTGTATATAAAGTAATATATAATTAGGAATATTAAGTATAATTGTATATAAGACAATATAAAATAATATATTGCTGTATATATCCCCATATAATATTTTTGAAACAACAAAAAGCTATATACAATCAGATACAAATATTTATGCTTTAGCACATATCTTTAGTTTATACATTGAAACATTTAATTGTATAAAATTATATCTAAATACATATAAACTTTTTTAACTGCGATTTTTATTTATTATGTAACGAATTTGATCTATCATACTTTGACGATTTTTGAGAATGTTTTGAAACTTTTGGCGTTTTTTTTGTATTTTTTTTCAAAATTGTAATACGGCAGCACTAGTGAACCAATTTTTCAAATTTTTTGTTTGTTGAAAGAAGAAAATAAATATTTTTTCACATTAAAAAAGTAAATGGAGTAGTTTTCTGTATATAAAACTTTTTTTCTTAAAGATTGGAATGTTCTTGATCCTATCTTTTAATTTTACAAAAAAAAGTACAAACTGTATAACAAATTTTTTTCATTCCAAAACTGTCTCCATACGTCCCACGGTGTAAGATTTGGACAAAAGTCCATTTTTTGACTTTCAATTTTAATAAATATTTTAATCAATAATGATAGAGGACTTCTTACTGAGTAGGAAAATGCAAAAAGTTCGACATATTTGTCAACAGTAACAAAATAACGGTACTTTGAACTTGAACATCTCTGAGTAAATTTAAAATGCAAATAATACTTGTTTAAAATTGAACATCTTTAAACGAGTATAACTTTTTTATCGGTAAACTTATTTTTTTAGTTAGTTTAGCTACCCTATGGGGAATGGGACCGGTCCTGCGTGTGCCACAGGATCGGTCCCTTCGTACCACAGACCGGTCCTCTGCTAAACCCTACCCTATGTAAACAACTGGCAACTTTAACATTGGCTTGTCATAGGAGGGGGTCATTTGTCCTGCTTTCAACCACATTGTGGCATGCCACAGGATTAACCAAAGATGGGCATACCACAAGACTGTCGCAAAAGGGCCATGTCGTATAAAATAAATGAAAACTAAACAGCTTCTAGTGGGTAAAATTCTGACCAACTGGCTTTTCTTGTTAATAAGCATTCTGGTTAAGTGGTATGTCCTCCCTTTACCAGTCATTGGATTGGTAATTTTAGGACAATTGACACTGATTAACCCACTTCAGTATTAAAATATACCAGTCCTGTGATAAATCCTTCTTTAACCAGTCACATTTAGGTCAATTGACTCCTCATTCCCCATAGGGTAGTTTCTCCTCTTCATAAATCGTGCAAATACGTTTCTAAAACATGGAAAGTATTTTTAGTGTTATTTAATTTAAGAAACAACTTTTTTTCGGAAATTAAAAAAAAAAAGTTCTCTAAGCTGTAAGTTTTAGGGAACACAACGGATCAGCACAAAATTTGTTTTATACAAATAGCTAAAGTGCCTACTTGAAGTAACAAGTTAAATTGTCTGCCGAAATTCGCCGATCTTATAAATAATCTACTATGAGTGACAACTTCTCATACCATGAAATTTTTGATATATGGCTAACAAACCCCGAAATTACACGAATTGACTATACTTTTGACTATGTTTTTAAAAAAATAATAACTTTATTTGAAAGAATATTCGTGGTACTGTATGCCTGTGACTGTCCATAAAGTTTTATGTCAGTCAAAACAAATTATTGATGAATGCATTCTTTCTATTGGAAAATTGTCGGAGGAGGCGTTAGAAACAAGAAATAAACGCCAACGAAAATGTCGAGAATACTTCACGCGAAAAACTTCTAGAATTGACACTAATTCAGATTTAATGAAGAGACTTAATACCACCAGATCCATATATCAACAGTTTGTGCAGACCTCCAGTTTATACAAAATCTGCATTGACCCCAGAAGCACCTCATGACAACCATGAAATTTAATAAATTATTTTAATTTGTGTGTACATTGTAATATATATTTTTTCATTAAAGAAAAATTAAGAATTTGTTGTAATTTCTAACTCGTAAGTATTTATTTTAAATATTCCAATGCATATATAAGTTTTCAAACGAAATATTTTTAAAAGCAGTAGACACGCCCCTTTTTGTACAAATTAATGGTTTTTAGTTCCTATTTAATCATTCAGTGTTTTTCAACATTAATCGTATCATATGCACTTTTTTTCAATTATATGGGTGGTGGGCGTGGCATTTGTCCAATTCTGACCATTTTTTATTACCAAAGCTGCACCATGGTCCGAGATCATTGTCCACCAAATTTTATGACTAGCTTTATTATTTTCTAAGATATAGAATTTTGTCTCCCTAGAACCGTCAAATCTTCCACTGTGCGTCCCTAACCAGATCAGCATATAACATTTATAACACCTGTCTTTCTATAAATTGATTTTTTTTTTTAAATAGTTCCATAAAAAAAATTGTAAAAAACTGTTTTTTTTTTTAATTAATAGTTTTTATTTTTATTTTTTATTTATTTATTTGTATCGCTAAGACCTCAAATTATCATTCATATGCTCTTTACTGCGTTATTATATCTCTCTCCTATCCAAAGTTATCAGGCCTGAAATGTATGTAAATGTGTTACTTTAAAGCAACGGCCGAGCAAAATGGGCTAAACAGCTTCAATGTAGTTAGGGCTTTTTGTTTCAGAAAAAGGCAAGGCAAAAAGGCCTAACTAATATTTAAAATATATATTTTGTTTTTTTTTTTACCAGAAATAAATTTGTCTGTGTTCTTTTAATTTAAAAACATTAATATTTTTCATATTAACATGTTTTTTGCTTCTACTGTAAAATTAATAAAATGTTAGTTAGGGCTGTTTGCGTTTCAGGTAACGATATATTTTAACTAAATGTAAGTACATTTGCAACATTAATGGTTAGTTTAGTGGTTTACCTTTTATGGCTAGATTTTAACCCGTCAATGTGTACCGGACATTATATAGAAGAAAATAATTGGCGATAATACAGAACTTACCATAAAACCATACATTTTGATTTAGAAAAAGTTATTTAAAGTTTTTTCCCGTTTTTATTTGCTATTGTGTAGCTTAGGTAATTCACGAGTATTTATTCTCAATCCAGACTTGTGAAATTTTTTTTAAAAGATAAATATTACAGCCCACACAAAATTCTTTCTGTGCAGAAAAAAATTAGTATAAATTTTTGCTGAAACTTCAACATTTTTTTAAATAGTACACTCAAACAAATAAGATGGTAGAAAAGTTAGAAAATCTCTGAATCCTATTATATTAAATTTCAATATTAACAACCAAAACTTGAAAACTGTTAAGTCTACACTTGATCTTGGCGTGGTTTTCGACTCGTCGTTTTCTATTATCCCTAAAGCTTATAAAATGCTGGCATTTTTTAAAAGAAATTCTTCTGATTTTTCTGATCCTAATACTTTGAGGTTAATTTATACCTCGTTGGTTAGATCAAAGTTAGAGTATGCAGTTATTTGGAATCCATATAACAATACTCATGTCACTCGCGTTGATAGAGTACAAATAATTTTCATTAAATTCGCTTTAAGGTCAGTGATATTTGTTGATCCCATTCCTTCTTATAAACCGAAATGCCTATTATTAGGTTTGCAAACTTTAGAATATCGTAGATTATACCAGTCGGCGTTACTTGTCTTTGATATAGTAAATGGTGTAACTGACTGTCCTGATTTGCTGTCTCTTATTCCATTTTATGTCCCTCCTAGAAGTTTAAGATTCATTGATATTTTTAATGTGACACTGCATCGCACTGAATATTTATTATTATTTATTTAAATGAACGCAAATCTTATATAGAGTTTTCCACGTCCAAGGATAAATTTAAGCTGTTTCTTAATATAGTTTTTAAGTAACTAAGCTATATTATATTGAAGATATTATATTTATTTATATTAAATTTTTGATTTAATCATAATATGTAAGGAATTTTTGTTTCCATAGACTGAACCAATAAATGAATAAATGACAACGTCTTGTAAATCAAGTATACTATTTTTCAGCAATTTTTTTCCTAAAATTATGTTTTCAGCTAAAATTTCAGTTATACTTATTCAGCACTTAACTGTTTTGAGCTTATGTATATTTTACTAATATTTTACTAATGTTTTACTAATTTATTTTGCTAAAAAAATTTTTGTTGATAAACACATTAATAGTGTGAACGGCAGACAATAAAAAAACAAACATTTTAAAATTTTCATTTTCGTTTCATCTAAATTCTCAAAATTCAATTTACAAAATTCAATTTACAAAATTCAATTTTTAAAATTCAAATTACAAAATCAAAATTTAGTTTACGATTTATTATTATATTTCTTCTGAATTTAACAGGATATACTGTTATTTAAATTCAATACAAATAAAAAAAGTAAAAAGTATAAAAATTAGTAAAACATTTTATATCAATACCTCATTACCATGTAAGTGCTTATATAATGAAAATAAATCTCTTGACACATAATTTGGCTTCAGCACTAGTTATTTTTGTTTAACGAAGTCGTTTTTGTAAGCAGTCAAGCTTACGCGTGACTAATTATTTTATTACAAGTAAAGGGTGTTTTTTTTTATAGAGGTATAGAACTTTGAAATGGAATAAAACAAAGATGATTTTTTTAAATTGACGTGAAATTTACTTTATTCTAAAGATAATCTTCTTTCATTATAATTTAAATATGACTTCTATGACCGGACTTAGTCTAATCTGGAGGTCCAATTTTCGATGACTTTTTCCAACATTTGTGGCCGTATATTGGCAATAACGCGGCGAATGCTGTCCTCCAAGTGGTCAATCGTAGCGGGCTTATCGGCGTAGACTAGCGACTTCACATCTCCCCACAGAAAATAGTTCATCGGCGTTAAAACGCACGATCTTGGAGGCCAATTCACGGGTCCAAAACGTGATGAAAAAGTCAGTAATCATGTTCACCATTGATTGTAACGTTCTGACCAGCATGGTTTTTAAAGATGTACGGGCCATTGTATTTTGAACAGAACCATGATTTTCGAAATAACTATGCACAGTTTGGAAGCGTTGTTCAGTGTCAGGCTATTCATGTTGAAATGTCAAACCAAACTACACATAAATCACTTGACAGCTGTCAAAATTGTGAAAAAAAGTGTTGCCAACTTAAAGTTTTATACCTGTATAAAAAACACCCTTTATAGTGTCTTTTTGTCAACTACACTCAAAAAGAAAAGTTAGTTGAACATTTTGTTAAACGTCTATTTGAAATATTTAACTAACTTTCAGCAATTTTTTTGCT
Organism: Delia radicum; assembly: GCA_021234595.1. Taxonomy (NCBI): domain Eukaryota; kingdom Metazoa; phylum Arthropoda; class Insecta; order Diptera; family Anthomyiidae; genus Delia; species Delia radicum. Next base: position 81,970,117 of record CM037853.1, on the reverse strand, counting down.
GACATCGCGTTTTCAGCTAAAATTTTAATTAAACGTTTTAGCGAAATACTACTTTTGAAAAAATGTTTAACTAATTTACGTTGCTGCCACAATTGTGCTGATAAACACATTAATAGCATGGAGAACAAGCAAAAAGACTAGATGTAGATGTCGCAGCTTCTATGAACGAAGTACACATAGAGAAATAAAGTGCCAACTGAATTAAAGACTTTATTTTAATTGTAACAACTTACAAATTCAGTTAGTACAACGATTTTTAAATTAGATTCGGTAATAACCGAATTTGATTCTTAGTATTCAAATTTCAGTTGGCAAATAGCAAACAAAGGCACTCATGTGCACAAAAAATTGGGAATATTAAAAACTATAAATAAAACAATACATAAATTAAAGGAACTAATTCAAAAAATTTACTAAATGAATGATATTTTGATAAATTTAAAAATTGAAGATGCATGCAAAAATAAAATATGCTTTGGTGCTACTGTCCAAAACAATATTTTAATAAATTGAGTATGCAGGCAAAAATAAAATATAAAATACGCTTTGGTCTGACTGTACAAAACAATAAATGCCAGGATCAGGTAATTGGTTTTAAAAGATAAATTGTTTTTATTTTATTTAGTTATATGTTGAATATTTCTACTTACAAGAAAGTTATCCCAATCCGGACTGGTAGATCTTAATAAACTTCCGCCTTCCAAGTATTTTTGTTCTTCAAAAAAATGTCTTTTGAGTACGTTTTATTAAGGAATTATAGTTGGATTAAGATAAAAATAATGTATAGTAATGCCTATTTAATATAATCGAGGCGGTGTCTGAGCTTCTTCCGATATTCGAAATCGTTCGTTTTTTATGCGACTTTTCAAGAAGAGCATTTTTCCCCTAAATTTCAAAATACCTGTCTCTTTTTTTTGTTCCTTTACAGTATGTCCAAAGTTCATTAAAATCGACGAGTTCGGGTCGGGATACCTCCCTTTTTAGTTACAAAAACAACCTCGTCGAACAAAAAGTTTTTACGCCGAATTATATGCAGTTGCGCATAAATCTACTGCTAATTATTTAGATACTGGTAATGAGAGCCCATTACTGAGATTTTTCTGGGCATTTAGAAGACTACCTTTTATATTGTATTGAATTATTCTGTGTTATTTTCTTAGTTTGATATTTTTTGTTATCTCTTTCTTCTAAATTTATCTGTCAATAAACAAAAATTGCGTTGAAATTCATTATTTTAGTTTAATTGTGGTACTTTTATTGTGGTACTTTTATCTATATCACCCCAAAACTTCTCACTTCATCACAAAATTTCTTTTTTGAAAAAAAAATAGCAAAAAAATTCAACTAACAAATGAAATAGTTGGCATTGGTCCACTAATCACTAATGTGAGACCGAAGACTTTGGCCATTATGGACAAATTTGACATATGGAAAAATATTTATTGGGCTTATTTGATGCGATTTTGAGTGTTAAATTTAAAGAAAAGTCCGCGGTTAAGCAATGAATTCAAAAATCGGCCGGCGAACAATCGGCCAAATCGGAAAAACGTCTGCGGCCGCTTATTTAACTTTACAGCTAAACTTCGGTTTTTTCAAACATTTATTACTCAAAATCGACCTAAAACGAGTTTCAGTATCAAAATTTTTCCACATTGTCTCCAAATACACTCATAGAAATAAACCTGTAAAAATAGCAAAAAAAAAACGCCACTAAAAATTAGGTGAAAATGCAAAAATAAATCTGTTGAATTTACAAATATTTAGTTATATTTGAGCTAAATTTTAGTTAATTGAGAGTAGCAAATAATATGCTGAAATCAACAAAAACATTTACTAAATATTAGTAGACAAAAAAATCTTAAAAAAATGTGAAATTTTGAAAGTTTTTTTTTTAATTCAAAAGTCTGCTATTAGGAAATCAGCAATCTACAATTTTTTTAGCAAACATTTCTTTTGCTTTTAGCAAAATAAACTGTTATTTGCATTCTACGAATTTGAGGGAAATATGGAAAACATTTTTGTTATTATTGCAGTTTTTGTTTGCTATTTGTTATTTCTACAAATATTTAGTAAAAGTTTTTGCTAATTTTACAGAGAAAAATGCTATTTTCAACTAACTAATACTCACATCGAATATAACTAAAATGTTGTAAAGTTAACAGATTTATTTTTGCTGTTCTTATTTTACTAATATTTAGCAAAAAAAAAAATCTGCTAAATTTAACAGATTTTTCTGCAAGGTCATTTTAAAATAATTTTTAGTAGCTTCTGCTATTTTTACAAGTTTATTTCAAGAAGTGTACCAACAAATGACCAAATATCGTTTTTTGGCCGAAGACTTCTGTCGGGCACTGCTAATCATTCTGTAAGATGTGTCTATTGAAAAGTCGTTTGTGTGGTCTTTTAATTAAAAAATTAATTAAATCAATTAAACATTTAATCAAAACCTAATGTTATACCAATCAAATCTGTAATTAAAAATTTGTACAAGTTACCAGTCATTATAGGGTTAATTTTTTACTTTTTTTTATAAAAAGAATATCATCTTCCTATTATGGTTATGCGGAAATTTTTGAAAGTAATGTTTCGGTACATCTATACACAAATGTACACTTAATATATTTTTTTATTATATAAATTTGATATTTAGAGCAGAAATATATGTTGAGTTTAATAGTTTTCATAACATTTGGTACATGCATTATGTAACTACATTAGTAGGATTTTGTTTTGTAAAATAACACCTTGTTTTTTTAAACAATTTGTTAATGGGTTTAAATTTTTTTTACAAAAAGTAAAAAATTAATCTGGCAATAATCTCCACTAAATTTCCCCCCTAAAGTAAATGACCATTTATAATTCCTAATGGTTTTAGTTTTCATTTAAACGTATTCACATTATTTTGAAATTTTCTTATATATATGAGGAATTTCAAAAATTTCGACAACATTTGTCTATGTTTAAGCCGATATTTAAGAATGCTAGATCGATCCGTGTTAATTATTTATCTTTAACGGCTCAAAAATAATTGCAATATTAAAAGTACAGTTTTTGCTTGGATATAATTAAAGTTATATGAATTTATAGATCTCATTTTATTTATAACAACTCCCAGCAAAAACCACACATTACCAAATAATGGGTGAAGTAATGTATCGCCATAGGATTACATTACACTTTACGCATTACATTACACCTTACTTCACTGATGAATTTTACAGGCGATGAGCCTAAAAGTAATGGGTGGACACATTACCTTGTAGGGGGTGAATTAACTGATTACTTATATGGTTACATGGTGGGAAAAAATGTGGTGTCTATAAATAGATTTTCATAAAAAAAAATAAATTAAACAAAAAAATTATTACAAATATTTTTTTTAATTAAATAAATAATGTGGTCACGCTGGGATTCGAACCTGGGGTCTCTGGTTTTTAACAATTATTTAGGCGAGAACTCTACGAACTGAGCTACCGTTAAATATAATATTTGATTGCTTAAAATGTAAATGAATTGTTGTGCTTATTGCTGGCGTTCGTGATGTCAACAATATATATACCTTACCTTCAAGCTTACAAAAAATCACAAAGTAATGTGTCTATAAATAGATTTTTTAAAAGAGAATTTAATAATTACTTTATGTTTATAATTCATGCATAATGTAATTGATGATCGGTAATTCATTATTTTATGTTTTGAAGTAATGTAAAAGGTAATGAGTTATCATTAAAAGGTAATCTATGAGTATTCAATTATCGGTAATTCATTACTTTATGTTTTACATATAATGTTGAATGTAAGGAATATACATTACAATGTAATGCATTATGGTTATATAATTGGTAACTGATTACTTTATGTTTCGAAATAATGCTGAAGGTAAGGAGTATTTATTACAAAATATTGCATTATGTTGGAAAATAATGTTGGAAAATAATGAAACAGGTAATGTATTACTTTATCACACCCATTAACAAAGTTTTCCTGGGTTGTTAAATAAGGTTAAGAAGAAGTTTTTTTGTTTCTCTAAAAATTATAAACACTATTAATTTAAATCAGACTATACTAGTTTCTGTCTCTTTTTTATGGACAGGCGTCATCAGTGATTTTCCATTTAAATTGTATTATTATTTGTGTCTTATAATTGTCAGATTGTCTCTATATGATAAATTTTTCAACAACCTGCGTCTGTAAGAATCAAACCTGCGCTTCTTCTTACATTACAAACGTAACAATACCAAGTCATGACCGTTTAGCGATCACACCCAAGTATGGCCTCGAATATAATGCAGCTAAATCGCAGTTTTCTTTCCTATTAGCTTTTCTGTTATTGTATATTATACTCAGAGGTGACAACACTAACAAACACAAATATTCTATTTTAGATTTTTGTTTATTTTATAAACTCATCCGTCTCTATTTCACAAGGTTACCAGATTGACGTATGGCTTTTACGTTCAGTGTAGACAAGTTTGCGTATATGTTGAAACATCGCCACAGAGCAAATTTTTATAATGTACAGTTATTTTAACGTCATATAGACAGTCGCAATTAATTTTTAATTAATATGAAATTTTTCTTTTTCTTTTGTAAAAATTACATTTTTAGTGAATGTATCTCCCAAGTCTAGTGACTTCATTTTGTATTTTTTTGGATATGAAAGTTAACAACAATGAGCAAAAAATAAAAAATATAATGAATAAAAAATAAAAAATGTAAAAGGCATCAAAAGTCAGTTTCAAAAGGTGTCGGAAATTTTAAAATTACTCATATATATCTTATAGTGAGTGCAATTTAATACTTTTTCTTTTCTATATTTCTCTCTGGGAATGTTTTCTTTCCATTTTTCACTTTTAACCCAAAACCACAAATATGTCAATTTTACTTTGCTTGCATTTGTGTTTTGAAATTTTCAATATTTTATGTCAAAATAGGGTGACTTGCTTTTGTTTCTTACCTTTCTTATAATTTCTAAACAATTTTATTAACAACAATTTATTTTCTTCTCTCTATTTCAGACATGGCATAAAACATGTTTTAAATGTACAGAATGTGGTATGACATTGAATATGAAAACATATAAAGGATTTAACAAATCACCATATTGTGAAGCGTAAGTAGAGCTTTTTTTACGTATCATTTTTATTAGACATGTTTTTATCAAATAAAAGGATAAAAATTGTTTAATGTCTTATTTTATTTAGCTTTAAAAAAAGTTCCGTATATATTTGTTAATTTTTTTTCTACCATTTTGTCTCGTTTTTGGATTTGGATTTTAGCCAAATAGTTCCAAATTTTTATATAATAATAATCATACATAAAAATTTAAATCATATCATTATAAAATTGTTAAGTTGTCTATGTATTTTGGCATTGGCGCCTTTTTCGTATAGACATTATGCATTCCGCTTCACATGATTAAGGCAGTGATTTTGATCAACTTTAAACTACACCATTTACATTGGATATAAATCAGTGAAATGGAGTAAAATTTAAACTACAAAGTTTGAAAAAGACAAACCGACAACAGCTGGCAAGACACTTTAAAAGGTGGTACAAGTGCTGGCAACAAGTGTTTTCCCAACCCCAAAATGATAACATCATAAGACAAAAGGTACGTCTGTTCCAGCACTGGGTAAACAAAATTTCCAACGAAAAATAAATTTCCAAAATAAAATTAATGCCGGGATTCGAACCCAGGCCGCCAGATTACATCCTACATCTACATCCTCTACCTGCTGAGCTAACAAGACTAAATAAATTATAAAACGTAAATAAATTATAACTGCTTGGTAATCATTGGTAGATCAAATATGTTAGCACTGGCATAAGGATTGATAGTAATAACTTGCCAACGTTGGAAAAACAAAAGTTGGTCTTAAAAGAGCTTTTTTCAAAAACAACAAAGTCAATTTTATATCAAACAATTTTTAAAAATTATAAAAAAATCAGAAATAAGTTATGGGATCGAACCCCTAACCTTCTGACTAAAAATTTTTTAAACAAAGCATCATCACTTTTATAAAATAAATGCTCTACCAGTGGTTAGACCTTCGAGCCGTTGGCAATTTCTGACTGGGTAGCGCTGAGAACACTTTTTAATTTGAATAAAATGTTAATTTCGGTTAATTTTGACAACGAAATTAGTTTAAAGAAAAACAAAACAAAAAATTGTTAAACATGAGTAAATCTCAAAAAAAGCTAATTTAAATTTTTTTGCAAAAATATGAAATTTTACGAAAAAAAAATTTTGAAAAAAAAATATGAATGCTTGATAGTGTCCGACCGAGTACTCGGCTTCGGAGTTCGGCCAAAAAGTGAAGTTCGGCCAAGTTTCGGTGTTCGGCCAAATTCGGCCAAAATTTGGCCGAACTACCGAACTTTTTATGATTATTATAAAAAGCACAAATAAATAACAATTGTGGCTATATTTACTTTTCAGAATTTACAAAAATACAACGTTTAATATCAATGTGTGAGTAAAAATTTCAAAAAGCCAAAAGAGTTTAAAAAAAAAATTTCCAGAAATATACTTACAAGACTTATAAGCAAATAATTAAATTTAATGCGATATAATTAAATATAAAAAAAAATTCGAGTGGTAAGTAATCCAAAAAGAGAATAACAGGTTCATCAATTTGGGATAGACATGATGCAGTACCAGACTTAGAAGTAGCAGTACCAAAGGAAAATTTTGTTGAAAAAGAAATTAAAATGTTTATTATGGAGCCTTTATGTCCGTATAAAAAGCTGTAGCAATAAAATATTTATCAGCCCTACCAACTAGTGTAGCTAGCGAACAGCTTTTTAGCGCTGCCGGACAGCTGTATTCTAATAGACGAAGCAATGCACATGATGTGAATGCGGAAAAAATTGCTTTTCTGTCATTACAATATCAAACTTTTTAAATTTAAATATTAAAGATTAAAGATTAAAGTTTCAAGTTTTTTTTTTCTATATCAACTTAAAAAATCGATCAACTATTTTTCTTTGACTATAAAATATAGTACAAATATTTTATTCTTTTTTTGTACAAAAAATAGTACAACTATTTTCAATAAATTCTTGTGTTTGTACTCGAAATCAAAGATCTTAATGTGATAATGTACTCGACTTTTTTAAATACTTGTCCGAACATCACTTTTTGGCCGAACTCCGAAGCCGAATACTCGTTACGACACTATTTTTCACCACTTTCGACCCCACCTAAGAATACGATATCAGGGTCTACACATACTTCTACTAAATCAATACTGAAATTTTCAGAGGGCGACGGCAATGGGTTTTATATTTTTTAAAATTTTTCACAAAAAATATCAGAAAACTTTGTAATTTGCATGTAAAATATTTTAAAGTGCTTTAAAATATTAAAAACTTTTATATGTTTTTAAATTATTTCAAACAGCTGAGTAAATAATATTTTTGTGGTCATCTTCTCTTACATTTATTAAAAATTAGTGTTTGCTAAAGGGTCCGCCATCTAACTTTTTTTTCAACTAGTGCTTATTTCTTGAATGGTAACACTTAGCTCATGTCTGATTTGACAGATAATTAGTTTTATCCTTCCGCTGAACGAATATAGTCCGTATGTTCGCTATCTTGTGAAAAAAGTGAAAGAAACTGGCATCCTCATCGATAAACCAAAGCGTGAAAAGCCAAAAACAGTGCGTACACCAGAGAATATTGCTGCTATGGCAGAAAGTGTGCGTGAAGCGCCATCAACATCAATTTACCGTCGTTCTCAGCAATTGAACATTTCGGAGACATCATTGAGACGAATTTTGCATAAAGACCTGGTATGACGCCATACAAAGTTCAATTGGTTCAGGAGCTCAAAAAAAAAAGTTATTTGCGGACCCTTTATTTGTAATAGTAATATTTAATTATGATCTCAAACCTGAGAATTCAAAATGAAATTTTCTTAAACTTCATGAAAAAGCTTCTTAGTTTTAATGAAACTATTTTTAATGAAACTTTTTCATTAGTCGTATGAAATTTTAAATAAGTAATATGAAATTTTTTATTAAATTTTATGAAAAACTACATTCATTTAATGAAAAGTTTCAATGGACGAGTTCCAGTGACAATTCATAGATCTAATGCAAAAATTCATTGATAACATGTAGATAATTCTTTCAGTGTAGGGATAATTCATAAAAATTTCTAGAACCATACCATTATAATATTGGGATATATTTGGAAGCATAATACGGCAATCTAATTATCATATTATGATACAGATAAGAGTAGTGTTGTCACATGGTAACATGGTTGTCGCAAACATAAATCTAAAATGTATGATGCTCTTCGAATATGGTTACCTCAACCATGTTTTTTCTTTGCGTGTAAATAGAAAACACTAATTGTTAATAAATGTAAGAGAAAGATACAAAAAAAAAAAAACATGTGAGGATCAGCGCTGGGAGGGACTGCCGCAGTTTCGACCTAAGCGCCTAGGTTATCATCGGTCTCATTCTAATCCACCATCCCCAAGAAACTGATAGTTTATGAATTATTTGTAAACACAAAAAACCACTTATTACAGTCCTTCGATTCAGAAAAACTTGTTTCCTTTTTTATTGTTTTTAAAAAACTCTTGAATATTTTTTTTTTTTTGTATCTTATTAGTTTATAATAAAATCGTTTGCATAAATATTTCTTAATATTTTTTTAATACGACGTGTTCGCTTCACTTGTGTATTCTATTCTGACACAATATAAAAAAAACAATACAAATACTAAAATGCAAACATCGCATTACAGCAGTGTTGCCAGCACTTGGTTCCCAAAAATGGCTAAATTTGTGTAAAAAAAAAAATGGCTAAGTAATTTTATATGAAAAATCATCCAATTTTTCAAAAAACTATTGTATTTTAATGAGTTTAACAGTTCAATCATAAAACAAGAGAGATGTTGTTTCTATTCTCTAAATTTATGAACACTGTTTATTAGGGTTTAAAAGACTACACTCACCATATTTTTTCCGTAAAGACTATACACATTAAATTAACTGAAAATCAGTTGAAAACTTACTACTTACTTTTCGTTTAAAACAATTGTATTTTTTAGTTTATTTCAAAAATTAATTGACAAAATTGATAAAACAATAGATTGTTTTCGTTTATTTCAATACTCAATATAATATAACTTTTGGTTTAAATAGAAACTTTTAACTGAATATTTTAACTATTACCGAAAGTCCGTTTTTTTGTTTTTTGAATAACAGACAGAAAGTTAAAAAATATAATTCTTTGGTAATTAAACAGTATTCCATTGAACTTTACCGATTCAATTTTTAAATAACTGTTAAACTTTTATGGAAAAGTTCTTGTGAGTGTACGATTCGTTAAGAAGTTTTTATTTTAACTTTAACTACAACTTTTAATAATTCAAAAAGTTCCAGCACAAGTTATTAAAAAACTTACGGTTATTCAAAAACAGCCAGTCTTGTTTTAAGCAGTTTTCTCTTCTTAACCCTCTAACGGGTAAGGCTGCCTCAGGGGCAGTCTTCATAAAATTTACCACATATGCGTCAAATGAGCGTTTTATACTTAGAAATTGCTATATTCCGATAGAAAACTAAATTTGCTAAATATTTTGCAAAGAAATTTTTCGTGTGCCGGTCACGGTTTGGAAGCGAGAAAGCTTCAAAATCAAAATTTCGTAAAATTTCAAAAACTAATTATTTCAAAAAAAAAATAGTTTTCAAACAACTAAAAAACCAACTAAAGTTGACTAAAAACTCTTTATAACCAAATATAAGTAAGATTGAAGCTTTATTTTTTATAATAAGTCCTTACTTTAGTCCAAGGACTCACAGGATTTTATCAGGATTCCTCTAAAGGACATCGTCTAATTTTGCTTTATCTAAAAAGCGAAAATTCCAATATATTCTTAAATAGGAGCAGAAAAAAAATAGGTTTTCGAGCGTTTTCGTGGTATCTTGGTAAGAGAAATATTTTCGTCCAAAACTTAACTTTTTATATGCTTTAGTTTTCAAAATGCACCCTAAAATATTTTAGCTCATATCGCGTAAATTAGGCAACAATAAAGAATATTGTTGAAGAATTTATTATTTGTTTTACGAGTGGAGCACATGGTATGAATTTCCTTGCAAAACATCGTTTGCCAGTTAGAGGGTTAATATGCTTTAACTTGAACCACACAAGATATTGCCTAAACACAGTTTAAACAAAGCTGTTAAAGCAATAGTTTAACTTTTGAATTATGTGCTGGTAGCATGAAAAGCAATAACTGGCCAGCATGAAAAAACTATAACTGGGCAGCTTAAAACAAAAAACGATCATTAGCTGGGTGTGTTTGATTTTGTTTTCAAACAGTTAATGCATAACAGAATTATATAAAAGCATCAGGGTCGTCGGCGTTGTCAATCCATTTAGTTAAAAAGTCGTATATTTTTAAGGAAAAAATCTTAAATTTTTATTTCGAACAAAAAAAAAAAACGTGAAATTATAAACTAATGTCAGGACTATTTACATAAAAAAGGAAGCTTGATCAAAACAAATTTTTTATCAAACAGTTATTTTATGTAACAATAACACTACATACAGAAAACAGTTTTTGTAGTTGCAACCGAATTTTTGTGGTTCCACTTACTATCACTATTATTAAATTTTAATACAATTGTAACAACCGACATTTATTTACAAATTTCGAATTTTTATTGTAACAATTAAATATTTTCTGTTTATGGACTATAATATTCTATAAATAGATTCACCTGCTTTCAACAATATTTATTTTATTATTAAAAAAATTATATGTTTCGAACTGGGCTCGAACCTACGATCTTCCGTGTGTCAAGTACTTTACCTCTAGACTAAACCCAATTTAAAAGTTTTTTTTTAATTTCAATCTTGAATATTTTCTAGTTTTCAAATTTAAATATATGTCTCAAAATAGATCTGTATGTACAACAGAAATTCGGTTGCTAATCTCAATATTTTATTAGGGTCGTCAAAACATAAACAAAATTTTATATTATTTTAAAACTATTTTATTAATAAAAAATTCTTATTCCACGAACTGGGCTCGAACCGGCGCTCTCCTGCTGTCAGGCAATAACTTTACCTCTAGCATAAACACAATTTGAATTTGTATTTTGCAACTTCAACATTGAATCTGTTTTTGTTTTCAATTTAAATATGTATGACTAAAAATAGATTTATATGTACAACAGAAATTTGGTTGCTGATTGGGATTTTGTTAGAGTTACCAATTAAAAATAATTCTTATGCCGCGAACTGGAGTCCAACCGGTGACCTTCTGATTGTCAGGCAATTAATTACCTCTAGCCCAAACCCAATTTGAATTTGTATTTAAAATTTCTACCTTGAATATTTTTTTTCTTTCAAGTTTAAATATAAATGTCTAAAAATAGATTTGTATGTACAACAGAAATTGGGTTGCTAATCCTAATATCTTAGAGTTACCAAAACTATTAAACTTTATATTATTTTAAAATTGGTAGCGAAAACTAATATTGTAGATAGAGTTTGTTTGTTTTTTGCAGGCCAAACTAATATTCGATTTTAACTGCAAGTATTTTATTCAAGGGATAAAATCTCCGAGAAGTGATTGGTATTAAAGGTAATGTAGAAGATAATATTTTTTTAATATTGATTAGGAATACCAATAGTTTGAATGATGTGACTGTGTTTTAGTTAATTTTATATATTTTCTGTTTACATAGTTTAATGATTCTGATGATGAATTTTAAGTATTTACATTTAGAATTATTGAATAATGATTACATTTTGTTGGTTACAATGGAATTACAACCAATTTATTCTCTGTGTGTATTTGTACTTTTTTAATCAAAGAGCTCTAACAGAATCTTTCCTAAGTAAGAGGTTTGATTTCGCCAAAACACAGTCACATCATTCGAAATATTTGTTTTCCTAATCAATATTGAAAAAAATATTATCTTCTACATTACCTTATTACCAACAACCAACCACTTTTCAGAGATATTTTAAAGTTAAAATCGAATATTAGTTTCGTCTTCAAAAAAACAATCATTCCATCTAAAATATAAGTTTTTCTAACCAATTTTAAAAATAATATAAAGTTTTTTAATAGTTTTGGTAACTCTAATAAAATATAAGATTAATTTCTGTTGTACATACAAATCTATTTTTAGACATTTATATTTAAACTTGAAAGAAAGAAAAAATATTCAAGGTAGAAATTTTAAAATACAAATTCAAAATTTAGGCTAAGGATAAAGCAATTGCCTGAGAAGCTGAATGTCACCGGTTCGAGTCCTGATCGCGGCATAAGAATTTTTCATAATAAAATAATTTTAAAATAATATTTTAATTTTATTATAATTTTGATAACTCAAATAAAATATTGAGATTAGCCACCGAATTTCTATTGTACATACAATCTATTTTTAGACAAATATTTAAATTTGAAACTAGAAAATATTCAAGGTTGAAATTTAAAAAAAAAAAAAAACATAATCAAACATATTTAAATTGGGTTTAGGCTAGAGGTAAAGTAATTGCCTGACAAACGGACGGTTCGAGCCCAGCATATAATTTTTTTTTATTAATAAAATAAATTTTGTTGAAACGCATGTGAATCTATTTATAGAATAGTATAGTCCATAAACATAAAATATTCAATTGTTACAAAAAAAAATTCGAAATTTGAAAATAAATGTCGGTTGTTACAATAGTATAAAATTTAATAATATGTGGAACCACAAAAATTCAGCTGTCGAAAAATTCGGTTGCAACTACAAAACTATTTTCTGTATTGAGAACCGACATCAATTATAAGTGTTGCAGGCCTCATCACTAAATTATAACATTTTCTAGCACATGGTATGACATAAAATAAAAAAGTCATATACTGCATTTCCCTTTTCAGATCAAAAAAGTGTGGTTTTATTAAATCACTTTGTTGTTGTTTATTGTTTGAAGTATCATCGTCTGTATGTAAATTGTGACATTGTCAACTGTGCGATAAATACTTTTACGTACACATCACTTACACAGCTGACAGTAGAAGACACAATTGCATTACTTGAGCAAATTTCCCCACTTTGTGTCAACAATATAATAATGATGATTATCATCATCATCATCCACATCTATATTGTGTAGCAATAAACTTTAAAACAAACAATTGAAAAACAAATGCAATAAAAATAAAAAAAAAAACGAAGAAGACTAAATCTAAAAGAGAATAAATGTTGAAGTTGCAAACATCCTGTTTTGCATACTGACACAATTTTTTTTATATTCAGTTATTGCTTCTTTTCTACCTTTAACACTTCTACTAAAACAATAAATAACAAAGTATGTACGATATAATTAGGGTGACCATTTCTTTTCGGACATTAAATCAGTACAAAATTCATCACACAATTTTATAAATTTGTGATGAATTCTTAAAAATGCAGGGAACTTACTTTGTCCAATATAAAAATTTAAATTAAGGAAAATTTTAGAGCTGCAAAACTATCGATAGTCGTTCCATTCGATAGGTTATTTTTAACTATCAATACTATCGATAGTATCGGATATTTTGAAATTGTTCGTTTTTTGTTTTGTAATTTTTGTTAGGAAAACAAATGTTATCAACGAAAAAATTCATATTTTATTAAAATTAATATTAAAAAACAAACAAAACAAATAAAAATAGACAAAACGCATAAAAAACAAATAAAATAACGAATTCACTGAGATCAATTCCCAGTTGGCAAAAAAAAAAAAACACCAATGACATACTGCTGACTCTCTCTTTATTAAACTGCTGACATCTACAACCATTTACACTTACATACTACATTATTACAGATGTTATTCCAAAAAGATCAATATTAATTTAAAAATTCTACTTGTAATACGAAAATTCCATTTTAAATTCGAAGGCTGTTATTCGAAAATTCTATTTGTAATTTGAAAATTCCATTTGTATTTGAAAAAATCTAGTTGTAATTCGAAAAAGATCAATTATAATTCAAAATAGATTAATTGTAATTCGAAGATTCCAATTGTAATTCGAAAAATACCAATTGTAATTCGAAAAATACCAAATTCCATTGATCTTTTACGAATTACAATTAATCTTAATACGAATTACAATTGATCTTTTTCGAATTACAAGCAGTGTTGCCATGTATTTTTTTAAAAACTGTATGAAAAAACTGTTTTTTTAAGAAAAAACTGTTTTTTTTTTTAAATAAAAAACAGTAGAAAAAACAGTTAATATGTGCATTTGAATTCAATCGCATTTTATTTAAACATAAAACAACATAAAAAACATTAAACACATAACATATTTATATACACAGAAAAAAAATATTTGTTTTTGTAGACTAACTTTTAATTGTACGAACAAAAAAAATATTTTCAAATTTATGTTATTACAGATCACAAGTTGTGCTCTGTTATAAAACTACATTTTAATTAACAATAGGAATAATATGTTTTTTGTTCTGTGTACTTGTTTAAAGTAAAAAAAAATATAATATAAAAAAACATATTTATATTATATTAATTATTTAACATATAGCAAAAAATAGCTACAAAACCATAAAAAAAAACAAAATAATTCATCACATTTTTGAGATCTTACTTAATTACATAAAAATATCAGTTATACACTTTTTGATTAAATTTGATTTTCATTTCGTTTGATTCCACAAAATTTTAACACAAACAAATGATAAAAAGGGAATTAAAACTTACTACGCAGTTGCATTCAATGTGTAGTATTATTTTTTATTGAAACATTTTGTGCAACTTTTGTATTAAATTTATAAATTCAAGTAAAAGAAAGTAAATCGAGCAGGTAAACTGTTAAAACTGGAAAAACTGGAAAAAAGGCTGAAATTAAACAAAAACTGTTTTTTTTTTCATGAAAAAAAACTGTAAAAACTGTTACGCATCCTAAAAAAACTGGAAAAAACAAGTTAAAACTGGCAATATGGTAACACTGATTACAGTAAACAAACTTACTTACGTGAAATTCAGCTTCTTCTTCTTCAAACGCCACCAGTAAACACAAACTAGTGCAAAAAAAAAAACACAAAAAAATAGTGATATTTTTTTTGCCGATAGTATCGCTATCGGATAGTGCCATCGATAGTTTTGCAGCTCTAGGAAAATTTGCTTAGAAAAGTAAGTTTAGATTATAAAATGATCAAAATTTATATAAACTTTCACACTCATTTTGTATAAATTAAATTATACGCGAGAGAAATATATGTATGATATTAATGAATTGTTGCATTAAATCAACGAAATTTCGCTTGAATTCCTTTATTGAAACTTTTTATTAGATTAAAAAATTTTTTCACAAAATTATTTGAAAAAACTTAATTTATTTATTAAAAAGATCATACTCCTAAAGAAAACTTTTCATTGGAAATAGTTTTATAAAAATGAAAAAGGTTTTCACAAAATTGAAAATTTTTTTATTAATTTTGTAAAAAAAAAAAATGCCTTAGTTTAAAGTAATATTTCATTCAAACTCGTGCAAAGAATTCTCCTTGTGTAACATGTTAACGCCTTTAAAAAAAAAAATTACAAAATTTCTATTCAAAGAAATTTCAAATTCTAAGAAGCTTCATTAAAGAAACATCATTAAATTTTAAAACTGACTTTGTTTCATTTTTCGTCCTGAATATTTGTTTTTCTACACTAAAAAAAAAAATAGTAGAAAAGTTAGTTAAACGTTTTATAAATCAAGTATACTATTTCTTAGCAATTTTTTTTGCTAAAATTGTGTTTCAGCGATAATTCAGCATTTAACTGTTTTGAACTAATGTTTTACCAATATTTTACTAATGTTTTACTAATTTATTTTGGTAAAAAAAAAAACTGCTGATAAGCACATTAATAGTGTGGACGACAAACAGAGTGAAAGATATACGCAGAATGAAGTAGATGTCGCGACATGTCAAGATGTAGTAAAGACGAGGAAAATTATACTAAAAAGTACAACTCTCGTAAGACATATAAAAATTCCATCATGAAAGATTTTTATGTCTGTTTTTCACATATAAAATAAAACTGTGGATTAAAACAACTTAACTTTTGTGTTGTGACCGTCTTGTGAAAATAATTGTTATTACTAAATAAAAAACAAAATAAAATATTTAAATTTAATGAAGATTAAATGTGTATTTGGAAACTAAATATTTATAGAGATTAATAATATAGTGTGGTTAAATTCCAAACAAATATACGTTTAGGTATATTTTATTAGGCATAAAGCTGTCTACTTTATTTATAAAAACTGTTGTATTTGTTTACAAAACTTAGTGAAATAGAGCAAAATGTTATGACCAGGACAGCGGCTTCATGCACTAACAAATTTAAAACGTGCGCTTAAATGAGCATTAAACAATTTGAAATATACGCTTTAAAATAAGTAATCAACCCCTGCATTAAAAAAAAATATTCAATGATATTAAAAAAAATGTGCACTTAAATTTGTGGATTTTTAAAAATGTATTATTACTCGAGAGCGTTGGTTTTAAAATTAAATCCAATATAAATATCTAACAAATGACAACTATATGATATGTTTAGGGTTAGCAATGAGTTCTTATGTCTATTTTTAGTTAAATCTTACGAGGGCGGTCCCAAAATTAGCCGATCTGACTTACAGATGACTGCAGTAGTTTAAAAAAAAAACCCATTGGCTAAAAGTGGCAACCTTATAAAACATATGTTTTAAGTTTTAAGGCGCCACGTTGTTTAGTATAGTAGTTTAGCCATAAAACCTGGAAAAAAGTGGTCACCGTTATATAATTCAATACTTTCATTAAAAAAAAAAAAACAACACATATTAAGGCCGAGCTTTATTCTACTCTGGGGAGTCTGCTCCTTCGTTTACGACTATAAAATATTGGGTGGCAGAGTTTAAACGAGACCGTACCAGCTGCCAAGATGAACACCGTAGTGTTCGCTCAATTGAGGTGTCCACGTCAGAAACGGTTAAGAAATCCAGAAAATGGTATTGGATGATCTCGGCTGAAGGTACGTGAGCTGGCTGAAATGATAGGCATTTTAGAAAGTGCTATACATCGCATATTGACCGAAAATTGGAGATGAGAAAGCTGTGCTTACAATAGAACAAAAACAGCGCAGTGAAGATGTTTCAATAGAGTGTTTGGCGATGTTTCACCGCAATAAAGCCGAGTCTTGGCTTCGATTCGTAACCATGAATGAGACGTGGGTCTGCCACTTCACATCTGAGACTGGGGAACAATCAAAGCAGTGGACTTTAATGGGGGAATCGTGCGAGTCAACGACGAGTATAACTAATTAAATTAAGGAAAAATACCACATTTGGCAAGAAAAGAAGTATTGTTTCACAAGTCACACATGCACTATTGCAATGGCCAAATCAATAAATTCAAGTTCGAATTGCTTCATCACGCACCTTATTCGCCAGATTTAGCTCCCTCGGATTATTTTCTATTTCTAAACTTGAAAAAATGGCTCGGTGGTAAAAGATGTAGAGGGTGAAGTCTGCGGTTAATGACTATTTTAAGGAGTTAGACAATTTTTACTATAAATAGAGTATCGAATCTATTGAATATCGCTGGGAATAGTGAGTAAGCTAAAAGAAGATTATGTTGAGAAAATAAAGAAAATTGTTCCCAAATTTGTTGTGTTTTCTTTGTTAGGTCGGCTAATTTGGCACCGCATGTATTTTCAATTTTTACAAAATATCTAAACATGTGCAATTAACTTAAAAATATGCAACAAAAAATGGCAAAATATACATTAAAATTTGAATTTATAACAAAATATTCATCCAAAAATTTAAAAAAATGCAACAACAAATCGCTGCCATTTAGTTTCAAATTCTTTGATTCGGAAAAGTATTTGATCAAAATCGATTTTTGGGCTACTGCTTACAACAGCATTTGGTATCCGGACGGAACAACAAAAACTAACAATCTTAAATCTATAGGGAAACTGGTCAAAAAACAAGTACATGCATTAAATTTGATTTTAACAAATTTTTCCTATACTCTCCACAATGAACTCTTACAAATGATACAAAAAAAATATATATATTAGAGGTGAAAACAAAATGAAAAAACTTATTTAAATGTAAAAACTAAATTGTATGGTAAAAAAAACATTTTGAGGTGAAAAAGTATTTTTGTGGTGAAAAAAAGTTTTTGTATTGAAAAAATTTTGTGGTGAATTTAAAATAGTATTCACTCTTAGTGTCTGATGGGAAAATATGACGTTATATTTATACACCTGACTACTATGAAATTGTACTAATCTACACAAATTTGTATTTAAAATTTAGAGGTACCTTCACATTTTCACTCATAACTTTTACTCCGATAGACCGATTGTGCTCATTTTGAAATACCTTTTCGGGAAAATGTACATCAACCTAGTTGAAAATTGGCAGTCCAACAGACAGACGGACATCTCTAAATCGCCATAAAATTGGTCTCAGATCTATATTTCGATGTGTTACAAAGGAAATGACCAACTGAAATATACCCTCATCACAGTATGTGAAGAGTATAATTAACTTAACATCGGGTTTCAAATTCGATTTTTAAGAAATAGTCATACAAATTAATTTCAACTTAAAAGTTTTTTTTTAGAAAGGTTGAGGTTAAGAAGAAGAGTAAACGTTTTTCTCTAAAAATGATAAACACTATTAATTTTAAATCAGACTATACTAGTTTCTGCCTTTTTATGGGCGGGGCGCCATCAGTGATTTTCCATTTAAATTGTATTATTATTTGTGTCTTATAATTGTCAGATTGTCACTATATGATAAATTTCCTGGGGCTGTAAGAATCAAACCTGCGCACAGTGGGAGAAATGGCCAATCTAGTGGCGCTTTAAGGAAATTTTAAATTTTAGAATTCTACTAATTTTTTCTTATTTTTTTGTAAACTAAGAAACCAACTGATTTTTGGTTTTTTTTTGTTTTGTTTTGCTCTCGATATTCGTCCACCTGTGAGCTTTCAAACTTGACATATGTTTTAGCAAGTGCATTTATACTTTTTGCGCTTTTTTAAAGTTAATTTGTTTACACAACAAATCATTATTTTATATAAATTTTTTGAATTAGTGTTTAAATTGAAATTATTAGGTATGTATTAAATAAAAAAATATGTTTGTGATTTGTAGTTATATGTTTTTGTTATTAAATGTGGTAAACAAATGAGCTGTGTAACAATAGTGTTTTATATATATGTAACTTAAACCTTTGTGGAATAAAAGTTGGGAGTATTCGACGAACTTCGCTGCCATGTTTGGTTTATTTGTTTCTATGTTCTGTTTTCTATGTCCATTGAAAAATTAGCTGCAACTTTTTGCAACTTTATGATTTTTTACATTTTTTAGATGCAATGTCAGAGTCTAAGCGCACCCTTTTTTAATTTGGCACTCTGAACAGTACTAGCAAAAAAGTTTTTGGCGGTGGAAAATCATGTTTTTTCTCATGTTATTGATCCATCCAAAATATAACGAAGAGCAATGTCAACAAATTCGTAAACAATTAAGAAATTTTGTTAATAAGCTGCGGTACAAGTGGACAACTAGTCATAGAATTATGAAAAAATTTGCAGATCAAAATAAAGAATGGTTGGAAGGAGATCTTATTTTTCCAGAACCAGCCATTGGTCATCGTAAATATAAAAGTTTTTCAGAGTGCTCAACTAAAACTCAAAAAAAAAGGTTCTTCTATTGTTGATAATACGCCAACAGAGAGCTAATGTTAGCAACGCGCATTAGTCTTTTCAAATCTGGTAAAAGGAATGCTTCACAAGTTGTTTCGGAATTGAGCTTAGAACCTACAATAGCTCAAAAATGCTTAAAACTGTAAATGCTGAGCCAAAAGCGCCTATTCCATATACACCTGAGGAAGCTTTGGCCCTATATATAGATGGAGACTACTCAAAACATACATATAAATTAATGCAATATGGTGCCAAAGAGCGAAATTGTAACATTTATCCAAGCTACGATGTTTAGCTAAAACTAAAAAAGAGTGTTACCCCAACGACATACGCGTAACTGAACGTTCAGCAGAAGTAAATTTACAGTCTCTCATTAACCATACTGTTGGACGTATATACAGGCTTTTCCAGCAGCATTTGAGGACCTCGAAATTGATTGCATAAAAGCCATTTATAAATGGGGTTGTGATGGAAGCAGTGGTCACTCTACTTACAGACAATGCTTTAATGTTCCCGAAACTGGAACTATTGATCATCATTTATTTGCTGTATGTATTGTACCTTTGCTAATAAAAAATGGATCGTCAATACTATGGGAAAATAATCGACCTTCTTCAACTAGGTTGCAGACCTATTAAACTAATTTTTGAAAAAGAGTCAGCCAGACTTAGTTCGAGATGAGGTTGAAAATGTTAAGAGGCAAATTGCTCAAATTTTACCTACAACATTAAATCATTTGAAAATACAACATGAATTCCATTTGACAATGATTGACGGAAAAGTTTTCAACACCATAGCGGAGTCATCATCACAGGCTTGCGGAATTTGTGGGGCAACTCCAAAATTGTTTAACAATCTGAATATAATTCAGTTAAGACAACCACAAGAACATTTGTACGAGTATGGATTATCAACACTCCATGCATGGATTCGCTGCTTTGAGTGTATAATTCATATCGCGTACAGACTACCAATAAAAACCTGGCAAGTCGTGGAAAAAATAAAGAAATTGTTCAAGAAACAAAAAAAAAAATTCAACTAGAACTTAGAAAAACAATGGGCATCTGGTGGAATTCCAATGACGGGCTCAGGGAACACAAACACGGGAAATACTGCCAGAATATTTTTAAGCAACCGATTTTGGCCTCTACAGTAACTGGCGTACAAATGGAATTAATTAAAAGATTTGGAATAATTTTGCGCACAATGGTGTGTGGGTATACAGTAAACACAGAGGCTTTCGCATATATGCTTGGGAAACTGCAAATATATTTGTAAGTGATACCCCTGGTTCTATATGCCTGCATCCGTCCATAAAATTTTATTGCATGGCGCAGATATCATTGAAAATGTTTCGTTACCAATAGGAATAATGTCAGAAGAGGCACTGAGGCAAGAAATAAAGATTTCCGTAGCTATAGGCTTAAGCCACACACGAAAAACATCAAGACTACACACTATGGAGGACTTATACATGCATTGTTGGTTTCTTCAGACCCTTTCATTACATCTAAATCTAAAGTACCTCAAGGTACTCAAAAACATATTGAAATAGATGATGAGGTCAAGCAACTTCTTTTAAATGACTATGAGTTACCAGACACCCACATTTCGGAAAGCTCTGACTCAGAATAATTTTCCAAATAGGTTCTTCTAGAAGATGAGCAAATATAAAGTAGGATCTTATTATTAAAAACATATTCCATAATTTACATCAAGAATTTGTTACTTTAATTTTTTTAATTACAAAAATAAAAAGAACATTAAAAAACTAAAATTACAAAAATAAAACACACTGCTTTATTAAAAAAAAATACTATACTTAAAATTAGCTATTTTTTTAAGTCATTAACAATCAACACGAAATTAGCATTTCTTGCACCCAGTCACAATAAAATCAATAAAAAAAAGTTAAAAAAATATCCACATTTTAAATTAAAAAAGAAGA